>OX638259.1:7117000-7499500 GCA_951806755.1 Brenthis hecate
AAGCGTGTTTAAGTAGTGTTTTAACGTTTATAAGTCACTATAGACTATATTACTTTGTAAATAAATTATTAAGTGATAGTTAATCACATCTTTGAGAATATAGAATAAATAAGCTTTAAATTTTAAATGCTCTAGAAAAAGTGTCTGAAATTGTAAATCTTTCATAATAGGACACATTTAAGCCAGTTATTTCTTTACAAAAATCACTTTCGTCACGTTCCTTGCAATATTGTGCATGTCATTGTTAAGTTTTCGTATAAAAGCACTGTTGAGTCAAACACTTGTTGGTTTCTTTAGATTTTTAAGCCACTGAAAGAATATATTTTCAGAAATCTTTAGTGTAACACAAAATTGACTCATTTCGCCATCGAAATTATGCTCAGCGGCTATGCTTAAAAGACAAATCGACATGAAATTAATTTCATTTAGAGTGCTACCATATATATATTATGAACAAAAGAAGAATCTCAGATAATTCGAAATAAGGTTAAATAGATACATGTATGTATATGTGTATATCACAATAAAGATATAAATCATTATAATTTAAAATCTAGTCGTCAGTATATATTAAAACCGTATTGTTAGCATGCGCACGAGTTAAAATTTGACATTGAAAATATACCATATTAGAAAACTATTAAGATTCCTTATAAATGTAAATTAAATGTACAATTTCCATCGTTTCTATGTATCGCCTCAATCACGGCCTTGTACTAGGTATAGTGTCTATAAATCTGAATTTTAGAACGAAAAGAATCACTTAATATTATAAGCTATTTGTATTCCACGCTCGCGATATTCTTTTCTAGGATCTTGCCGAAAGGAAAGTGTAATTGTGAATGCACTATTAGAAAAAATGTGAAATAAAATGTTTCTTTCATAATCCAGGTCTTTTATTTATAGCTTTACACTAAATAAGCTAATCTATATACGTAATAAAATTCTAACGAAGTCGAATCTCTACATTAAAATATTTTTTGGAAAACCTTCTTGCACTAGACATTATTATCGATACAGAGACGGAATCTATAGTTTTTAGAATTTTTGTCTCTCTGTTACCGCATCACAGAAAAACAACTGGAGGGATTTTGATGAAATTTGGTATGGTGATAGCTGGTTATCCCGGTCATAAATAGGATACTTTTTACCGCGGGAAAAAAGACTCTTCATTTCTGAGAAAAAATACAAAAACACTGCAATGTAAGAGTAGGTATACTAATATGTAAAACCTAAAAATTTGGTTTTTGGTCATCTGAACGCGGGCGGAGCCGCGGGCAATGCTAGTAATAATATAGACGAAGAACTTTGAAATGAAGAAACGAAGAAAGAGTTAAAGTGAAAAAAAAATATATATCGGTTTGTGCCTGCTTTTCTATATACGGATACCGATATTAAAGCTTTTTTTAATTACCTACTGTGTTGATATAATCTCCCGATAATCATGTCTTATAATGAATTTTTCAAATTAAATTTTACCTATATTTACTATTTGTTTTCTCATGAAAAGTTAGAAAATTGATAAACATACATTATTCTACCCAACTATATTATATAACAAACATATAAATGTTACTACAATACATCATTACGTTGATAAGTAAATAAATTTTCTTTATAATAATAAAGAGCAAAAATTAAAAAAAATATAATATTATCTCTAAAAGAGGAAGATTCCCTATTATTCATTCTTTCTATTCAAAAAGTAAACAGTATCTATAGCACTATGGGGAAATCGTGGATAGTTTTGTGAACGGCGAAATCATGCTACTCACTACCTATATCTTTAATTTAAAATTTTTTGGTTCGCCAAAAACACTTTATAAGTCTCATCTCTTTGGTCCAAGATAAAAAAAAATACAATTTTAAATGTATCAAATAATTTCAGTAACTTCTACCACATAAAAGTTACATAAAGCAGATCAGTGATAAAAGGGTTGGAACCAGATGTCCTCAAAGAATATTGGCCTCTTAACAGCTATAAAATTTTCCGCCTATTAAGTTTTATGTACGTCCGACCGACGAACGCCATTGTACTATTGTTGGCCTGTATAGAAGTGAATTTTACACAAAGGCTGGCTTTCGTGTAGTTAAATATTTTCTGACAACGCAATTCTTATGAAAAATTATAGACCAATAAGTTCTATGTCACCAATAATGTTATATAGAACCATAATACACTGATGTGTTCATATTTAAAATATGTTAAACATCAATTTACATATTTCTAACTTAAAAAAAGGCAAATTTTCGTAGTGACTTCTTTGACTCATGGAGATGAATATTTATAATGAATAAATTTTCAAATCCTTCCTTAGTATATAATATACGCTAGCATCTATTCCTACACCTTTTCCCATTCAGTGAGGATACTTGACTGTTTATAATATGTTCTTCTAGCCTCGGTGGTGTAGTGGCTGGTATGTACAGTTGCACATTCGGTGGTCCTGGATTCGATTTCCGGGTCGAACTAAGTCCAGTTATTGAGTGTTTCTGTTAAGGAAGTCTCAGTAACTGTGCCTCGTACAAATAAAGCCGTCGGTCTTGCGCCTGATCTCTCACAGTCGTCGTGTGGAATTATCATCCCATCGGAATTGGAGAGTAATAGTGTGTCTTAATGAACTATACACTTATGCGCGAACACTAGCACAGTATTATATCTCATGTGCAGTTGGCTAGTCTCAGTGAGTATGGCTGCCGTGGCGAAATCGGTATGGACATGAAAATATGGGCATCATATCATAGTATATTTTATAGAAACAGATACAATTCTGATAAACTATATTTTTGCAAATAGAACAGGGAATTGTTTGAAAAACTTATAAGTGTAAGTAAAGAATTTGAAAAAAAATGAGTTAAATACAAAATAAAAGATTTTCATGGCAAAGATATTAGTATTTTGTAGAAAAACATCTTTAATATGTAAAATTACAAAGATTTTAATATCTTATACGAGTATGTATCATTAGTATGTATGTATAAAGCTAAAGCCCGTGTGACGAATAAGGTGGTTATTAAAGGTAGCCCATTTCCGACCTCTATATAATGTATGGCAAAGTTCATCAAAATCTGTTTAGTTGTTAAGTAAAACGGTAAGAAGCAAACGACCAGAATGACTTTTATATTAGCATTAGTATGGATGATTAAAATGATCTTTCTGTCTTCAACTCCATGCCAATGAAGTTAAGAGCTTATGCTTCATATAATATAAGCTATAAATTCACCCCCCATAGTTTCTATGAAGCATTAGCGAAATTCAACCTCGTTTGATGAACATATATTTGCATTCTAAGTGCTTAATAACTTCTAAACGATGCCGGGTCGTAAATTTGACCGAATAAGTGCTCAAATTTATGGTTCAACAACATACCGCTTTTATAGGTCATTTTCGTTCATCGTTGAAATTCAATATACATGGTGTTTATTGGAAGCATTAACCTACTTCCTCAATGTGCGGCGGGTTACTTCCCAAAGTTGACCAAAACACCCTTTCTGTTTAAGTGAAATGATCCTATATCGTTAGTATTCATAAAATTCGAATATGTATGGACTACTTCTGCGTAAGAGTTCCGAGATTCGATTCTTACTCTGATCAAATGCTTGTATAGATATTTTGATATAGAGACGTTTTAAGGAATTTAAAATTCCTTTACATATTCATTTCTTACTAAAATTCACTATTTAAATTTAAAAGTTTACTTTTAAAGCGATTACTTATATTAATTTTGCATTCGTTGTATTTTTTTTTATTGAGTTATTATCTATAAATTAATCATAAGTGAATTATATAAAAATTGCTAAATTATAATAAAAATTGAACTATGCCTATAGAAAAACGAATTTTCTTTATGGAATTCAAAATCCTTGAAGGCATAAAAGAAAACAAAACGAAATAGCCATCTCGTTACAACAGGATTCATCTCATTTGGATAAGTGTTCCTTTTAACACTTAGGCCTAATTTGTTCGATGCAAAGTACTTGAATTTTCATTCGCTTGTTTTAAGATTTATTCATTTATAGGGTTGTGTACCCGAAGGATACCAACGGAACTCTATTACTAAGCCTCCGCTATCCGTCCGTCCGCCTGTCAGAGGGCTGTATCTCATAAACCGTAATAGGCAGATAGTTGAAATTTTCACAGAGTATGTGTTTCTATTGCCGCTATAACAACAAATAATAAAAATACAAGAAACATTTTTTTAACGTTCGCAATCGACCATCGAAATTAATATACTACATACATAGAGTAAAAGACATATTAACAAAAAGTACATGTATGATGGTACGGAACGCTTCGTGTGCGTAATCGGCTCGCACTTGACCGACTTTTATTAAATGTAATAATTTTATTTTTGTTTCGTAATTTCATTTATTTAATCGTATGACCAATACGAGCAAAACAACCTTACTTATTTTAAAGATCTCTTTCTTCTCCACTTTTTTGGTATATAATATTCAACTAATAATAATAATAACTAAATAATAAATATGTCAGGAATTAACACACAACACCATCTAGTGTCCATGGTATACTACGAGGCTTGCGTTATGGATACCAGATAGTTGATACATTATACATATATAACTTTAAATACATACATATTATAAATATAAACATCCATGACTGGAGTACAAACATTCGTGCTCATCACACAAATGAATGTCACAAGTAGGGTCATTACAAACTGAGCCAAACGGGTCGTCAAACTATCAGTGCCTTATCAATCTTAGGTCACTGGTTAGATTCTCACAAGAATAATTAATGGTTTCTTCCCTACTAGTAAGTATAAAACTAGTTTGAAAATTTTATTAAAATTGGCGTTGGCCTTCATATATATGTTATTTGGGTTGAAACTAACCGCGGCTACGGCGTAGCACTGATACAATGCGTAGGACATTGTAAAGATTTCGTATGCTTTCTTAATTTGATCCGCAATCAAAAGACCTCGAAAACATCATAAGATCAATCAAAATTTCATACCACTGCACGGGCTGATTAAATTAATAGAAGTTAAAAAATATATGGGATAATATTCACATATTTCTCCATATATTTAACTTCTCATAAATTATGTATTGTGATTATTTTACGTAACACTAAAAATATGTGATTTCTATAGAATTTTATTTTTTTATCGCTTGGAGAATTATTTTCTCTTAGTCCAAAGTCTTAGTCCAAGTTTGTTGTAACAAATAAAATATTACTGGAACTCTAGTATATGGAAGTTTAAAGTAACGTGTGCCAATCTCTGAGTCATAAACTATTCAACTCTTACTCTACATTACGCTGATATATGTATTTCTTTATTGTTGTGTAAGACTATCTAACAAAATATCATTATCATATTCTATTATAAGTGTGTGTGTGAGTGTGTGCGTGCTTGCTTGTGTGCATGTGTGCGTGCGTGCGTGCATGCATGCGTGCGTGAAATTTAGTACACAAATGGACAATGATGTCTTCAAAAAAAACATAGGCTACTTACCAACATAAAAAATTGCCAAATTCTTGGATGTCTTTTCATAATAGCGAAACGCATCGATGCTTAGTCGCTATAATATCATAATATATATATTAGTAAGGATATAATATGAAAATATAAAATTTATAAATGCGGCTACAAATTATTTATGATAGTAAATAATATTAAAAATTTATACATCCGCAATGAAATAACCATTAAATCGTAAATAAGATGTTTTATTGGAACTCAATAAGTTGAATTTTTATTACTACTCATATTATACGTATAATATAAATAAAAACGAGGTTAGAGGAAAGAAATTCTTAATACACAGTAACCTTGTTTGTAAGAAATCTCAGATTATATTACGGAGTTTTATTGAAACAATAAAATCTGTCTAGTCATCTAACGAAATTATTTGTTTGTTGACAGAAACTCATTTTTGTTACATTAGCGTGGTTTCAAACATTCTATCTTTCTATTATTTTAGTAAAACAAATCATATATAGATCATACTATGTGTGTATGTATTTCACGTTAAAACTGCTAAACGGATTTGGATGAATTTTAGCACACAGATAGTCACTGGAATGTAGACAATACATTTAGACATACCAATGTAAAGTTAAATATTTATATATTGTGTTTTGGGATGATAATATTATTTCAGCTCTTCAGCACTACTGGACACGAGCTTTAATGTGAGGTGAATAAAGCTATAACTGTATAAGTTGTCAACCAACTTGGCCAAATGCGGGTCGACGGATTTCATGTCTTTTGAAAACTAGTTACGCTTGCAGGTTTTTCATTTATTCCCTCCTTTACCATGTTAATGGCATCATATCGAAACTGAAATTCACACATGAATAAAAGCTCAGAGTTGCAAAAATAAGTGTTTAAACCTAAACTTAAATTATCAAGCTATATAAGAATTTGTAAGCTACCAATCGTTTACTTCTGCTTATTATCACTGTCTGTTACATCTATATAAGTAAATACATTAAAGCGTATGTTTTTAATGTAAAAAAACAACTACTAAATACATATGAAAGTATATAAGGGCACATATAATTATTAAAAAATTTTTTTTGTATGTATGTATATAAAAACTTTACTGTCTGTTCCGGCTAATCTTCGAAACAGATGCACTGATTTTGACGGGAATTTCATTAGCAAATAGCTGACATTGTAAGGAGTAACTTTCTACTCGTAAGCTACTATTTTACAAAAGAATCAAGGTACCGGACAAACAAATTAAAATCCCTGAAATTGTTAATAAAACCCGCGTAGTACGTTTTACGACCGAAGCGTAGGTGAGTCGCTAGTTTATGTATATTAGGAAATAATAAGGTTTTGTGTGTAAATTTTTCTTGTTTATATTTGCCTGTTTGCTTAATCATGCATAACTCAAAAACCCCAGATTGATTTAAACAAACTTTCAGACATGTATTGTAATATAAAGAGTTTCTGTTTCAATCGAACGAGAAAGCTCGGAGTTTAAGCTCTTATTTAATGGTGGACAACTCAGAAATAACTAATATATAACGAAATTTACCAAAAAGTATAAAGCAATGAATCCCAGTAGAATTACGACCAAAGTAGGACTAAATATAGGAAAAATAGATGTAGATGGAGTTAGACTTAATTTTTGGGACCTTGGTGGCCAACAAGAACTGCAATCATATACTATTATTTAAATACTCTATTTTGCAGATAAAGCCGTGAACAAATGCTAGTTAATAAATAAACATATTACACATAAATTCTGTATTAATTTATTCCATTGTATTAAATTTTCAACGTTCAAGTAAAAATGAAATGTGTCGAAAAGTAATTTCATGTTACGAAGTATGGATATATTTGGAACTTTAATAATTCGTAAATAATAAAACATTTTAATATATTATTTGAAATGTGATATTTAATATATTATGTATTAGACTACTTAATTTATATGCAATAAAAATCCATAATTGACTAATATTATAAATGTGAAAGTGTGTTTGTTTGTTTGTTTGTTTGTGGAGATAGTTGGAGGGCTGGAGTGACATAGGCTACTTTTTACCGCGGGAGAATATCTCTTTCTCTATACAATCCAAAAAATTATTTATGATCAGAATTACTTGAAACTTGGTATTAATGCTCTTCAATACAATTAAATAAATCGTGTTTCAGCATTTTTCGAAACTCATCCCATAAAGGGGTAAAATAGGGAATGAAAGTTTGTATGAAACCTACCTTTTTAGAGTTTTTTTTTGTACTTTTAGCGCTAGCGAAACCGAGGGTTCTGCTAGTATATAATAAAGTATGTGATTCTAATATGCATTTAATCATATTTATATTTTGGAACTAGAATATTTACAGCTCATAAATTTAAGAATACTCCTTTAGTTTAATTTTGCCGTCTCGTGTCTTTTACGCTCGCATTACCATATTGTAGAATAGTTATTTGAAAACATCTCCTTTATGACTCAATTTTAACTTTATAAAAGCCCTAAAGTATATTCTAACGAGAATATTCATTTCTTCCAAGAGGAATTCCAAGAAGAATATTGTACTTTTTATTGCTGTCCATAAATTAATTTTCTTGATATATTACAGTTTTTGTGTAAAAAATTAAAGATAATTTTATTTAAAATGTCAAATATTCGCGTAAGTCTAAGAAAGTATTATAAATACACTAGTATAAAATAGGTCAACTTAAACATTTAATGTAAAATATTAGTTGCATCTGCTTTCATTAATATATAATCTTATCGAACTACACGATAACATAATTACAATTACAATATGCGGCAGTAATACCGTTGAAGTACTGATTACTTTGAATATTAACAAGATTGTGTTTCGAAGCTTATAGAATAATCTGTTGGCTTAATGTCTAAACATGAATTAACTATGATTTAGTGATTACCTGATTGTGGTTCCAACGATCTCTTGAGACGTGCGTAGACCGAGTGCTTTTATTTTATACGTTTTACATATTAGTATACTCTTACATTGCAGTTTTAGTATTTTTTCTCAGAAATGTGATATTATCCCGCGGGAAAAAGTATCCTTATATGTTGACCAGGATAACCAGCTATCACCATACCAAATTTCATCAAAAGCCCTCCTGTGCTTTTTTTGTGATGCGGTAACAGACAGACAAAAATTCTAAAAACTATAGATTCGGCCTGTCTGTATCGATAATAATGTTTATTTCAATAAGATTTTTCAAAAAATATTTAATGTTCAGATACGGCTTAGTTACAATTTTATTATATATATAGACTAGCTACTTACCCTTACTACGTTCAAATGCCTCCCTAGATGAGTTTTTGGCTTATATTTTATTGGACTGTGCGTAGAGTAGGTACATTTGTGCACTATATTATCTCCTGCGCATCTGGCTAGTCTTAGTGAGGTTGGCCGCCATGGCCGAAATAGGGTATCATCATTTTATTGCTTTGTTTCGAACAGTTGAAGCAGGATGATGATTTTCGACTTCAAAAAATCATGATTTTTCAACCAAATTTTCAACCAAATTTTGTGTAAAAATACAAAATATTCTATAGCACTCGGCGGTAACATAGCTTCCTTTTAGTGAAAAAGTTTTCAGGATTGAATGTGTATTTTCAGAGCTTATCCCCTATATACAAACTTACAAACTAATGAAATTAGTCTTATAATATTAGTATTAACGTCAAAACAAAATTTATTATGTGTTCAAAATTTATTTCAAAATATAATGGTCCCATTCAAATTTCAATTATGTTTTTATAGTTTTTAAGTCCATACAATAATCCTATAGAAAAAAACAACATTCATTTTTTCCAATTTTCTCTTATTTTCCGGGCAACTTTTTCAATTTATTTTCTCAACTTTATTCGGATCTTTTACGAACATTCATGCGTTTACCAAAGAACAATGTTTTATTTTTATTTATATAAAAGATCATGTCCGCCTGCTGTGCATTTTTCTTATATATATATATATATATATATATATATATATATATATATATATATATATATATATATATATATATATATATATACAATAAATAATTAATACATCTTATGCAATTTTCTTTATATAAACAAAAATTAATTTAAAGAAGTTAATGAGTTACTTAGTTTATGTAAAAAAATGTAAAAGTTTTATGAAATCATATAAATTAACATACTAAAAATATTAATCATACAAATTAAATAAGTCCTAAAATGGATATTTGCACTTGATTGAAAACAACATTATTATTTAAATAAATTCGACAGTACTCGTACAGTAATAATTAAGTGTAAATTTGTTTAAAATATATAATTAAGTATATTTGTAATTATCATATTGTAAATAAAGTTAAAAAAAAACATAGTATATATACAACAAGTAATAATAATAATAATATTCTTTATAGCACACTAAAAAGAAACATAAAATATTAAAAAAAACACAAAGAAGACAGAAGTATGAACTTTAGCACAGCGATCTCTTCCAGGCGACCTTGCGGAGGAGGAGTAAGTTAAGCACTATTAATTACGGAAATGCATACGTTTATAGCTAACTACATATTATGAAAAGTTTAAAAAAAATCTATTATTAAAATCTTAATCTATATATTAAAATCTTATAATTTTGTACCTGATTTTTTCGTGGCAAGATTAGTGAATTTACTATGAAAAAATATTGCTCCACTGGCGTATTTTTGCGTCCTTTCTCTACCTTTTTACTATGTTTCCATTAAGCTTATCGCTTAATCTTTGAGTTATTTGAATTTAAACCCTAACACAATAGCTTAAAGTTAAGTTTAAGTTAGTGTTAAGTAGTTCAATTTGCATACATTCTAGCGTTAAGATTCGGCTTTTCGTGTGTTATCTGATCAAATGTGGTTGCCAAGGTTTTATATGAAAACTAATAACACCTTCAAAGTAAATCTTATATGTAAACTTTGCGTGTAAGCTTTTAAATATATAAGCTTTTTATTACTTAGAGATGGGAATAATAGCAAAATAGCAAAACATGTTTTTTTTTTGGAAAAAGATTGTTAACTTTCTATAAGGAAAATGAATGTTTTACGGACATTCTATTATTGACGTGATGAGTTGCCTGACAGAATAAAAATTGCATAAAATTAAGTGAAGTAAACAAATATATGAACATTTTG
Source organism: Brenthis hecate (assembly GCA_951806755.1). Classification (NCBI taxonomy): domain Eukaryota; kingdom Metazoa; phylum Arthropoda; class Insecta; order Lepidoptera; family Nymphalidae; genus Brenthis; species Brenthis hecate. Next base: position 7,127,609 of record OX638259.1, read on the forward strand.
AAAGCTTATACATATAAGGAATTTACAGCTTTTTAGCATACGATAGCGATAATTTTGAAAAATTAAGTTTAAGTACATACTAAACTGCATTGAAATAAAATATTAAGTTAGTTATTTTTTGTTTATTTTATCGCTCCTAGTTCTATTTACTTCTAAAAAAAACAATCAAATCGCAACGGCAAATGGTAAATTACAAATTAACGTATTTGAACGCATAATTAAACTATTTTAAATGAGTCATAGTTCTCATATAGTAATGCTTACTCTAAAATATCTAAGAAACGAGACAAGTTTAGTTTTACAACATTGTTGATATTTTTAGCTTGTTTAAATGTCTTTTAAATCTATAAACGAGTATGAGTAGCATGGATTGGTATGTATGTATATATATGTATATATATATATATATATATATATATATATATATATATATATATATATATATATATATATATATATATATAGTAATATTCTATATCCTAAGTCAATAAAATCACGAGATTATTCCGGAAGTCAATATTTTTTGTAATTTAATAAAAGATCTACGCTTTTTTTTGTCAAGAGTTCTTTAAGAAATACTTTGAGGTTACAAATGTCGTAATATTTGGATAACAAAATCTTTTACTTATTTAGATAAAATATTGCTTTTATGCAATATAAAGAGACATTCAGTGTCACCCTCAAAATCTATATTGCCCTTAGACTTTCTGTATACGAGTATGTACCTACATACATTCAACCCAATCACGCCAACAGATTTCAACTGATCCAATAAAGTATTTGCGAACATAATGTTAAGCAAATATACTGTTCAATAAACATATTGCTTTAATATACTAGCATTTTGGTTTTGGCTTTTTGAATTTAGATTTGGCTATGATTTCTAAGTGTATTTAGGTACTTCTATATTTAACTTTCACTTAAGCTTTTACTTATAATGAGAAAACGAAGCTTTAGAATTTTATCTTTGTGGTATTTAATAATATGCTCCTTCATTCAGTGCTGGGCATTACCCTCTTGTTTTCAGAATATGAAGGAGATCAGGCTTTAGTCCTCTACGCTGATCACATAGTCCAAGTATGGGTTGTTGGGCTTCACAGGTCTTTCGATGTAGAGTGTTCCTCTCGATATTGTCCTTGTCTGGCAATCATGTTGAAATGGATTCACACTGGAAAATATCAGAGACCCGGGCCTTAAGCCCGCATCACCGTTTTCCAAGTAAATGCATTACCACTGGGCTAGTATTAACTTTAAACTATGTTTGTAGTTGATGTGAATTTATCTTTAAATTATATCTACTCACAACATACAATTTTTAGTTTACCAAAGTCCAACAAAATAAGAGAACTCGTTCCTCTAAATAACATCTAAATCTATTTCGTAGGAAATCGACGCCCTTTGTACGATACGTTTTTTATGGTTTCCATCAATCGCCCTTTCAACTATGAAAGCGCCGTAAAAGAGCTTTATGAGGATATTTATACAATTGCTTAATATGGTTGTGGGAAATAAGTTCAGATTAAGAAAAATCGATAGAACTTTGGTTGCGCAAATAGATTAAAAATTCTATATATTTCTAAGGGCTACTTACGCCAACACTTTTAAAATATCTTTAAATATTCTATTTTGCAAACATCAAGTCGTCGGGTTTTATACGTACTTTTATTTTTATATACGTGTATAAGCGTGTAAATAAATAAAACCTAAAAATCAACATTTAAAAAGCTGTAAACTTAAGGTCTCTTGTAATAGTAAAAAATATTTTACTCCTACAAAAATATTATTACTACGCCAATAGTTTTATACAATCAATAATAATAATTCAGCTTTTGGCATGAACCTCCCTCAATGCAAAGGTCTAAAGGGTACTAAGGCCATACCGACCACGCTTGCCAGATTGGGTTTGGTGAACTTCACAAATTTTTCTACACTTAAACTGCTAACTTGGATAATCTTCTTTAGTCTTAAGTAAATGATAATCCAGTTGAAAATGATTTAAAAAGATTACTTGGAAAATTAAATGAAGCGAGCTTAAAAAGGGTCTACGAATTCAAGTAGAAATTTAAATTATTGTATTTTTATTGTATGTATGTATATTTATTTTTTGATTCTATTTTTTAATAAAATGGAGCAGATGTTACATGTAGTTAGTTCTTACTGTCTAGTTCATAATAATAGCTCTAAATTAAATATTTTATGATTTTTTTTAAAGTTGTATTGTAAAATAAATACGCATTACGAATTATTAAAAATATTATAAATTTCTTACTTAAGTAAATACATTAATAAATAGCATATAGCAACCTAAGTTAAACCTCAAATTGTCGCCAGAATTTTCAGAATTTTAAGTGTTGCCATCGTTACAAATCCTGTTTAAATACTCTAATCTAAATTGTAAAAACTACTCCCGGGACAGATCCCGCTAAAGGTCATAGCATACGAATGACCTAGTTTTATATGAAATGGACGACACGCCTACCATTATCTTGGGAAACTTAGCGTAATGTAGACACAAAAGGTTTTTCATTATTCACAAACACTAACCTTAGTCTTCCACTCCGCTTGTTTGAGGAATTCGTAATGAATTTCACTGCGAAAGTTAAAATTGTTAATACTTGCTATTAAAGATTTATGATCTTTACACTGGATATTTTTCTATGACAAATAAGCACCTTCTTGTGTATCTCATAAATTGAATTAAGACACATTAAAAAATATACTTGATCAATTAAATAAGTGACCTCGAAATCGAAAGTTTTAGTAGAAGCCATTGAAGATTCCACTACCTCGAGGCTCCACCATCAAATATCATAAAATATCTTTGAGTAGATTTTATTTTATTTATTTTATATAGAATATCAATTTAAGAAAACAATTTAAAGCAGATTAAAATCAGCATAATTAGAAATGAAGCTTATAAAAGCTTATTATAATAAAATTAGAAATAATATTATTATAAATTAGAAATGAAGCTTATGAAAGCTTATTATAATAGAAGGTATATATAACAAAAGACTTCCTATTGTTATAAATTATTAAACCAACAAAATCTATATCTTTTTCCCGATACAATTTGGGGCCTGCTATGATACTTTGTGGTGATTTTTTCGAAAATGAGAGTGATGAAAAATACTACAATAAAATTAATTAAGAATTTACTGTTAGTAGAAGTACATTTTACTACTATACCATTAGTAAGCAACGTAGCAGTGGTAGCTCAGCGGTAATGCTCTCACTAGAAAACCAAGTAAAGCTGGTTCAAATTCCGGGTCTTGCACCTTTGATATTCTCTTGTGCGAATTATTTCCAACATGATTACCACTTTTCGGTGTAAGAAAACAATAGGAAACCAACATGTCTGAGAGAACCTAGCAAGTTTTCGAAAGACACGTGCAATCCGCCAACCCGCACTTGGCCAGCGTGGTGGACTATGGCCTAATTCCTTGTGTTGGGAAGCCCGTGCTCAGCATTGGTACGTTAAAAAGGGCTGCATACATACTGTCAGCAACACAGCTCCTTTATAAATACTTTAATTATCATATTACTCATCAAATATTAATAATATAAATTATATATTCAATTATATTAATCAATTTAATCATTTTGCATCCTAATTACAAACCGTTGAATTAATATTATATTAATAATTATGATGAAATGGATACCACCAGAATACCTACCAATTTGCTGTTATTATGGTTAAAAACACATGACTTAATTCATTTCGGCGAATATTCAACGAGGATGTTAAAATAATTCAATACCGTAAGTAGATAGTGGTGTATGCGAAACCCCCAATGTATTACGTTTAATTAAAGAACATTTTCATAATATCGCGATAGAAGTTGACATTTATTTTACTATACTATATATATATATATATATATATATATATATATATATATATATATATATATATATGTATATAGATACATTCGTATTATTTTAATATTATAAATGTGAAAGTTTGTGAGTATGTTTAGATGTTTGTTACATTTCACGCTTAAACGGCTGAACGGATCTGGATGAAATTTGACACAGAGATAGATTATAGTCTGGAATAACACATAATTTACTTTTTATCCCAGAAAAATGTAGGGTTCCCGAGATATAGGTTTTTTTTTATTTTCCTAGTATGTATATAAATAGAACTTATCTGTCTATATAAAAAAAAGCGTTTACAATTTTTTTGATAACACTAATGCTCGTCAATAGCTACAAAACAAAAAAAACGGTTAACAAACTGAGGAGGAAAGGTACTCAACTATTTTGTCTGCCTTTTGATATACTAATGTTGTAGGTACCTATATCAATATATTTTTTATCGACATGCTTTTTCACATTTTTTCTATTGTATGGAAACAAAACAAAACAAAACAAAACATGAAAAACTAACTAAATTGCCATAACAATATCTGAGGAGAAGATGCATATATAACTGTGTACAATATTCTCTTGTATGGTATGGCATACATGAGATTTTGGAAAATATGCATAAATTTTCAGGTAATTAAATAAAGAATAAAATAATAAATACATATACAAATAAAAACTTTTTACTGTCCAAAGGATAAAAAAATATATAATTATGTAAACGAAAGATCAAAAGGAGGTCTTATTGCGAGAAGCAATCTTTTACAGACGACCCTGGGTGAGAGGATTCTCCAAGACAATACCGGGACGGTGATCTATATGCTAAATAAACAGGTTACATACTGCACAATACGTACATACAGAGGTATATGCCAATTTATAATCATAAAAAATATATATGTATGTACAAATATAATGTGTATTATATTAACTAGATTTTACTTAATCTATACTCAATATTATAAAGAGGTAAAGTTTGTGAGATTGTAAATTTGTGACGTTGTAGGGGGCAATCTCTGGATCTATTGAACCGATTTAGATGAAATTTGGTAAGAAAATAGTTTGAGACCCTAGGATAGATATAGAATACTTTTTATCCCGGAAGTCCTCCCTTAAGGGGGTGAAAATAGGGATGAAAGTTCGTATGGGGAAGCAACCTAGGGACGAACCCGAGCGAAGCGAAGGTGAGTCGCTAGTAATAAATTTTAGTGTTCGTTAACCTATCAGTTGAAATTCGACTATAATAATTATTATTGAAAATTTAAAAAGAAAACATATATATATGAATAGAATTTTCCTATCTATATTAAAAACTGTATCCGAAATATTTTTATTGACGCTAAAGCTCGTCAATACCTACTAAATAAAAAAAAATCGGTTGATAAACAGAGCAGTAAAATGTACTGAACTGTTTTGCCTTTGCTAACCTTAACCTTATAGGCTTCCTCAATAAACGGGCTGTCTAATGCAAAAATATTTTTCAAGTAGGATAAGTAGATTAGCGCGTTCATACAAACAAACAAACAAGCAAACAAACGAACGAACAAACATACTCTGTATCTTTATATTATTAGTATAGAAGTATAGATTAGCTATAGTTGATTAAAAAAGTATAGTAATTAAAACTATTTTTTTAATATTTAATTCAAATCTTATATCGACCTTTTTAGAATCTGGCACACATCTAATTTTAAATACATTTCATTAGCATTACTCCACTTCAGTTGCATGATAAAAAAAATAAAGAAATAATAATAACACTAAATTTGTGTTTTGGGTTCAAAGACCAAAGGCAAAAACGAATCGTTTAATTTCGTCAAGTTGTATGCTATAGCCATTTTACTCAAAGACTATTAGAACTAATTGACCGAAATTTGGTAAGTAGGTTTTTATGTGAAATGCTAAATCCTGCAGTTAAATTAGAAAAAAAAAACAAAATATAAGAGCAACACCCCATATAACTAAGCAACTAACTAAACATAAGAAATAAACGTTGGGGTCTATCTCTGAATAGGTGTTTAAAATTGAGGTAGATATTATTTCAAAAAGATTTTTATTAAAGCCAATAGTTGTTTTACATTTAACATAATAAATTAATAATTTAATGTTTCGTGCTAAGAAACCCTAGATGTGCCGGTCAGACTCAACTTGCTCGATTTTCATTATAATTTATCAGGGAAATCCTTACGAATATCTTATTATTTAAAAGCGATTCATAAGATATCGCCAACACCCTAGAGGATGGAAAATTTTCTTTAATTTAAATAGGGATCATTCTTCAGGTATAATATACCTTTATTTATTAAGCGAAAGAATTATAAAAAAATCGCCCCCCAATTAGGCAAGCGCAATGTGCAACAATACACAAAGACATTACCTGTAAAAGATCGCTTATAGTATATATAATTGATATATTATAATTGGTAATATATAAGTGATAAGTCCGCCTTTACACATCTCTTTTATTGTATTTCCTTGTTTTTTTGTATGTACCATTTTACTGTTCAATAAAGTGTATAAATAAATACAAACATACACACAAATTACATCTTTGAAGTATTACATCTTTGAGAATTTAAATGTAACGATTCATTATTACGCTTACTTAAAAATCGAGTTTGTAAATAAAATATGAAATAATCTCTTAGAAAATATAATATTCGCTCAATTCATGGCCCTAAACAAATTTTTCACGCAACATGTTGCGGCTTTTCACGCCAAACACGTCATAACAGGCTACCATCCTGAAACCTAATTATATCAAAGCTGTAAAACTTTAGATAGAAAATTTTGAAAATGTCTCTTCATTTAATGAAAATCCTTAAGCTGAATTCTAATCTCGATTATTTATGTAACAATATTTTTTTATATGTAATCCATAAATTTAAAAAAAAAAAATATTTATTAGGACGAATCACTATACAGCATTATACACCAGGTCTCTATCTGACATTTGACATGAACATTGGATGTCCAACCTATATTTTGGATATGGATAAAAAGAAAAAAAAGAGGGTTATTTTTTTGTCGAAAATGAATGAAATCTAGATCTTTTATTTGCCTAGTTTCCATTGCGCGTGGCATAATATGCACTAAGAGAAAAATCCAACGATACCTCCATTTACTATTTGTCTATTAAAAAAGAAATGTATATTACGTCTGGTATTGACATAATGAAACCATTTTAATTCTACGCTTTGTTGGCGAAGTAAATTATTGTGCACAAATAGAAAAAAATAGAGAAATCTACATATTTGATAAAATTGTGAGTCGAATCTGTACACAATATTTTTTAGAAAGAAAAAAACGAAGCCAAATCTATAGTTTTTAGAATTTTTATCTGTTTGTTTGCTACATTTCACTGCAGGAATTTTCATCTCTGAGAAGTCTATACTAAACATTAAAACGTAACTAGAGACGAATCCTAATCTTTTTTAAAAATCTTTTAATATTCTTTAGTCCCCCCACGATCGCGGACACGCCGGCGTTACAGTTAACAATAAATTTCTTAGAAATTTACCTGGAGGTGTTAAGAGTTTTTTATGATTCTTAGTCCAATGAGTGAGTGTTATTTCGCTTTTATTTATACGAGTATAATACATAAAGTGAATGTATAAATGAGTGACCGTATAGAAAGAAAGTTTATTAGTGTATTAATTTTGTGTTTGTAGAAAAATGAATACAGAATAATATGATAATGAAGTCAGTTAGGTCTTGGTGTGTAAAGTTAATTTTTGACCGACTTCAAAAAAAACTTGTAATTTTGAAACATTCATTTTTTATTTTTTTATTATTTTATTTATTAATCCTTTATTACACCAAAAATAAAAATACAATATAAATGAATATATAACTTTACAAATATTAGTGTAAAGACGGCCTTATCACTAAAGTGATCTCTTCCAGGCAACCTATATTATAAAAAAACTCATAGGGTGACATGGATTATGGTTGGTGCAGAAAAAAGAACTAGTCTATAATAAACTTACTTAAACGGTACATACTATAAAGAACACACAAGCTTACATAAATAACGATAAGGACATACATAAATATATATTATAATATATAAGTATAACAATATATTCTACAATAAACTTACATAAACAGGGCTTACATAAATATGCATAGACTTATAGCGATAAATAGTAGTTTTAAGATGACGTTTGAATACTTGCACCGATTCCGACTGGCGAATGTCCTGTGGTAAGCCATTCTATAATATTGCTGCTTTTATTGTATACGAGTCACCATAGCTTTGGGTGCGACTGACGGGCAATGCTAATTTGTTGTCGGTTTGCGAGCGAAGGTTTAAGGAATGGATAGAACCAAGGAAATTGAACCTTGTTTTAAGATAAGAAGGAGTGTGGGAGTGAAAAAGGATAGTGTATAGGAGAGTAAGGATATGCAAGTTCCGTCGCTGCTTAACGGTGAGCCATTTGAGTTGAGCTCGATATTGAGAAATGTGGTCAAATTTTATTAAGCCATAGATAAATCGGATTGCCATATTCTGCAAACGTTCCAGTTTATTGAGTTGAATCTGCGACAAGTCGGGATAGCATGTATCTGCATAATCAAGTATAGGAAGGAGAAGGGATTGTGCTAGGGATACTTTGGTCTTTATTGGCAAAAATTTCTTCCACCTCCTTAAACGACCAATTACAGCGAAAAACTTTCTGCTTACCTCCGAAATCTGAGGCACCCAAGATAAGGAATTATCCATTATAAGGCCTTAAATTTTAACCGAGCTGCGAATTTGCAGCCTAGTCCCGTCGAATAAAATGGGTGAAAGGGATGACATATTAATTTTGGATACTAGCTGACGAGAACCAAATAGGGATACCTGCGACTTACTCTCGTTTACAAATAACCCAAACGATTTACTCCATGTACTTACAGTTTTGTTTTGAGGTTGGCTATGGCATCGTGAAGACCATCTATGGGTGTTGTTACATAAATTTGCAGGTTATCAGTATAAAGGTGAAAAGGTAAGGAGAGAAGCTCAGTTATGGAGTTGATGAAGATAGAAAAAAAGAGAGGAGAAAGGACAGCGCCTTGAGGGACACCCGCTTTAAGGTAACAGAAAGATGAGTGCTTTCCCTTAACACGAATGCATTGCTTGCGATCAAAGAGATATGAACGGAACCAGTCAACAGCACCCAACGAAATATTCATTGACTCAAGGATTGCTAAGAGGATGTCAAAGTCTACAGTATTAAAAGCATTTGAGAAGTCTAATAAAGCAGTTATGCTAACTTGCTGATTGTCAGTCCCATTCCTTATGTCATCGCAGATTTTAACCAGAGACTGCTCTGGTCACGACTGGACACGACCACTGGGTCGTGTCCAGGTCGAAATCCAGATTGGTAGGGACTGAGCAAATTATGCTTTGAAAGATGTTATGACAGTTGGCTCTGAACTACACGTTCAAGCACCTTAGAAAGAAAAGGAAGTATAGAAATTGGTTTATAGTGACAAAACGATGAAGGATTGGAAATTTTAGGAATAGGAATAACGTAAGCTGAACGCCAGCAGCTAGGAAAGGTACTTGAAGAGAGAGAATGATTAAAGATATGGCAGAGAACTGTAAGTATATGATTGAGAGCTAAGAGAATCATCTTTCGACTTACTCCATCGCTACCAATGGCATCAGATTTTATAGCCATTATATGCATCTTAACTTCCTTAGGAGAAATAGGTGAAAAATTAAAAAATGTAGTATTAGGCTTAGAACCAAGAGCAAGGAAATAAAGAGTGTTAGCCTTTATAGTATGTTCTATTAAAGGAACAGTAGCAAAATGTCTATTAATATTATTTTTTTTATTTGTAATTCAGCCAATTTTAACATCCCACAGCTGGGTAAGGGCTTCCCCTCATTACGAGGAGGAGGTCATAGTCTCCACTATGCTAGCCAAGTTCGGGTTGGAACACTTAGAAACTTTCGAAAAGTAGTTAGATTCACCCAGACATGCACATTTCTCACAATGTTTTTTCACAGTTTTAGGTAGCTGTAATCATGTTAAAAAAATATCTTCAAATGAAAATTTTCAGAGGTACGCGACCTGGATTAGAACTCGCTTCACTTAGATTTAAAAGCCCGCGAACCTATGAGCTGCCACTACTATGTTAACCAATTTCTACATATACATTATACGTATATTAAAAATGTATATACGAGTACCATTACCCTTTAAGCCTGTTCAAACGTAACGTAATTGTGAAACATCTAACCTCAAGACTCTGCTTTTTAAATAAAACCCTGTCTTAGATAAAATACAATAAATTTTCAGGGCTCTTATATAAATTATATTACTCACTTCCTAATATGTTGATTCTATTTTATTTATTTAAGTAAATTTCAAAGACAAGTTGTGGCTTTGAATTTCGTCTGACGACGCCATTCGTGTCGTACCATATTACAATTCTGTAATCCGATTACGTTAACTGAATAAAAGTATCTTGTTAGACGTAATTTATGTTGGATTTTAAGAGAAAATTTCTATTTTTTAACACGCTATTACCTTGTATGTAATTATAACGTGAGGAAAGTGTGTGGGTAATTTTGGGCCCAATAGCTATTAAATGGAATAAATATCGAAATAACTTCTGAGTTATTATATACTAGTAACTCACTCTTGCTCCGCTTGGGTCTGTTCCTAGTTATGTTTTGACGTTTAGTATAGATTTCTCAGACATGAGATATTTTCCCGCAGTAAAAATTATCCTATATGTTGTCTCGGATTAACAGCTATCATTATATCAAATTTCATCAAAATCTGTCAGTGGTTTTATCGTGATGCGTTTCCAGACAAACAGACAGACAAATTAAAATTCTAAAAGCTATAAATTCGGAATCTATCTATTTCAATAAGATTTTCCAAAAAAATATTTAATATACAGATTTGAATCAGAATTTTATTATATGTATAGATTACATAATTTTATTTTATAGAAATGAAACCTAGATAGGTTAATTAATCGATGCATATGTATGTTTTTAAAGAAGCTAGGACCAAGATGGTACATGGTTTTCATAAAAATCGAAATGACTAATTGGAATGTATTAAAGCTACTTTAAGCTTATTATGTTAGAAATTCTAATTGACATAAAAACTTTATTTTCTTACTTATGAAGTGAACACTTCATTTTTCAATAAATAATAACGGAGTCAACGAGAGTTATTTGCACAATGAAATGGATTAGCTTCAGGCAATAAAGAACAAATGTCAATGTTCCTCTTACTAAGAAAGCTAACAAAGCTTTCCGCCAGCGTCAATCGCATTATGATGGGCTGAAGCTCGTTAAAAAAACAGCTATCGAGTTATTCAGTAGTTGCGGAATAAGGCTTTTTGAATTTTTTCTCTTTTATTCATTACTCAGTTTTAAATATACGTGTCATTTGATATATACATATTTTAATTAGGTTTTTTAGGATATCTGAAGAAAAGTCAGCATCATTTTTCAAAATACTATTTATTAGAAAACAACAACTCAACATTTTTTTTTATCCAGTTAAAAATCACGGATCGACTCCCCCTGTCAACTCCCCGCCGACCAATTCCCTCTCTTGTTTATTTCTGCATTCTATTTTTAAATGTATTTTAATTATTCTTTTTCGGCCTGAACAATCTCGTCATTTTTAACTGCCTGATTTATAAAGGTATTTGTGCATTCGCGTCTTTGTGCATTCGTATTTGTGCATTCGCATTTTGTTATTTGTGCATTCGCGTCGTCAGTGTGGCCAGTATAATCAATTAATAACTGTTTTATTATACACTAACAATATAAAACAAATACAAATCTATCCCACGGGAACCGTACATTTTCCGGGACAAAAATTCAAATTTCAATCAGTGGTTTTTGTGTACTAAGCTATTTAAGTTACTTTAGTTTTTTTAACTATCCCACGGAAACTCTTTAATTTTCAGCGATAAAAAGTATCTAGAATAATGACCGGGGATATAAGGTACCACCATGCAAAATTTCATTTAAATCGGTCTCAACAGTTTGGGAGATTAGCCCGTACAAACATACAAACAGACAGAGAAACAAAAAAATTGAAATAAATCTGGATTTGTTCTATTTCTCTTCTTACATCCCTCTGACTCGGTTTTTAGCATTTTTTTCTATGTACAGACATTCGGCCTCTATAGTTTTATTATATGTATAGATTAAAATATAGTTTTAACACAACTTCTTTTACGTAAATCTATTTCCGAAAATACTAAATTAATGTATAAAAATGATATATGAATGATATGAAATTCTTTTTACGCTAGATGTTAATTTATCCGTTTAATCGATACACTCTAAAACTACTTAACCAATTTTAATAATTATTTCAATCAATATTTTCATTTTCAAGTTTGTACTCTAATACTGATATTATATTTCATTTCCAAGAGAAATCAAAATCACCTAACAATCTTAGTATATACAATAACAACAGTCATTGGGAGGCTAATGTATTTTGATAAAACAAGGACGACTTGTGTAGATACGAAACGGCAATTTTTTACCATGAACAAGTCGAACGAGCCTAACCATTAGTAACAACCCGCATAAATGACAGAATGAAAACAAATGTTGTACAAAGGAAATGAGAACTAACACGGTTGAACTGTCTGTACGTACATAGATTAGAATAGAAGTACCTTCATATTATTTTATAAATTATCTAGCAGGTTTCATTGTTAGATTTTCATTTCTGCCAGTATCTATACATTACTTGCACTATTAGCCACAGGGACTTCAACATTTACATTGTCAGAGAACGCAGTGAAATACAAAACTCTGATTTACTTTAAAGATATTCACCTGACCGATTTCGGCAATAGCGGCCAATTACATAGAGTAGCCAAGTGCGCTCGATATTTTAATACAAAAATGTGCGTGCAGACACAAATGCACACACAAATTTACTATTCCTTACAATCTTAAGCGACGAGGTGATACTTTAACACAGTGTATGTAAGAGATCAAAAGTAACCAGCAACGGCTTTACGTGCTCTACAAAGCACAGGGTGAAACATCGCCAACTTCCTAACTCCAGGCTGTTACTGGGAATTTTTTGATAGAAAAACCCTCTTTGATAGAGCACTTAGCTTTCTGCCCGACTAGATCGCTGATGCTACACATCACGAAGAATGTACATTCGAAAGAATACACGAACTATATATATATATATATATATATATATATATATATATATATATATATATATATATATATATATATATATATATATATATAAGCTTAAGTTTTTTTTAATCCTGATGGCGACTGATTCCCGGAGATTCGGAAGCCAGTACCAGCTAGGGATGTATTTTACATTAAGCATTTTTTTTTCTGAAAATATAAATAATGTAAATAGTAAAAGTAAAGCATCGAAACCATTTCCACTTTGTTCTTCATATTCTAAGTTTTAACTTAGTAGTGATAATCCCTCACTAGTTTTCTAACTCTAACTTGACCGCTCTGTACATTAATTACAATTATTTACGGTCAGCTTAGAGTTCCGTAATATATTTATATACTCTATAAAACTTATTTTTATTTTTAATGTTTCTTTCAAGATAACACCGAAAGAATGTTTTAGTGTCCTTCAATCTCGCTTCAGTCCCATCGGACTATGAAAGGTATAATTCAATCTCTATAAGATTGAATAAGGAATAGAGAGAGCACTACTGTTTGCGCGTAAACCACTGCACTAATCTATACATATAATAAAATTGTAACTAAGCGGAATCTGTACCTTAAATATTTTTTGGAATTTCTTATTGAAATAGACTATTATCGATGCAGAGGCCAAATCTATAGTTTTTAAAATTTTTATCTGTCTGTCTGTTACCGCATCACGGGCAAACCACTGAATAGATTTCGATGAAATTTGGTATGATGATAGCTGGTTATCCGGGTTAACATTTAGGATACTTTTTGTTGTGGGAAAATATCTCATATCTGAGAAATCTATATTAAATGCTAAAACGTAAGTAGGGACCGACCCTAGTGGAGCGAGGGTGAGTCGCTACTATACATAATATGTATGTATATCTAACCGACACTATAAACATACACAAACGTTTGTGTATATATATACTCATATATTTGTTAATTTACGCTGAAACGACTTAATTGACTTGAATAAAATTTATTGTTTAGATAACGTATTACTTTGAGTAACACATAAGCTATTGATAAGAACCTAGGAACGCTGTCGAGTGAAGTCAGGGCAAGTCTCTAGTTTATTAATAAAATTCCTAATTGATAATAATTGAAGAACTCAGAAAGTTAACTTTCAGTAGTGAATTCAGCTGAGTGGCCTCAGGCTTTATTGGTTTGGTTTTACTTGAGTACTACTAGATTCAACCCACAGCAACTTGAAGTTGCATTTAGGGTTATGTCTAACTTGCCTTGTTAATATCGAGCTTTGAAGCACATTTTGGTTATGTCTCTTTAATAGATTGTATATTATGTACTTACGAAAATCTTTTATATTGTATTATGTAAACTGTATGAGAAATGAAAGTTAAATTAGAAATTAAATAAAAAATCCAGAAATAATGTCTTGTTTCAAGATGAATCCTCGATAGGAATTCATATTAACAGTATTGACAAACAAAAGATCACATCTTACTAATATAATAAATGTGAAAGTTTAGATGAATGTTCGAATGTTTGAATGTTTGTTACTCAATCACGCCAGAACGGCTGAACGGATCTGTATAAAATTTGGCTCAGAGATAAATTCATCCTGGAAAATTGTGCAGTTTCTGTGGGATGGATTTGTTTCTGTTCTTTTGCAAATCCGAACAAAGCAGGGTGAGCCGCTAGTTTTTAATATATAATAAAATATTTCTCTGTTTTGTTTTTTTTGCCTAGATCTAAACACTCCTTACGTGGTTTAAATACTTAAGTGTGTGAAAATAAACGTTAAAGTAGTTAATGTGTCGAGCGATAGACGATCTGCACAGCAGTTGTGCCAAATAGCCAACCATTATGTCTAATTAACGTCTTGCAAACTCAGCGCAAAGAAAATAACGAAACGCGATCGGTTTGGAAAGTTCTTTGAATTCATTGTTTAAATTACTTAATTTCGTATCGAGTTTCTTAAGAAAAATATTACGATTTTCAGTTTTAATCCCTCAACGACCGCGGACACGCCAGTGTTACAATTAACAATAGATTTCTTAGAAATTCAATTAATTTTTTAGAAATTTACCTGGAGGTGTTAATTGCTATATGCTAAATGGTATGCTTATGGTGAAGTTAATATTATAAAATCTATTATTAGTATTATTATAAACTAGCATTGCCCGCGGCTCCGCCCGCGGTTAGATGACCAAAAACCAAATTCTTAGGTTTTTACAATTAGTATACTCTTATATTGCATTTTTTGCATTTTTATCAGAAATGAGATATTTTCCTGCGGTAAAAAGTATCCTATATGTTGACCCGGATAACCAGCTATCACCATACCAAATTTCATCAAAATCCATCCAGTGATTTTTCTGTGACGCGGTAATAGACAGACAGACGGACAGACAAAAATTCTAAAAACTATAGATTCGGCCTCCGTATCGATAATAATGTTTATTTCAATAAGATTTTCCAAAAAATATTTAATGTACAGATTCGGCTTAGTTACAATTTTATTATATGCATAGATTATATTATTTTATTTTATTCGGCTTGATTACAGGAATGTATGTATTTTTGTACACGTTTCAATAAAATAGATCAGCAAAAACTTAATCATGAAAGTTAAATTGGCTTACGAGGTCTTTACAGAGGTACCATACGATTTTAATTAAAATCGTTGATATATCGAGTTATTGCGAACGAGGATAAATCTCTTAATAAAGTGAAGCTAACATTTATGGTGTTATTCTGGAAGATTGCTTAAATTTGATGTATTTTTAACCGATCTCGCCAGAAGGAGGGTTGCTTTACGAGTGTATTAATGTATATATGTATTTATGTATGTGTGTGTATGTGTGTTTGTATGTATGCATGTATGTATGTTTATTTTTTGGGCAAGTTCTGTGGCTTAACCGGTTTGATAAGTGATAGCTTGAGAAATGTCGTTAGATTCGTCTTAATTGTAAGAGTGACACTGAGTATATCAAAATTATAAAAATTAAAATGGCCGATTTTTGGCGTCATATTATGTCTTCAAAATTTTTTTTTCCTCAAAACCTATCGAATGGGGTTTCAAAATAAAAGCTTTTATAAATTGCTAACAAAAATATATTCAACTTAGATGTTTAATTATAGTTTGGAATGAAAAATGTTAAAAAACAACAAAAAAAAATATTTACAAAAATAAAAAACCCGACTGCGTAAAAAGCGAACTAAAAGATGAAGACAAGTTGACGAATAAACATTGACAAAGTATTATGCAGACAGAGACATACACACATTCAGCTTGTATAAATTATGTACACATCTTTTAGATCGCTTTTTACGCAGTCGGTTTTTTTTATTTTTGTATTTATTTTTCTATTTACGTATTAACTTAATGTAAATTTCCGATAATAGTTCCATGATATTACCTTACTATATTTGACACTTTTTAACGTTATACAGTTAATATTATGTGTATTAAACCTCACTTATTCCAGTTAGAAGTTAGTATGCTAATTAAAATCCAAAGGAATCTAATCCACGACGCCCCGACGGCTGGCCTACCGAGATATACCTCATACCGAGCAATAAAGAGGGCCGGCCATGGTAATTTTATATGGGGAGACTGTATTTGACATCGTCAATCAAAAATTGTTAACTAAAACTTAAAGGGCTAAAAAAAATTAACTTCCTATACGAGTACTTTGCAAATCCTACATAAATGTGATATTTGTACAAACATGACGTGATTAGATCGTCGAATTAATACTATTAACATACTAGTTGGCCATTTTACAAAATGGCAGCATATCATGATATATAAGTAACCATACTAAATAAATAATTGTATATTTGATGGTTTTAGCACTTTAACATATAACACAACAGTTTTCAAAATATAGACCTAAAGTTCTTAATTACTGTATATTGTATTACGATATGCATCGCATAAACAAGATGCTATTATCACCATATTATAAATTAGCCATGTGTACAGTTCACTATATTTAGCAAACATTTTTATTCATTTTTAGTCAATCTATATTATGACATGACCTACAACGGAGTGATATTTCATGAAATGGCGGATTTTACTAAAGATCGATTTCTGCAATCTGCGCTCTGCATAATATATGTAGTAGCTGCCTTCTAAATTGATTTTCATATACAGATAAATCTATTGTAGAAAAAACTATTCGATGTAAAAAACATGCTATTCGCATTATTGCAAAACTCGATTACGATATCACAGCGTTTCGATGCTATCATCGGATTACAGTAAGCTCTATGATTGGATTGTGATTGTACGTTGACTATGTTTTTTTCTTTAGCGTATAGCACAAATTTCGATTTAACTTAATATTTTTTTATGTCCGTCGTAAAAACTTGTATGTGCCAAAGTACCCTTAATATATGATTCGGTCGGCGTTTTTATTTTACCTACACAATTCTTTCCAGAGGCTACGGCACGATTGTGCTAAGTAAAAGCTGATTTAACTTAGTGATTGCGAATTCGATTTCCATTCACGGCAATGTCTTTTTTACTATACAGATATTAATTATGGTTTGAGTGATAGTACATGAATATAATATGACCCATTATAAAAGGTATTTATGCTAGTATAACTATGATACGATTGTCATAGTTACTTCTGGTCTCATCCGTCTCTTTTCACTTGTATCGAGATTCTCGAGAAAAATGTAACTATAGGTAGGATACCTATTTTTAAATCAAAAGTTTCCTCTTAAAATTCAAAAAATTCAAAATTCAAAATATTTTATTTAGCATTAAATTATTAAAATTTTTTACTCTGTTTCTGTCTTCTGTCTGTTTGTCTACTAATACTTACTACTACTATTTAATCAGACGTATTATATTTCGTACGGTCAATATAAAGTTTCATTTCGTACAGTAATAAATTGCGTGATCTCCCACATCTAGTACGTGTTATAAGGAAAACAAATTAATTTAAAATATAGCGTTGTCTCATTAATCTTTTTGATATCACTTTCATTTAAAAAAAATAGTTTTAAGGAGAAGAAGGAGATAAGAGTGAAAATCATTGAAAGAAAATCTATTATTATTTAAGACTAGCGACCTTGCTTCGCTCGGGTGCGTCCCTATGATGATATATTTTCTCGCAGTAAAAAGACTCTTATATGTTGACCAGGATAACCAGCTATTATCATACCAAATTTCATCAAAATCTGTCTAGTGATTTTCTTGTGATGCTTTCCCAGACAGACAGACAAAAATTTTAAAAACTATAGATTTGGCCTCTGTATCGATAATAATGACTATTTCCATAAAACTTTCCAAAAAAATATTAAATGTACAGTTTCGACTCAATTAGAATTTTATTACATTTATTTTATGTATAGAAAATGGAGAATAACAAATAAATGGCTCAATTTGAAAACTAAACCATCCCTAAATCAAGTGAAGCGAAATAATAATACGTACAAAGCGAAATTGAACGTAAATAAATATTTTGTAATATTAAAGATATTTGATTTCAAATAACTTTTAGAATGAGCTGAGGATAATATTATTCAAGCATTTTTAAGATTTTCTTTTTATCTGTAATATTTATCGAAACCTTTGAAATTAGCTTTTGTTGACTTGTTTCTTGGCCTTCGCCTATATTCTGTTAAAACAAAAACATTTTTAATATTTTACTATTACGATCTACATATTTATCTAATGCCAAATATTACTACTAGTTTTTCATATCGACTCCGATATAAACTATGTCCATTCAGATTTTTTTTAATTTCTGCTTAATTACAAATTATTGTCCGTATGTGAGTTTATGCATTATAATATTCTACCACCGTAATAGCTAATAGAAAACAAAAAAAAACTTTTTCACAAAAAAATAAAAACCGACTTCAAACAAAAGCACTAAAAAGTAAAAAATAACTGATTGGTAGTTTTCATTTACTATACATACCTAATCAAATATTTTCGAAGTCGGTGTGCTTTGCTTTGTATCGGCTGGCCTCCGTTTAGTTATTTTTTACATTTGAGTGCCTGGAAGTCAGTTTTTATTTTTTTGAAAAAGTTTTTAAAATATAAGTATAGATAGATTGACGTATTATATATTAAAAAAAAACACTATATACAAATATCACTCAATAGGTAACGACGCGGTCGCGGTTCCATACCTGCGTGTATGTCGTATTATCTCTTTAACCATTTTTCCAAATAATATGCAGTAAAAAGGAAAAGCTTTTTGTTTTAAACATTTTAGACGATAAATTTACTTATTTTGATAAGAATTTATAATTGTTGATAATATTACCAATAAACATGACCTACCGATTTAAATTATTTTTTAATATAAAAAACTACTTTTTGTGACTTAAATATAAAAGTTAGACATATGCTGTTGCTGACTTCTTTGTATGCATTATTAAGCTCTACAACTTTTCTCTAGATCTCTATTCTTCGGGTTAATATATAGCCTATGACACTCGGAAAGAACGTGGCTTTCTATTGGTAAAAGAATTTTGTAGATCGGTTCAGTAGATCCAGAGATTACCCCCTACAATGTCACAAACTCACAAACTTGACCTCTTTATAATATTAGTATAGATTGTATACCTATTTCGGTAGAAAGCTTTGTAGGTTTTAAAAGAAAGAATAACAATAATTCCTATTTTTCTATAACAAACGTAGGCTTTAAAATCCTTAAGGAATAGAATCGCGTAAAAGAAAATGTGGAACAAAGAAAAATGACTATGCGGCAAAGAGATATCTGCACCTACAACAAGGAGTTAGAAATAATTGAGTGAGGTATATTAGACTTAATGTTGTTGTAAACTTCAATACCCTGTAATAAGTAATGTCAATACTGTCTGTATTCGAAACTAAAAAATATATATAAAAAGCAGTCATGAGGACTGCGGACAGAAGTGAAAACTTAAAACTATCAGTTGTTATTTTTGTATATTCAAATTAATTTTTTGATCCTAAATTAAAATTTGTAAATTAAAACATTTATCTGGTTTTGACATCTATCGGCACTCTGAGCGTTAGCGTTAACACATCACGTGACCATGTCGATGACAACTTACATGAATTTACTCCCCATCCAAACCTGCCTATAGAAGTTTTAACTTCAATAAACGTAAGACTTCAATGAATAATTTGACTTTTTAAGATAATGTAAATGACAAAAAAGCTAAAGAAAAAGTAAACTACTGTAAATTTTTTCCTCTTTTAAAAATGAGTCGATCAAACTTTTAAAAAGTAGTACCGTACGAGTGTATTTAATTCGGTCCTATGCAATGCTTTAAAACTGAAATCCAGAAATAAAACATTTTCAATGTTCAAGAAGGTTTTAAAACTTTTATCAGCTCCTTGCTTCGGTTCTCACATCGATGTAGTAACATAAGTTGTAAAGTCGGCGATAGGAACAGGTTTCAGAGTTTAATATAAGGTGCAAGGCTTTTGTATACGGTTCCTGATTTTTGAAGTATATTGACTATAAGAATTGCACTCCTATTATACATGTAAAAGTTCGTACGTTTTTAAGTATGTGCAGGTTTGTGTCTTCCACACTGAAATAATTTTGAACATTTGGAAAGGTGTAAATGAAATTTAGTACAACAGACTCGTACTATAATGACGTGGAGTATCACAAGGGAACCTAGAGACGCACACAAACGAAGTGAGAAAAATTAGTTAGCAGCTATATTATAAGATTAATTTAAACTAAGATATGAATCTTACGCAATAATATGTTTTTATAAATAATTTTTCAGTCATCGAATACAATCTATTCACAGGGTTGAAAACATGAACACTGAACAGGATTAAAATAACAATCTAGTTAATGGACAATTTATTTGATGGAGACTTTTATCTGTTGATTGAAACATTACTTTTTTCAATATCTGCATTCGTATGTGTTGAACAGAAAGAAACCAAAATAATTCCGCGAAATAATCCGAAAAGATAGTTATATTTAAAATGTCGAGTTTTCGCGTATCATTTATAACTAAGAAAGTATTACGTGAACACAAAGAAATTAAATATAAAACATCTCATCAACATCATCTAGTAAGTTATTTTTAACTATCTACATGGTTTAACATTAAAATGAATAATAATAATTTCTATAGTCCTTACGCATTGCCCGATGGCCATCTTTGGGCAATTTCCTATGGGTTACTCAGAGATGGATCCCGGCTAAAGCGTCGTATTAAACAAACTTGAATCTCTTAAGGGGCTTGTAGTCTGTAGCCTGTATGTAGTCTTTCTTTCTCCGGGAAGATACAATAACTGGTTATAAAAATTTTAACGACTCTACACAAAATTATATAAAAAATTACTATACCAAGGTATTAGAGACAAGAGATTACAAGATATTAGATAAGTCAAGACTTGACTTCACTGGAACGGATGCTTCAGACGGAAATAGACAGAAATAGCGGAGATAGCCGGAGATAGCCGGAGATAGCCGGAGATAGACGGAGATAGTCGGAGACAACCGAAGGTAGCCGGATATAGCCGGAGATAGCCGGGGATAGACGAAGCTATCCGGAGATAGCCGGAGATAGACGGAGATTACCGAAGGCAGCCGGAGACAGCCGGAGATAACCGAAGGTAGCCGGAGATAGCCGTAGATAGCCGGAGATAGACGAAGCTATCCGGAGATAGCCGGAGATAGACGGAGATAGCCGGAGATAACCGAAGATAGCCGGAGATAGCCGGAGATAGACGAAGGTAGCCGGTGAGAGAAACAAACTGAAATATACTGAATCAAACTGAAACAAACTGAAAGAAACTGAAACAAACTGAAATAAATAAATAAATAAACAAACAGACAAACAAACAAACAAACAAACAAACAAACAAACAAACAAACAAACAAACAAACAAACAAACAAACAAACAAACAAACAAACAAACAAACAAACAAACAAACAAACAAACAAACAAACAAACAAACAAACAAACAAACAAACAAACAAACGAACGAACAAACAAACAAACAAACAAATAGTATATTTCAAAGTAATAGAACAAATCCAGATTTTTTTCATTTTTTTTGTTTCTCTGTCTGTTTGTCTGTTTAACGTACGGGCTAAAATTAATGATAATGTATTGAAAATATGTTTTAAAATATTACTTTAATAAAAGGAATTAAACAAAATATACAATATTAAACAATTAAAAAATTAATATTATTAAAATCAATTTACACTCTAATTTATATCCCCAGTTTATACTGTATTTACCTAAAAATATGAAGATAGAACTGATAAGAACATTTAATTTCGAGTGTCAGTTCTTCAATTATATGCGTAGAAGTTAGGTAATAAATGTAACAAACGTACGTCACGAAGTAATAATTTGGTAGATATTAAATTTTAATTTGATAAGATCTCGATTATTTTCTCATGAACGCAAAGTTATAATTTATTTTCAGTGAGATCCGAATTTGACTGTCTACTTGAGCCGCAGCAATTCAAAAACAATGCTTCCACTTTGAAGTGTTTGAACAAATCTCGTTTAAATGTACAAACTTTATTATCATATTTCATTCATATACTTAATTTTTTTATGACTTTATTATTTTTTTACAATAAATAATAGTGTATAAATAATTATTATTTATTTGTATTTTAAACGATATAAAGTGCACTTATTTATATATTCTTGCTAGTTTATTAATTTCATAGTATAAATATTAATTACCTTTTTAAATATATTCATTCTTATATAGTACTGAAACGAAGAAAATTATGCCTAATTATTTGAATCAAATTAAGATTTCGGATACACGTATAATAAATTCTACAGTGCTTTAACTGCAAATTACTTGACAGAAAAACTTAAAAAGCTCTTTCTGCCTGACACAGAAATCGAATCTGTGGTACAAACTAGAGTTAGCCGAACAATTCATTTTTGGTAAGTATATAATTTGTGAATTGAGGTAAGCATATAATTTGGCCATGTTTAAAACAAAACCAACGAGATAATACTTTAAACCAGAGGATTCACAAACCGTCACAATTCAGTAAAGTTTAGTGAGCACCTGGACAATTTCATAATTACATTTTGAGGTTTCACATATTTTACAAATTCTAACTAGTTTTCGTAGTTATCGTTTAGTAGTTTTAATTAGTAACTAGGTGAGATTTTAGCCATAACCGGTTGAATTAACTAAAAAAATCATAAATCAAATATGTATTGATTGGACTTGCAACATGCTTAGTTATCAAACTTTGATCTCTAACAAAAATAACATTGGAATGTTATTTTTGTTAGAGAGAACTGGAGTTCTAAAGTGATTCGTATTCGTTAAATTACCCTAAAAATGTGACGCCAGTAGGTACGAGAAGTAAAGTGTATTGTACATACATTACCTTATTTATAAAATAAATTAAGGATTCGAAAATACTCATAGAATTTTAGTTAACCTAAGTACAAGATCTATTGGATATAGAACTATAAAAGGTCTGTTTAATATAATATTTAAACCACAAAAATATATAAAAGGCAAATAAGGACATATACGAGCGAAGCAAGTGTAAGACACTAGTATATATATTATGC
Source organism: Brenthis hecate (assembly GCA_951806755.1). Lineage (NCBI taxonomy): Eukaryota > Metazoa > Arthropoda > Insecta > Lepidoptera > Nymphalidae > Brenthis > Brenthis hecate. The sequence continues at coordinate 7,151,179 of OX638259.1, forward strand.
TTGTCTCGCATGCATGGCAGCAGTGAGGCTTAATTTATAAAATTTATTACTGTGATATATAAATTCAATTTTCATTATGATTCATATAATACGTCAGCGTATTGTTTTCGTAATGTAGCGGATTGGGCAATTAAATTTGATTTAGTGTTATAAATGGTATAAGCACTTAATTTTATATGAAATATTTAATGTTCGAATTACCATAATAACATTACATATGCTTGTTACTACTGTAACTCTACATCTACACATATAATGAAATTGTAACTGAGTCGAAAATATTTTTTGAAAAATCTTATTGAAATAGTCATAATTATCGATACAGAGGCCGAATATAGGTATAGTTTTAAGAATTTTTATCTGTCTGTATGTTTGTGTGTTTGGGAACGCATCACGAGAAAACCACCGGACAAATTTCGAAGAAATTTAGTATGATGACAGCTGATTATCCAAGTCTACATACAAGATACATTTTTACTGCGGAAAAATATCTCATCTCTGAGAAATCTATACTAACCGTTAAAACGTATCAAACGAAAGGACGAAGCCGCTATAATATATAAAAATAAATTTCTTATTGATTTTATGTATATTTGTATAATGTAGCAACTTATGCGTCATATAAATAACATTATGGGACTAAACATTTATGTACACGCGTATGCTCGTGAACACAGCTGGTGTAACAAAGTCGAAATGTCGGGAACACCGAGCAAGGTATTTTTTCATTCAAAATTCAAAATCAATATGCAGTTATATTTCAATAGTATTAATTTTACTTAAACATCATCATCAATCATATCAAGTATCAGTGGTAAGGCTGTTAAAGCAGTATTTCGTTTATTTATTTTAACCACCTTTACCTAATTGTGCTCTTTTGACAACTAATTCTATAATGGCCACAAATACTCCCTATAGTAATCATAACGTATCTTTAATACGAGTATAGTTCATGTCACAGAAATATCATCAATCTCTGAAACATGTCAGTTGAGAACAAGTAATTTTCCAAAGTCACGTTAAATGGAGGAAACATAGTAGGTATTGACTGGTGATATCCATACTAATATTATAAATGTGAAAATGTGTTTCTTTGTTTCTTTGTTTGTTTGTCCTTCTTTCACGTCAAAACGGAGTGACGGATTGGCGTGATTTTTCGTGTAGAGATAGTTAAAGGGCTGTAGAGTGACATAGACTACTATTTACCGCGGGAGATTATCTAATTGCCACGGGAAAACACATTACAATATAATCCAAAAAATATTTATGATCAGAATTACTTGAAACTTGGTATTAACGCTCTTTAATAAAATTAATTAAAAGTTTTAGCAGTTTTCGAAATTCATCCTATAAGGGGGTAAAATAGAGGATGAAAGTTTATATGAAATCTACATTTTTAGCGATTTTTTGTAGTTTTAGTCCGACCGAAGCCACGGATTCTGCTAGTATGAAATTAAAGTATTTTTCGTAAGGTATTACAAAAAGTAACTGAAGAACGTTACGCTTGAAAGAATCAAGAGCGGAATATTTGAGTATAAAAATGTTGAGATCTTGTTAAAAAACATATTATAGGATATATCTTAAATCTTTTTTAAATCGATACATATAATAATATTCTAACTGAGTCCAATCTGTACATTAAATATTTTTTAGAAAATTTTATTGAAATAGTATTTATTATCGATACAGAGGCCGAGTCTATAGTTTTTAGATTTTTTTTCTGTATGTCTGGGAATGCATCACAAGAAAACAACTTGACAGATTTTGATGAGTTTGTGTGATACTTTTTATTGCGGGAAAAAATCTTATCTCTGAGAAATCTTTACTAACCGTTAAAACATAGGGGCGAACCCGACCGAAGCGAGGGTGAGTCGCTAGTTTAATATAAAATGCTTCATGGTAAAAGAGATGGTCTATTTTAGTCCAACGGCAGACTAATTGAAATAGGTGTACTTTACGATATTACTTTAATATCAACCACTTCCTGGTAAACAGTATTTATTACAAAAACAGTTTTAATGTATTGGAAAATTACACTACTAATAAAAACAAGGTATGTAGCCAAATCTACCTAGGTACAAACGATATATTTACGAAGTATTGCTCATTGTGAGTTTTAACACAGATGTAACCACAAATTTTAATTTACTCCGAATTCGTTTTAATCATGTCGCAACACCGTCTCGTAATTAATCGATTCGGGTAATTTACTGCTACTCGTTTTATTGTTGTAGTTAATTTGATTTAAAATTTCATTATTAATTTATACATACATTATTTTAACTGCTGTAAACTTTTTTATTTAAAGCTAAATATTATACTGTCATAAAATGTACGTACATTATTAGTGTATCTTATGTCTGTATGAAATGTTAGCATGCTGTAGTACATAATATTATCAATCGTAAGATTGAAGTGGAATAGTGAGAGAAGGTATAAGGCTAGGACATTATTTAAACTAGGTATTTATTATTGTTAAAGATGTCTCGGAACGAAAATTCTACGTCAAATATTAAATGTTAGTTGATAAGTTTATTAACTCGAGTTTAAATTCATTATATAAGTAATTCAAATATTCAACATGTAGGTATGTATCTAGATGTAATAGTGTAACAAGTACAATGAACATATATAATAATTGATATATAAAATAGCCATTTAGTTTAATGTCAACTTGATATGGATGAGGCGTAATGAAAATACTTACTCGTAAATACTTTTTAGACAACTAGTTGTTACTCGCGCTTTCCTCAAAGTCTATTACTATAAATGTGAAAGTTTGTACGTGCGTGTATGTTTGTTACTTACTGAAACGGCTTAACAGGTTTGGATAATTTTGAATAAAACTATCTTTTCGGATTTTTTCGCGGATTTATTTTCATTTTTGGTTCCCGACGTTTCGAATGCTTTACAGTAATTATGGTCACGGCAGAGACTAAGGTGTTAGGTGTCTCATAGATATTATATAGTTGTTACAGACAGCCTACCCACAAATAACAAAATGAATTCAAAAAATTGAAAAATGGCACCAAAGTACCTTACAATCTTAAATCTAAGAAAGTATTATAAGAAAGTATTAGGTTTGAATAAAATTTAGCAAACAGATAGACTTTGACTTAGACTGTCTATGAACTAGTAAGTTCTATATATTATTTTTTTCAACGTCAGGAAATACATGTACGCACTTGCATACATACCGGTGATGACGTCGGAATAACCGGCCAAAAAGGCCAGTAAAACCTTAAACCCAAAGGAACCTCTTTCGTGTTAATAGAGCATTCTAGGCTCGCTTACGCGCTCTAACAGGGCAGAAGGCAGATCACTAAAACAATGGAGTTGCTCCCACGATCCACTCTGCCAAGTACTAGGAGCAATTCGCGTGGTACACCGCCCACTGAAGTGGGCCACTTGACACCTCCCAGGTAAACACCCATCGGGAGGATGACCTGTTAGTCCTAGAGTAACATAGGTTAAGGGTAGTAAAAATATAAATATTATTTTAGTTAAACTTTTAAATTTCACAAAATATGTTTGTTTACATACAAAGTAAAAGTAAACTTGTTAAATATCTTTCAATGTTACATATTCCTTTAATACTGTTAAACAAGTATAAAAGTTACATAATTTGAGTCTAGAAACATTCAAAACACTTAAAGAGGGTTGTTTGTTCTGAAGCACTTGCCAACATAATGAGTTTTGTAGTCATTCCGCTGCATTGTACAGGAGGCGAATAGATAAATAGTTTCAAAGGAATTTCCTATTTATGTCTTGGAAACAAGATCTATTAGAGCTTGTAGTTATTATACGTGTAATATTTACTTTCAGTAACGTGAATTGTAAGAAAATTCCAATTTATGTGCTTCAGATTTTCAACGAAGGACTGCAACTAGTAGATTGTAGTGTTGTTTAAAAATTGGAATTTGAGTGAGAAAACTTAAGATTTCTTTGGAATTAAAAATGGTAAATTAAAATACTTGCCTCCTTTTATACTAAAAATTAAAGCTTTAATACACAACATATTAAAGTCGCTGAAGAATGGAAATCTAATAAAATGATGGGAATGACGGTAATATGATACGATGTCGTAATGATTTTTATCATTTCAATACAATATCGTTCAGGTCGTAATTGGGCACTAGAACAAACAACATTATTTGCTTAAATTTATATAGTTACTTTAACGACAGGCACATGTTTATAATATTTTATTCATAAGAAAGGTAGTTGTAGCTCAGTTGCAACGCGTTCGCTTGGGAATCCGAGTGAAGCGGGTTCAAATCCTGAGTCTCGCACATCTGATATTTTCACGTACGAATAATTTCCAAAATGATTACCACTTTTCTATCGGTGAAGGAAAGCAACGATGAGAGAGCCTAGGAAGTTTTCGAAAGACACGTGAAGTCCGCCAAGCAACACTTAACCATCGTGATGGACTATAACCTGATCATCGTATCAAGCCCCGTTCCCAACAGCAGGACTTACAAAGAGTTGACCACATTTACAAAAACTAATATATGCATACATAATAATAAATGACTTTCATAATATTTTATTCACAACAATAAATATACTTATTAAAATAACATAACCATTATATACATTATTTTTAATCTATATTATTTCATGAATTCTTAAATCTCACTATATTTTTAAATATAAGTCATTACTGGTTTTGTTACAAATAATAATTAATTCGATACGAAAACAATACACATATTCGCTAGTTGAGTTTTACGGAATTATTTTCTCGGTGGGATATATATACATATAATAAAATTCTAACTGAGCCGAATCTGTACATTAAATATTTTTTAGAAAATCTTATTGAAATAGTCATTATTATTAGTACAGAGGCCGGATCTATAAGTTTTAGATTTTTTATCTGTCTGTCTTTCTGTTTGTCTTTTTGTCTGTCTGTGTGTCTACCTGTCTATCTGGGAACTACTATACTTTGATTCATTTAGATTTTAGTCGCTAATCTTGGATTCGAGTCCCGAGTCGGATCAAGTATACTATATTTTATTATTCATTGGATTTTTCTTCTCTTCAAAAATATCTCATTTATAGACTCACAATTCACAAAATTATAGATGAATCATAATATAATATCTAACAATAGTTAGACGACCGCTGTGCCTTGTAATTCAATGGTGCACCTACGATGATGAATGTCTCTCTCTTTTTAAGACTCACAAATGTATGGGTAAATAAAAAAATAAAGCACTTGTAAATATTTAAGATAGATTAAAAATAAATAATATTATTTTCTCACGTTATAAACATAAAATTTCTACAGTAGATAGTACCTAATTTAAATTGTGAAAATGTTTTATTTCTTTTATTTATTTTTTTTTACTTATAGTCGCTGTTAATGACAATATACTGATGCATGTTGTTATTTCTCATCTCTTGAGTGAAGAAAGAGTTCATAGTAGCTTTTCATGGTTTTATACATTTTATCCGCACCGAAACTGTGCAGAGTTTTTAATTAAGTCAAACGTATATATAGCCAATATAAAAATTTCCTCTTACGTAAATCAAACCCACTAACTCCAGCACAATAGGCCGTGCTAGTGTATATATTTAACGGACCACTTTTACTATGTATTCGCTGTCACTTCAACCATAACATTTCAACTCAGTTTACATTATTTTATTTACGCCATCGTCAATTTGACAAGTGCAAATATAGTCGTGTTTGCACCTAATTCTAAGTGTAGGTGACAAGTTTGACGCTTAGATATATTGCCATGAAAGCCTGTAACTAGTTACTACATATTTACACCTTATAATATACAATGGGCAATCCTTGTACATAAAATTATTTCGTGTATCTCGGAAACAGCCCGAAAATTCTGTACTTAGATAAGATTTTTCTTTATAAGTTAATATATCAAAAAATATGTCTTTTCTGGAAAAAAACGCAACCTTTCACAAAAAAAAAACTTTATAATTATTATAATGACGACACGTTTGGCTCAGTTTGTAGTGATCCTACTTACTGTGCCAGCGGTCGCGGGTTCGAGTCCGGCTAGGGGCATCCATTTGTGTAATGAGCACAAATGTTTGTACCCAGTAATGGGTGTTTATACATATTTATAATATGTATGTATTTAATATGTATTTAAAGTTATAAATGTGTATTGTATTAACTATCTGGTATTCATAACACAAGCCTCGTAGCTTACCATGGAACTAGATGGAGCTGTGTGTTAATGTCGCAACATATTTATTATTATTATTAGAGCATTTTTCTATCTGATACTGACAACGTCATAACTCATATAGCGCCTGAACGAGCGCCTAAAACTAGTCAAACTCTATATTCTAACGAATTCCTCCTTTTCGAAACCTTCACTCAATTGATTGATATGTGAATGATATTTATATCTAACAATAAAACGTCAAAAATACAGTTTACAATGCCAAAAATAAGTAAAAAATATTGCCAGTAATACCTATCTACAACATATTCTTGTATTCTAAAAACCAATAGTATTCATTTATATATTTTTTAAATAGTTTTATTCTTCCTTCCTACTCCATTTTTTATCCTGCGAAGCACTCTAATATTACAATGTAAATAATAAAAAAAATATCCTTATTTTTTTATTATGCATGACACAATGCTTTTAAACTTACTCGTAGCAATACCTAAACCAAATTAGTCAGATTATTTCTATATTGACTAACCTCACTCGGGCATGGAATCTGCAATAATAAACGAAGTAAATCCATGCATATGACAAAATAAGGGGGGAAATGACTGAAATCATAAATACAATATATACAGAAAAAACCAATTTCATTCCAAACGGACCTTCTACAAGCACGAATGAGCATAAATATTGTTAGAACCCCATTCAACGTAGGACGTGACGTGCCCCCGGAACATAAGGGACTATCACCTCATAATACAAAGCAGCACGCGTAAGTATTTAATGGGTATAGGCCGAGTATTGTCAGGATTGCTAATATGCTATTTTTGGAGTTTTAATAATATTCAAATATATATATTTAGACTGAGGTATACTATGTCTGCATTGGAATATATTATACATCTTAAAAAAACTTTAAAAATAAATGTCTATAAATTTACTTGAGACCATTCTAGTGGTATAGTAAAAAGAAACATACGTTAAGTACTCCTCCATTTTGAAGCGGGTCATTGATTTTGATATTATTCATTCATTATGCTAGAAAATCATCATCCCTTGAAGTATACTTAGCGTTCACGCGGAAAAGAGATGGAATGCCACATTTTTAAAGATTAGAAGGAGATGTATGATATCAAATTACATCGGGAATTAAACTTGAAGTAGCATATATTGTAATTATTGACAACTGCAATAGAGTTTCAATGCAATCTAAATAAGCGCGAAATATTTAAATTTAACCAATGCAAAAACAAACCAAAAAGAAAATCATAAACAATAACGGAACGCTTCCGTCTACTACAGATTCAAATTCGCGCGTACGTCAAGCAGTTATAATTATTTGTGTACTGTACTTACAATAATGATAAAAATATATTTATCTATCTTTTCGTAAAAATTGATGCATAATGAATAATATTTGTGAACATAAATATTTTTATTAATCTAAACGAGCCAAGCCGTAGAAAAAGTTTGTATCCTTTGTAAATTATTAGGGGCCTTTTTATATTGCTACATATATATAGCACTTTTTTCTCTATCACTTATCAAGTTTCAACGTTTTCGTGTCAAAATATTATCTTAGTCATACTTTATGATTGGCGTAAAATTTCACCGGCAGCTTTTCAAGTTCTTGCTTAACCTTGTTTTCGTAGTTATAATTAAAAACTTCGCTGTACTGCTACATAGCATGTTAGGTGCAAATTTGTCACTTTACTTAAAACATAAGAAATTCAAAACTTAATAAGAAACTTGTACGCTCTTTGAAATCTTTAAGGACTTTGGCATGTTACTTTCTTTATGCAAAATAAATTTTACTCGATTAGGGATTGAATTTTTAAAAATCCTTTCTTAACACATTATATATGTGAAAATGTATTTATTTGTTACTAGCGACTCACTCGGGTTCGTCCCTAGGTTGATTCTCCATACAAACTTTCATCCCCATTTTCACCCCCTTAAAGGATATTTCCGAGATATAATAGTAGATGGATAAAAAGTATCCTATGTCCTTCTCAGGGTCTCAAACTATCTTCTTACTAAATTTCATCTAAATTGGTTCAGTAGATCTAGAGATTACGCCCTACAACGTCTCAAACTCACAATTCACAAATATACCTACTTCTTTATAATATAGTATAGGTTATGGAATAATATATGAGCTTAAAAGTTACGTAAATTATATTCTTTATAGTCAATTGACTAACGTTTTATTATTTTTTTTTCAATAAAGGATAAAAAACGATAATCCAAGATGAACACTAGATGCAATAAACATTAAACGCACTGGGACGGTATACCACATTTACTTTGACTGTCTTCCTGCGACTTATAAAGCGTACCTATTTAGGTTGTAAAATATATAAATAAGCAAAGACAAAACAGTTCAATGCCTTTTTTTCCTGTATTTATCAACCGATTTTCTTTTTTTTTGTTATTGATTGACGAGCTTTAATGTAATCAATAAAAAAAATATAATTGAATATCGAACACTGGTCAAATACTAATATGATTTTATTTCTGTGAACGAGAAGCAAACCCGGTACCACTATTGGAAGCAACGACTACGTCAGTCGATTGTCAAATAAAAGTAAAAGAAGGAATTGTCAAAAAGTTAAGTTGTCAGCTATGAATTTTAATTTATTTAAAAAAGAGATTAGCTAACTTCACTTCCGTTAATGGAAATTTTAATTTAAAATAGAAATTTAATTTTAAAATATTCTATTGAAACCCTAAAGGGTTTCATAATTGATTGACGGATTTATTCGAGCTCTTTTAAATTTTTTCATGGCAAAACCCCATTTCAATATTTTGATTTATTCGATATTTCTTTATATCATATATTACTATTATGAGAATATACCTGATAGTAATATAAAAAAATAACACTTACTAACAACTACCTAAAATGGAAGCCGCGGTGGAAATGTTTTTATACCATTTGCTGTAGAAACCCTTGTCCCATGGAGTCAAAATGCTAATCATTTCTTAAACCGCAGATTTATAATAAAATAAAATAAGTAATTGTAATATAATAATCATACTACTATAGGCAAAAGATTGTGTATGTATGTTCGTTACTTACTTAATGCAAAAACGGCTTGACCGACTTGGATGAAATTTAGATATGTATACAGTTAGACTATATAATAATTACATTTAACTGCCTCGGTGGTGTAGTGGCTAGCATGTACGGCCGCACACTCGGAGGTCCTGGGTTCGAGTCCCGGGTCGGGCCAAGTTTAGTTATTGAGTCTTTCTGTACCGTAAGCCTCGGTAACAGCCCGGAGTTGGGAAGTTGGCGGTGTTTCACCCTCGTGCCTCGGAGAGCACGTAAAGCCGTCGGTCCTGCGCCTTAACTCTCACTGGTCGTGTCGAGCAGTCATCCCACCAGAGTATGAGAGTGACAGGAACAGAGAGTGCACTTGTGTCTGCGCGCACACTTGTGCACTATAATATCTCCTGCGCAGTTGGCTAGTCTCAATGAGATTGGCCGCCGTGGCCGGAATCGGCTAGGAACATCATCATAATAATTACACAACGGGAGTTACACGCGTGAATTTATAAGTGGCTATATACCTTATTTCCAATGTATTGACTGGGTTGCACCAGCCTTGGTCACGGGCAGACCAAACCAGTAGGATATAATTACGGAACGTGAAAATAAAACAAAAACAAATAGTCTATTACCTTTTTTTTTAACGTTGGGAAATGCATTTACGCACGAGGTGTGGGGACTCACCGGCAAAGCCAGCACTACCCACTAAAACCCAACAAAACCTTCCCCCGTCTTAATGGGGCGTCGCAGGATCGCTTACGCATTCAACTACGACGCCCCGACGGCAGGTCTGCCAAAGCAGACCACAACAACCATGGGGTTGCTCCAAAGTCCACTCTGCTATCAGAGAAGTACCAGGAGCAACCCGCTTGGTACACTCCCCTCCGAAGAGGGCCACCTCCCACCGCCAACCGAAGTGGGCCACCTCCCTGTGCGTTTCTTGGCTTCGCGCCCGGTTGGGTTGCCGGGCACTATTGAGCCCCCCCACCACGACAAGCTGAACGCACGTTGGGGGGGAAATAGTCTATGACCTGGACTGACACACAAGCTTCTGTTAGTTATAAAATTTGCCTTTGCTGCTTATTATATTATAAATACACTTAGATCCGAACGAAACTAGGAAAAATCGCTAGTTTTATAATATGAACCTGCTTCTGTTATATTATCTTTCAGTAAAGACCTTAAAATTTTACTTTTTTTCTTTTACTATTCTTAATTACTTGAAAAGTTAGAACGCCGGTACACAGATATTTTAATTTAGATACAGTTTAGAAAAGTCCTTTTAATTTTTTATTGCTTTATAAAAAAATTATTTAAAAAAGTAACGTCTTTAAAAGGAAATTCTCCAAAGACCCTATGTCGTCAGCTATTACAGCTACTCATTGCTCATAAAATGTTTACATCTATACTGTCATATTATAAGGTCAGTGTCAATTTAATAGGGTTAAATAAATTTATCATTTAACCCTATTAAAATGACTTTGACCTATAAATATAATTTTGAAGTTTAATTATTATTCTCCCATCTATCGATTTATGTAAATATTTGTATTTAGCACTTTTTAACGTCCCACTACTGGGCACGGGCCTCCCTTCAACACGAGGGAGATCAGGACATAGTCCACCACGCTGGCCAAGTGCGGGTTGGCGAATTTCACACGTTTTTCAAAAATTGCTAAAAAAAGAAATTCGATAAAATAGTGACGGTGTCCTTTTTGCATTTTTATTTGATTCGATTTCCGGTTCAGGTAAGCTTTTATTTAAAAAAAAACGTATGAGTGTACTTATGTACGCACGTAAGAAGTTATATTTCTTTTGGCACGTTTGAAAAAAATTTGAGAGTAAAATTTTTACAATGCGCGCGCACACGACAAATTAAATGCAGTTATAATTATTTTAAATTTTAAGTAAATCTTGATAACGTCAATATTTAAGGTGCTTTTCTTTCATGTCCCATCCATTTGTTCCAACCTGTATATTTTGTAGATAGATTTACTATCTGTCCGATTATGTCATAATTTAGTACGCTCTGGCAGTTTTGATTTATCCATTGTTATACAACAATGCCTAATAATTAACTCTTGCCAAACTAACTTGAAACACCAATGGATGGCTGACTAAAACTATCTACTAAAGTTCTTTTCATCGATTATAATATGAATTTGTATGTATGTATGATGTTAATTTTACGTTTAATTTTATATTTATTACAAAATAATAGCTAATTTTTAACTAACATGTAACTATTAAATAAAACTATCTTTTCGGATTATTTCGCGGATTTATTTTGATTTTTGGTTCCCGACGTTTTGAATGCTTTACAGCATCCATGGTCACGGGAGAGACTGAGGTGTTACATGTCTTGAATGTATAGTTGTTACAGACAGCCTACCCACAATTAACAAAATGAAAGTTGCACCAATTACATTACAATATTTTTTAACTTTAAACATTTTTATAATTTTATAATTTTAATTATAATTGAATATGAATGATATAAATATAATTAATATTTTAAAATTGTAATAATTATAAAAATAATAGCAAAAATTAAACAAATAATTTTCCATATTCAATTATAATTAAAATTATAAAATTATAAAAATGTTTAAAGTTAAAAAATATTGTAATGTAATTGGTGCAACTTTCATTTTGTTAATTATGGGTAGGCTGTCTGTAACAACTATACATTCAAGACATGTAACACCTCAGTCTCTTCCGTGACCATGGATGCTGTAAAGCATTCGAAACGTCGGGAACCAAAAATCAAAATAAATCCGCGAAATAATCCGAAAAGATAGTTTTATTTAATAATGTCAAACATTCGCGTAAATTTAAGAAAATATTAACATGTAACTAAATTCAATTATGTTAAAATTAATTATTCTACCTACGAAAAGTACACCTACGCAATGCACATAGTACATTCAAACTGATATAAATTCTGAAAGCTAAGTGGATGTGTATGTGGATCATTAGTTCGCATTTGATGCTGCGTAAAAGAAATTTAAATTTAAAGAAATAAGCTTTCATCTATACTAATATTATAAAGTGGTAATGTTTGTGAGTTTGTGACGTTGTAGGGGGTAATCTCTGGATCTACTGAACCGATTTAATGAAATTTGGTAAGAAGATAGTTTGAGACCCTAGGAAGGATATAAAATACTTTTTATCCCGACATATTATCCCGGAAAGCAAAAAAAGGGATGATCCCTTAAAGGGGTGAAAATGGGGGTGAAAGTTTGTATGGAAAATCAAAGTTTATAATCGAGCGAAGCGAGGGTGAGTCGCTGGTAATAAATATTAGTATGACTTGTTCTTCACTATATGCAAAAAATACCTTAATAAATGTCTTTAGTGAACTCTTAGTTAATAAATAACAGGCACTAGCTTTTTGACGACACGTTTGGCTCAGTTCGTAGCGACCCTACTTGCTGTGCCAGCGGTCGCGGGTTCGAGTCCCGCTGAGGGCATTCATTTGTGTGACGAGCGCGAATAGTAGTACTCCAGTCATGGGTGTTTATATTTATAATATGTATGTATTTAAAGTTATATATGTGTAGTGTATCAACTATCTGGTATCCAACACATAACACAAACCTCGTAGCTTACCATGGAACTAAATGATGTGCGTTAATATCCCAACATATTTATTTTAAACAAAGTCGATGTAAACAACTAGTAGAGTCTTCTTTACCATACCCTATATTCTTTATACATATATTTCTTCACTATTACTCCATTGCACGAGCAATAACATTTTATGCAAGTATCTTCACGCTATATGCACGTCGTAATGTGATACTGAAAACATTCAAAACAGTTAAAAACGTGTTTTATAAACACTTACCCAGGTAATGAAGTTTCAAGTCGCTTTCAATGACAGGTTTACATATTCATTTTGAACTTTATTCTGATAGTCATACAAGCTTATTTCCTTGCGCTTTAATAACAATATTTTTAAGGCATCATTAATAAATCTTTATGAGGTGTATCGCTTCAAATAAGACCATCCAAGTCACGTAGAAAATATTTTTGCATATTACATAATCTTTTTAGTTTATAATATTTTTATAAACAAACAAACAGTAATATAATAGAAACTTATTATTTAACCCCGCTTCCATGCATCCCAAGAGTCTTTTGGTACTTAATATAATATAGACAGGTAGCGCCACCTTCGGGTAATCTTTAATACTAATAGTAGCCTATGTCTTACTCCAGATCATAATTTGTGTTCTAAATTTTATTAAAATCCGTCTAGCTGTTTCAGCGTAACAGAGTAACAAACATACAAACACTCAATTTATAAAAGTATGTATATCGATTAAAAAATCAGACAAGTGTAAGTCTGATTAAAGCGCTGAGTGTTCCGTAGAATTAAATATTGTTGTATTCATTTACGTATATTAATATTAATTTAAAAGTAAAATAAAATATTCACTCATCTAGAACTGTAGAATTTCACAAACAAAAATAAGTTTGTATTTCATAGTATTTTTCGAATCGATTCGTAAACAAAAAACAAAGGTTTTTCAGCCGCTAAACTAACAGAACGTAAAACCAAACATATCCCATTATATCTTAAAACTTATACTACATAACTCTATACATATGGATCATATTCAAAACAATTTTTATAAAAAATATTAGAAGGCACCTTATATTTTTTAAATTTTCCACCTCAACTTTAAAAGTTAGAAAGCGACGAGTGGGATAATGATTTATACGACTTTATAAATATATACGCAATAATTTAAACTAACCGAACTAAAAATTTCATTAAAAAATAAATGGTTATACATTTATTTATCGATTTTTTTTATTATTTGACTTCATTTTAATCTAACACTAGCAACTTACCCTTACTCACTCAGGTGCGTCCCTATATATCTATTTGCAATTATAATATACATTTTATTTAATAAAGCTGTTTCTGAGATTAGCGCGCAGAACGCACGGACAAACAGACAAAAATTCCGAAATCCATTGTTTTGGGTTCTATTGCCTTAATAAAAACCCTCAATAATAGTTTTTTTCATATATATTCTATGTACAGACAACAATGCGTAACATTTAATTTGAATTTAAAACTAACATAATAATATATTATTCTGTAGGCTCAATCTATCTTTATAAGAGCATTAAACAAAGTTGTAGGAAAAAGATGACGATTGCTTCCAGAAATAAACAACAGGTAAAGTTTTATAATCCACAATATTATAGCAATAGAAACTCAATGATTTATCTTGAAATATTGTCCGTCAGATTAACTCTACAAACTTTGACCCAGTTGATTCGAAGTGTAGACTTTATAAGGAAAATATTGCTTGGATATTTTTGACGAAGGTGTTTCCTTCATTTTTTTGTATAAAAATATTGTTCCTTAATGATTTTTTAGGATTCCGTGGCCAAGAAACAAAACACTTATGTCCGTATATGACAGCGCTTTATTGGAAGACTTAGTCACTAACATAAATATTATAAATAAATAAATATATTGGGACATTGACACATAGCACCACCTAGTTCCATGGTAAGTTACGAGGCTTGGGTTATGGATACCAGATAGTTGATACACTATACATACTTATATAACTTTAAATACATTATGAATATAATCACTCACGACGAGTGTACTCCAGTACACACATTCGTGCTCATCACACAAATGAATGCCCCAGCGGGACTTGAACCCGCGACCGCTGGCACAGCAAATAGGACCACTACAAACTGAGCCAAACGTGTCATAAATGGTTAAATGTTTTGTTTTACCTGTATTTTAATATTAAACTGCTCGGAACCCTCCAATGTACGAGTGAAACACACACTTGTCTCATTATTTTATTTATTTTCGAAACATTTCTTTTACTGTCAAAACATTATAATATTTATACATACTGGCATAATATTTGTATAGTAATATTTCCTTTATGGGTTAGAGAGTATATGTACATAATAAAATCACTTTAGTTTCTTTCGATCCTGAACGAGCTTTTTGAAAGAGTTTGTTATGAGTAGGTATTATAAATATACATATACTCAGTAAGTAATAAAAGAACCGTGTGAAAATTGGGTTTTCGCCAAAAGTGCTAAACATTTACTTCAAAAAATCTTGTAGTTTATACATAAAATATTAATAAATTCGAAAGTATAAATCTACATATATAAAAATAAAAATGAAACACCGAAATGTATGTACGCGTATAACTTCCGATCGACTGCACCAAATTGGATAGTTCTTTTTTTTGTATTTGTTTTTCAGTACCAGTTTTGTATAGAAGAAAAATTTTTTTTTTTAATAAAATAAGATATTTTTTTAAATCTCATGATATGAAAAGTGAGTGAAATAGTTTTTATCCCGGAAATCATCCCTTAAGGAGGTGAGACTAAGAATGAAAGTTTGTATGGGGAAGCAAGCTAGGGACTACCCGAGCAAAGCGAGGGTGAGTCGCTACTCGTTAGTTAACTTATAAGAACTGATAATGTTCGGAACATTCTGCCAAATCTAACTCATACTTACCATTTTTATATTTCTAATCAATCATAAAAACTTGAAACGCCAGTAAAACAAATAACTGAAACTTTGATACTAAAAAATTATTTTTCATTCAATTATTGTTTTTGGAAAAGCTGCATTTTGTTATAATATATAATAAAGTCATTTTAGGAAAGTAAGCCAGCCTATACATCAATTACTGGTAAGTTTCAGGTCGCAGGTCATTCATCATTCTGCACATGTACGTTTAAATTTATTATTACTAGAACGAAAATATGACAACGTTCCCAATAACGTCTAATTTCTGAGATCACAGTACAGCTTATTTAATATGTATAATACAATTTCTTATATAAATAGCAAAAGTGCTTTCAAATCTTTATCAATATAATATTGCGTATAAGTGAGTATGTACATACATACATAATATAAATAATTTTTACAGCTTATAGCGTGGCAGAAATGAGTTATTTTGATAGATTTAAACCCTTAGAAAGGACATAATTTTATTTTTGAGGAGCTTTTTCTTACAAGTAGAATTAGCATTTTTATTAGAACTTGTTAAGTAGACTGTTAATTAAGTTTGAACTTAATTGAAGTGCTTTTGTCAAAGTTGCGTAGCTACTTTATAATGTTTCATTATAAATCAATACATGATGTATAATAAAATTCTGAGTGAAATCTGTACATACATTTTTTTTTGGAAAAGCTTACTAAAATAGTCATTATTATCGATACAGAGGCCGAATCTACAGTTCTTAGAAATTTTGTGTCTGTCTGCCTGACAGCGCATCACGAGAAAACCACTAGATAGATTTTAATAAAATCTGGTATGATGATAGATGGTTATCCAGGTTAATATATAGTTTTTTTTGCCTGCAGGAAAAAAATAAAGCGTAACTAGGGACGAACCCACGCGGAGTGAGGGTGAGTCGCTAGTAGACCATAAAAAACAATAAGATTTAATATTAAACAAAACACATTATTGATATGATTTAAACAAAAAATAGATTTAGATTTTAGTATATGCATGATGAAACTTATAGGCTAAGATCACGTTGGTACTTTTAGTAGTGGAGTAATAATAAAAGATATAACACGCATGCGGGACAGCGGGCAAACAGAGTAATAAATTTTAGTCTTCCGCAGTCCTTCTTCGAATAAACTTAGATGATCCTAAAGCTCATATTCCTCCGTACAATATGATTATAAAATGATGCAGTTTTCTCTTTAGGTATTAATATATAGAAAAATAGTGACTTACCCTCGCTTAGCTCTGGTAAGTCCGTAGGTACGCGGATTATGTTCACAATTTCATAGGTTTTACTTTTTGCGTGGAACCCTGATTCTTATTCTAAAATAAAAGTAGCCTAAGTTACTTCTTATAACTTCAGCTATCTACCAGTTCAATTTTGTTATTATCACATCAAAAAGTTCTCGGGCAAATCAAACGCAAGTTACTAGTTTCTTACATATACGAGTAACAAATAAAATAAAAAAGCTTTCAAACTTAATTGTATAGAATAAGAACTGCTTTTAACGTTTTAATGTGATAAAAAAATACAAATTGAACAAAATATTATTATGATATTTCGTCAGAATATCGCACAATATTGTAAAATGTTTTAAGTATAACTAAATTTAAATGTTAGGAGAAACCATTTAAAAAGAAAACAGGTATACATTTAGCTAGAAATGGCAAAGTATTTAAATTTTATTTTACTAAAACTTGGCAACGATCGTGGGAATTCCATTTTCTGTTACTATATAACTGATTTGTGTTTATATGTCGTACTAGCAGAACCCGCGGCTTTGCCCGCGTTAAATCTACAAAAAAAACTCTTGCTTTAATTTATATATGTATGTATTCATATAATATTAAATTATTTGGATATTGTTCAAACAAAAATACTGAAATTGTGATTAAAAATTGGGGGTAGGGGTTGGAGGGTGAAAAATACTTTTCTATCTATTCTCATACCTACCAAATATACAAAAAAAAACATTAAAATCGGTCGAGCCGTTTCGGAGGAGTGCGACGACAAACACCGTGACACGAGATATTTATATATTAGATTTTAATTTTGTACTTACGTTATTTGTTTTAATGTGCTAGTTCCTAGATTGGAATGAATAAACGTCATAGTGTTCTATTGCTTCTTGTTCACAGTCTAGAATGTTCTTAAATGTATATATATAAATGAATATGCAATATTGTGCATTGGCAAGGACGTCACTTAAAAATTACTGGACCGGTTTTCTAGTTTTTAAATCCTAGTAATAGTTCAAATAAAGTATTTAGAGAAAGTAATGGAACAAGTGTCAAGAAAATTGTGAAGTGTTTTGGGATTATAGTTTTAATATATTGTGTATAAACTATAAATTTAAAAGATTGCAAACTTTGTTGTGGAAAAGACGTGCGTTAGATAGTTTTGAATTTAACAACAATAATATGCTGTTATTATTAATAAACCATGATTTCCTTGAAATTTACTACTCGCATATTATTACAGAGTTGTCTCAATAAAAAATAATAATAGAAAACAAAAAGAGTATCAACAGATTCGAACACGTTTTAATTTTTTATTGTCTGTCATGAAAAAAAATCCCAAAGTTAAATTACGGTTAGTATTGCCGTATATTTTTATTACTTATATAAATTTAAACAGTTTTTTTGTCGTATCATGATAGCCTATATCAGTGTCTAAGTGCACAAGCAAGCATCGTTAGATGTGCATCATAAGTTATTCTCGACGTAATCCTATTACACGTATTTAGTATCGTGAGTGGCTACTCTGTCGAACTAAAACAACTTTTGCTTGCTGTTGTAATGGATATTTACATAAAGTACCAACACTTGTAAATCCTACTAATATTATAAGCGCGAAAGTTTGTAAGAATGTATGTCTGGATGTATGGATGTATGTTAGTTACTTTTTCACGCAAAAACTACTAAATGGATTTTGATGAAACTTTACAATATTATAGCTCATACATTAGAATAACACATAGATACTTTTTATCCCGGAAAAATTTACGGTTCCCGTGGGATAGATTTGTTTTTGTTTTTCCGTATTAGTTGTAGTATAATCTTTCACTACCCTACTTTTAATTACTTTTAACATAATTACCAAGCAATCATATAAACGCAATTAATACATAATTATAATAATTAGTATCGCAAAGGGAAAACTATTAAGATTTCATGCCTTCCGGAATACTCGCAGTCGTTGAATAGCCCATTATAATGGTTTAGGATAAAGCCTCAACAATGCGAAGGCCAGATAGATCTCTTTCAGTTATATTTAGTTGGTATGAAAAAAGATCACACCTCATTATCTAACAATAGGTAGTGAAAAAGTATAATAAACTCAAAACAAGTAGGTTATATTGTTGAGCTTTTGTTATTTTTCATACTTAATCAAAATGACATTTTAAAATTTAATTATTTTTCATATTTGTATCTCCGAATTTAGAGTCAGAAAGCTTTAAAAGTGGTAAATGTCATTTCATAGTAAATAAATATGTTAGGACATTAACACACAGCTACATATTATAAATATAAACACCCATGACTGGAGTACAAACAATCGTACTCATCACATAAATGAATGCCTCCAGCGGGACTCGAACGTGCAACCGCTGGCACAGGAACTAGGGTCACTACAAATTGAGTCAAACGTATCGTCCATGAATAGAATAGAAATTTTAGAAATCCAATGATGACAAATGACAAAAATCGTTATCTCATTAAATTAAATACGTCATTCTCATAATTTTAATTACTATTGTTAAGAATTGGTTCTATTTTTACTCGTTATTAGTACAATTATACAAAATATAGTGCAAAGAATAATTTTTACAGCCTTAAGATTCTTAGCGTTCATAAGCGAACACGTTGCTATTCTATTCAGGCTTCTTTCAACGTCCTCTTTCACGCACACGTTCTGGTAAACGCTTAAACAACTGGACCCAGTTATGCAAAAAAACAGCCATGTGCGTAAAAGTACCAATAGAGTTATAAGCATTTTATTATAAAAAATAAAATATTTATAAAAAATAAACAATACTTAAATAAATATTGTTCAATTTTAAAATAACCAGAAAAACAAAACCTAACCCAAGTACAACTATCGACAGAAAAATGCCTATAACTCTGTTGGTACTTTTACGCACATGGCTGTTTTTCGCATAACTGGGTCCAACTATTCTAAAGCAATTGTGGAATAACATCTTTTTAAGGCCCCCTGTATAGATAAATAACCTGTAAATATCGAAAAAAGTTTGTTACTGAGTGGATATATTTTTCAAAATAATGAATACAGCAAGGTGTTATTACAGTAAAACTAAATGATTCATTTCACGTCATACTGAGTTTTATACTAGCACTTACAAAACAACATTGCATGTTATCAGTACTCAACGTTGCACTTCGCTTAACCAGGCCAGTATAAAAATCAATTTTATAATCAGCTTGCGACTCGCAACCTGCGACCATCGTTTCGCTTGAATGCTCCTAGTAATAGTCTATGTCGTATATGTTACTACGATACGTAAACAACATACATACAAATTTTCGCACATACAATAGGTAGCAGTCCAATATACAGACAGAGCCACATTTGCCAATTTATTATTAACAATAATCTATGTATTACCCTATGTCATAGTGAAATAAATAAACTTTATTTAATTAGACCTATTATAAGCACTTTTGAGTAATTTTTTCATAGCCTATTTGTTTAATTTTCATCCAAATCCATCCAAAAAGAACTAGTGACAATCAAAGATTACCACAACCGCTTTTGATTCATATTATACCTACTAGCTACTTACTCTCGCTTAATTCAAGTCGTAGGGCCTTTTTAAATAGTAGATTTGGTGAGCCTACCTTAGAGACACAGGCTATCGTGGACTTTTCTGAGGGCTTTTTTAAGCCTACATTTCTATAGTACATTGTTTTGTACCTCTTAAGGCATAACCAGTGGTAACCATGTAATCGCACAAAAACAGGTTTTTGAAAAAACACGGTCTAGGTTCTGTTATTTTGTACAAATTATTTACAAGTTATATACACAATCCTTCCTCATTTATCACTCTTTCTATTAGGGAAAACCATAATATCTAAATTCATTGCGTGATTCATAAGAAGTAAACGAAGAAACAGAAAGACTCAGGCAGCAACTTTTATTTATACTTTGTATTTGGATTATTTTACCAAAATTATTATTGATGCATATCACATCCTAATTTACCGAAATATTATGTTCTAAATGAGCTTCAGTACTGTAAGCTCATTTAACACAGAACGTGACGCACCCTCGAAACATTGGATTGCGTTGTAACATGAAGCTCTAAGTGATAGAGTATTTACCTACGAGTATAAACATTTAACTACGAACTGTACTTAATACATATATTGAGTTTACTCACGTTATCAATTAATTATGGTCCTTTTAGAATAAACGTTTTTTAATATATTTTTTTTTGATTTTCATTATATTGTAAACAAAAGTAGAATAAATATATACGTATATTTATTACAATATTTTTTTTAAATACTAATTTGGTGGCCGCGTAGCGTTAATTCTTAAGTAAAGGTAAAGTCACAAACACACATGCACACAAGCCCGTGCGCATGCACGCACACACGCACGCTCGTACGCTTACACGCACACACGCACGCACGCACTGCATCCTATGTAAGCAGACGGTAGGCAGATAGAACAGAATGCCAAGCGCTCCATGTTATCATTCTCTTTATAAACACTCGTCGAGAAGTCCTTAATTTTTTTATATGGTACACATTGCAATATGTATGTGTGCGTTATGGATCCCTTACCATACAAGGACGTTCTCAGAGTAATAGTAGAGTATTTAACGAGACATTCTACAATCGAAAAAACTGTACGACAATGACATAACTAAAGTCATTATGTCAAAAAGACAATAATATGTCATTCTCATTCCCATTATTATTTTTTTATTAGCGCAACCGAATCTAGATATTAGGCCAAATTGACTTTAAATAATAAAAATAGACAGTTAAAACTTTCAAAAGCAAAAGCTATACTTATTTCAAAAATACACAAAGATGTTTTAATGATAGCTCTTCTTTACTTTCAATTGTTAAAGGGTAAATCGTTTGGAAAAAGTTCGCCCGAATTGAAACAAAATTTGAACAGAGCTTAATCAAAGCTTTAATTAAATATTGACAGCTTTGTACTTTGTTACAGACGAAATTTGATTTGCTACTAGATACTCTGCGCTTATAAGTAACTTTATTCCGGATTATGAAAAATTTTATGATGAAAATATAAAGTTTTGTTTTTGTTAAATTACTCCTTTTAGATAAGTTTTGTTCATATTTCCAATATTATTAGATTTTAACGTATTATCTTGAAATTTTCAATCTTTAATTAATCTCAAATCATACTTGTTACTCGCCATCGCTTTAATCAGGTGCGTCTCTAAATAATTAAATATTAATTAGGGCAAACTAATATCTTTCTTGAAAAAGAGTGTGATAAAAAATATGTCAATCAATGGATCAACGTTGTCAGGATAAAAATATTATTATTAGCTATTATAAATCAATTTAGAGGCTTTTGGGAGGCTTGACAATCTTTGACATGATAATTTCTCATGAATGCTTCACTGGAAAACAATAGTAAAAAATAAGTCAAGCGGGAATCAAGCCACAACCATCTTCTTTAAAGCTACGTTAATTTTGTTCTAGACGGTCGCTATCTAATATATAAATATCTCGTGTCACGGTGTTTGTGGTCGCACTCCTCAAAATCGGCTCGACCGACTTTCATTTTCATATTTTTATACATATTTGGTAAGATCGTAAAGTTAATACTTTCTTAGATTTACGCGAATATTTGACATTTTAAATAAAACTATCTTTTCGGATTTTGTCGCGGATTTATTTGCATTTTTGTTTCCCGACGTTTCGAATGCTTTACAGCATTCACGGTCACGGGAGAGACTGAGGTGTTACATGTCTCGAAGGTATAGTTGTTACAGACAGCCTACCCACAATTAACAAAATGAAAATTTCACTAATTACCTTACAATATTTTTTTTTTAATTTTAAACATTTTTATAATTTTAATTAGTTTTATAATTGAATATGGAATATTATTTATTTAATTTTGCTGTTATTATTATAATTATTACAATTTTAAATTATTAATTAGTAATCTATATTTAGTGTTGCCATTATTATATTTATAACCATAAAGAAAAATATGAAATATAGTATTAATTATTTAAACCATATAATTGTTTTATGTGTAATTTAAAAAGTTAAAATTAATTAAGGATAATAATTTTAATTTAGTTTGCTATTATTTAAAAACAACTTACTAAGCAACACTATTACTATATACTTTTACAAATGAAAAATGAAAAATATTAATCTGATATGCTGTCATTTTGATCTACACAGTAAGAACACACATATATATATATATATATTATATATATATATATATATATATATATATATATATATATATATATATATATATATATGTATATATATATGGTAAGGTGAGTGAGTGTATAGCATAAAGCCAAAGAGTTTTTTTTGGGGATTGAACGCGGGCGTAGCCATGGGTTCTGCTAGTATTATATAAAAGCTTTATCTCAATTTTCAATTTTGCCAATGTTTGTCTTATACCCAATTTCCTACTAAGTAGCACATTAAAAAGAAAAATTATATTATGCTAACATAATTAAAACGGTTGAATAATCAAAGTAATTAGAGCTTCGCTTTTTCAAGGCGGGATGTTTGTTCAAATATTTTAATTGGAACGTTCACAGATTATATTACGACCGCTACTGATTTGTATTATGTATAAGAAATTTTTCTGAAAGTCATGAATACAGAATTACCATTATCAAGACATAATCGAATAAGGGTAATCTTTATCTATACTAATATTATAAAGAGGGAAAGATTGTGAGTTTGTGACGTTATATGGAGTAATCTCTTAGTAATAATGGGGATTTAGATGAAATTTGGTAAGAAGATAGTTTGAGACCCTGGAAAGGATATAGGATACTTTTATCCGGAAATCATCCCTAGAGAGTGTAAAAATGGGGATGAAATTTTGTATTGGGAAGCAAGCTAGGGACAAACCCGAGCGAAGCGAGGGTGAGTCGCTAGTAATAAAATAAAAAAAATAGAATCTGTATAAGAGCCAGTTTGTAAGTATATATAGTATCTGTATATCCATACTAATATTATAAAAGTGACAGGTTTTGAATGGATGGATGGATGCTTGTTACTCTCTCACGCCAGTACGGCTGAACAGATCTGGATGAAATTTGGCACAGAGGTAGATTATATTGTAGAATAGCACGTTGATTATTGTTTATCCCAAAAAATGTACGGTTCCTGTGGGATAGATTTGTTTTTGGTTAGGGACTTGACAGTATGTATATAAACCTGAATATCACTTACTGACTAACTAATCAAGACGTAAAAACTTTAAATTTAAAGCAAGGGTCAATGAATTTAGTCTGATCACCGTTAATAGAATGTAGGGAACCTATAGAAAAGGATTTGTGAAGAGAGAAGAAGAAATGGGAGGTTTTTGTATGAAAGTATTAATTCCACAGAGTACAGTTATAAAAATAAGTATAATATTATATAATATTGCTCTTTTTAAAGTAACAAGACATGAACTTCACGTTCTTGAAATATTCAATCAACACAAATTATGACTTCACACGTGCAAAGGTACTTATAGTTAACGTATACTTTTTGATACAATTAGACGCTCTCAGCCTTAAATACTAGATCGTCATTGAGACCAAGTAGCACTTCTAAGAAGCCCGACACAAGAGTTGAATTTAACGTTGTATGTATTGTTATTATGAAACTAAATTATTTTGTATACATTAATTACTTGTCAGGTATAATATAATTATAATACTTATCAGGTATAGTATAATTAATATAATTATCAGGTCAAATTTTAAAAATTCTTAGTGTCTTCTTCCTATTGCCTATTTAGTTTTCTGTCACTTCGAACAATTATTCACTTATGTGTTTTTAAGCAGTACACATAATTATGTCCATAGTATCAAGCATACAGAATACTGTATCTGCACAAGTATTATAAAAATTAAAATCTTTAAATGTAGGAAGTTAACTTCAGAATCATTTATTCGTGTCTGATAATTCTTTCACTAAAAGAAAATATTACTATGTAATTTATGGTAGAGTCAAACGAGTCTTTATCGTTGTATGTTAAATTGCTTCAGATATTAGTTTCTTGAGAAAACTTATTAAGACTTCGAGTACAGTTAGAGTATGAGTAAAACAAAGGCACTACAAATCAAGTTACGTTACCTCGTACAAAATTACACCCATAATTTCTAATAGTCAACTAACCGTACCTTAATCGATACATATAATAAAATAATAACAAAGCGTATTCTGTACATGAAATATATGTTTTAAAAACAATGACTATTACGTATTGTGCACAGAATATACACTCCAAAACAATACTTATTGAATTTTTTGTCTGTTTGTCTGTATAACTATATACGTTTTACGTAAAAATTACTGGACAAAATTAAAATAAATTTTATGTAGTGATAATTTATTACTTGAAATTCTTTCATTCATTGTATTACAGGAAAATTTTTCATTTACACGGGAAAACACAATCTCTTATCGAGTGATCCTTAACAATTTACATGGCTAACGCTAGCTAAACCTTAAGATATACGTCGAAACAATAAAAAATTGTAGGTATTAAAAAGGCGTACAGAAAAGCCTGCAACAGCATATGCCAGTCTTCTATCTGTCTCCTATTTTTATCAATTTAAAACGTACCTAGGTCGCTATGTATGTATGCTTGTATGTATGTATGTATGTATTTAGTTATGCATGTATATGTGTATCTACTTATTTATGTATTTAGTAGGTATATGCAATTGTGTGTAGTAAGTACACCGCCTACCATTTCCTATAATTTCTTCTACGCCCTAAAGTTGCCTGGAAGAGATCGCTTATAGCAATAAGGCCGCCTTCTATGCATCAGCTATTGTTTTTATCGGTTGCCTCGGTGGTGTAGTGGCTAGCATGTACGGCCGCACACTCGGAGGTCCTGGGTTCGAGTCCTGGATCGGACCAAGTTTAGTTAGCCGTCGGTCCTGCGCCTTAACTCTCACCGGTCGTGTCGAACAGTCGTCCCACCGGAGTATGAGAGTGATAGGAATAGAGAGTGCACTTGTGTCTGCGCGTACACTTATGCACTATAATATCTCCTGCGCATTTGGCTAGTCTCAATGAGATTCTCTCATCATTGTTTATAATATCTTCTTTTTGTATATTTCTTTGTGGTGTACATTAAAATATCTATCTAGTAATTTATGAATATAGGAACTATAATAATTGTATTTTTGCCATTAATCTCGGCTAAAATGTCTTACTTTATAAAGTTATTACCAATTTACATAAAACCAAGTGTAAATGATCCGTTTCTGATTTAACTGAATTAATATTCATAGCGGATAACTTTACTCCTTCGACCAACTCAGCTGTTTGCCTCCTTCAAACTGCTCTGTCATTATTCAGTTATTATCTATTAAAAGGTAAGAAGTAAGAAAAGTCAAATGTCAAAGATTATAAATCAAAGTTTTAGAAATATGTATAAAATATTAATTTATGAAATAAGCAATAAGCTTAAAAATACATACAATTATACAGATTATTTCTCTTGTAGAAAAGGTAAAAAACATACTAAATTTCTCAATTATAATTATTATAGTCTGCTACTTATATTTTTTGACACAAACCTCGTCTTAATATTATGTAAATCAAAATACAAAAGCAATAGTATAAATATTAAAAGTATGTATAAATGTTTACCTTTTCTTATAATATTACGTGAACTATTATTCTATATTAATATATTTTATATCGTGTATCGGTTCGAACGATTTGGATCAAATTTTATATTTAGATAAGGTTTTGATTTTTAAGGTATTTTCAGAATAACTATTCCGAAAAAACAAGATTTTCCAAAAAAACGCCGAGTGAAGCTCGACCGCCCAAGTACTAAATAATAAAATATAAACAGAAGCATTTACAACATTTTCGAAGTATCCGACTATCTTCATACCGAAAACCATATGTATGAGTTATATTAGGTGTTTTGCCTAACCTTTGGCTACATCCATTGCGATGTGAAAGAAGGACAAACAAACAGATTCTTACATTACCATGTACAAGAATTACACTTAAACTTTCATATTTATATTCAAATATCAAAAAAACTCACATACAATTAAAACTCTATAGAAGACATTTTTATGAAAGTAACGTTAAAACGTCTAGAAGAACTTGTAAATTAAAACGTCTTCGCGCGAATATAAAATGAAGGACGTAAATCATCCAACATTGTACAAAACGAATTTTTGTATAAGTAGTAATTTTGTATACAAATACGAATCCTTAGACTGTTTAATATAAGCACGCGAACAAAATTTCCCACAAAAATACACGCGATTTCTAAAGTAGAAACTAATTTACTTGTTAACGCCCGTTAATATTGTTATTTTAAATGCTTGCGTCTTGCTCGAAACGTATTTGAAATTAAATTTGGACAGTGGAAACCGTAGCGGTTGGTTGGCGCTAAAAATATCCGGATGAGGCTAAGTCAAAAATCAACAAATGTTTCTATACATTTCTTTTACAAATAAAGAGTCAGTAGACTCTAAAAAGGCTACCGTCTAGCCTCTTTAACTCCGCTGAGAAAAATCGGAGAGAAACACACAGGGAAAGTGGAAATCGGATATATTTTCATTTGTCCAGTCCACATATTTGGCCTGGTCAAATGAAAAGAGAAATCACAGAAAATACTAACACCATATGGTTGGACCCAGGAAAGTTATAGTTATACACCAATTGTATCAATGTTCTCTCTTTTAACCTGGGACGCTTATTTTGTAATGACTAAAGGAATAAATGACATGTGCGGAAATCAAACCTGTATTACAAGTACAAATTATCTAGGAAATAAAGTTTATTTTACATTTTATAATACTGGTCATCTGATCATTTGAGTAGTCGTTAAAAAGGTTTGTTATACAAAATTAATAACTACGAAATAAGTAAAAATCATATAAGTTCCTCTACAAATTATTATAACCTATATTTAAAAAAGACAATTAACCTATTTTGAAATCTCTTTTATCTTTTTATACTAGTGCAAGATAAGATTTCAAAGTCAGAAAGCGTTCTAGTAAAGTACTAGGTTCAAAGGCGTGAATAAATTCTGCGAATAATTAACTTTAAAGGTATGACTTATCTATACAAATTGCTCAGCAACTTTTGCTCCTCTGTTTGTTTTTTTTTTGTTTAGTAGCTTTTGATGAGCTAAAGCTCGTTAATCATTAAAGTATTATTAATAAAAAACATATAGTCAAATATCTTGCACTGGGCGAGCTTTTATTTATATGAATACGTAATTAGAATCGTTTATGCTATTCTATTTCCGGTAAAGATCGACGGTGACTGAAATCTGGCTCACACTAGGATAAAATAGATTGACCTTAATGAACACACTTTATTAAATCAATATCGTACTTTCGCTTATATATTTTACTATTTCACACATTTTTATTTCTTTATTGATACTTTTTTAATTTTAAAAATGAATTTTTTAAAGCTTTTTTATAGCATAATTGCGAAAGCTTTTTGCGACGGAAGAGCTATAGAGCCTGTGAAACATCCCCTCAATTTTTAAGTGCCTTAATCAAAATTAAAATTTAATTGTCCGTCATATTGTTATCTACAAATATAATACGGAAAATTCAATCAGTAAGTTTTTCCTGTAAGTAAATTTTAGCCTGTAAAAATTAGTCTGTTAAAAAAAAAAACCATAAGAGAAATAATCAGGATGAAGTGAATGTACTCATATATGTTTAAATAGTTATTACACTCATACACTGTATATCTTTTTAGTCTATGATTATTTTTTTACTGAAGCATCTTGTATGTAAAAACTTGCGGATTATATTCATTAAATTCTTTAAACACATTACATATATGTCATTGTCAGTTCATTGTAATCTTGAAGTAGTTGAATTTTCATTCCTCTTCATTTTTAAGAGCAATCGGTCCCGGTTTTACATGTTCATTGAACACGATCTTGGTTTTGTCTAAGTTCATACGGAGACCGATGTGTTCTGTAGGATCAACCAGGCTTTTAGGCAATATGTGTTGTAAGGTCTTGCACGGTTTCAGCCACGATGAAGATGTAGTCGGCAAATATTAACTATGGGATATATTCACTGTTTATATTTATAGCACGTCCTTTCCTGTTCAGAGCCTTAACACATCCACCAATGCAGTTCTGAACAAGTTGGTGGAAATTAGATTTCAATAGTGTCAAAGGATTTCTCATAGTCCACAAATACTAGGCATAAGGGCTAGTATTCTAAAGAGAGAAACGGATTTATGCTATTTTTGTACGTAGGCTCGAGTTTTTATAAAAGCGTGGGTAATAATGGAAAAAACTCAAACAAGAATCTACCTCAGACAGAAAAACAAAGTTATCGACATAGCCCAAAGAACATTAATAGTAAGCTGAAATGGCAGTGGGCTGGCATTATCGCAGAACCTATGACTACTAGACACAGACCCTAGGGGCCTATATTCTAGAGTGGAGATCACTGCTCGGCAAACTTGTAGACACCCTCCAGCTAGGTGATGTGGCTGACAGCGCTTAAATACGTATAGCTGTAGAGGTCTATCATAGGCCCAGTAGTGGACGAAAGCAGGCTGATTATATAAGCAGATTAAATAATCACAGTTACATAAAATATACAATATGAAAATGATGATTAGATGCATTTCCAATTTATAGCATATATTATTAATTTACTCATAAAAGGTTACTTTTATTCGTTACTTACCTTTACACTGAGACAGCTGAATGGATTTGGATGAGGATACAGAATACTATTAGTTTTTATTAATTAATATGTATTTAATTTACATCTGTGACAGAAGTGAGGGTAAATCGCTAGCTTTTAATATACCTACCGGTCCTGGTATAAAAAAACACAACACGCCCCTAGATAATTAAACTTAAATATAAGTAACGAGCAAGGTCGTAGCCTTCACCTACTAGTAATTCAACACAATAGGAACATAGTTGGCGGTAGTAATTTATAAAATGCTACGGACATGCAATGAATATACCGGTATTTTGCGCAGAGCTATTATAAACACGGTTTACATTAGTAAAACCTCTTTATGCTAGGTATTTTATAGCCCCTGAGGTCCTGGCAACGAGTTATATGTTGGGCCAACTAGAATTGAGTTTTCCTGTTAAAAATTCTCATAAGCAGCCCAGGGGTTTTTTCACTCTTATATTATACTAGCGACTCACCCTCGCTTAGCTCGGGTTTGTGCCTAGGTATTATAATGGATATAGTATGTTATCATTAAGGGATAGACATATGCCATCGTGGACTTTCTTGTGGACCTTTTTAAGGTGTACAATATTGTAGTACATTATTTTGATCTATCTCGTAGGGTACAGCCAGCGTTTGCAATGTAAGCGCAAAAAAATGTGTTTATTTATGACATCACATTAGAAACCTCTAAAATTATGAGTGTTTCTCTACTATATTATGCATGTATTATACATATTATAAACCTTCCTCTTGAATCACTCTATCCATTAAAAAAACCGCATCAAAATCCGTTGCGTAGTTTTAAAGATCTAAGCACATATAGGAACAGATAGACAGCGGGAAGCGAATTTGTTTTATACTACGAGTATGTAGTGATACATTTAAATTACTAATAAATGAAATTTGACTAAAAATGTTATTTTGGCCTACAATTCACATTCAGTTTCTAATAGCTTTTGTATAATATTACACCCAATATATATTAAATTACATATTATGTGATTTTTTGCCAAATGACTGAATTATTTCACCTACATACAATTTTTTTTATCTAAAAAACCACAAACTACACGAACGATACACCATATTTTTAAAATCTTTATAGCTAAGTTCTAGCGCACTAAGTTATGTTTTCTTCTTAAGAAAGAAATAGAAAATACAATGGAAATATTTTTCACTTGTATGGCTCATCCCTGAGAAATACTGTTACTAGCAATATGATAATCACCCATTTTCATATTTTACTGCTTTCGTATAAAAACAAGGATAATAATAAAATATTAATAAATATGTCGGAACATTAACACACAGCACCATCTAGGTCCATGGTAAGCTACGAGGCTTATGTTATGGATACCAGATAGTTGATACGCTACACATATATATATATATATATATATATATATATATATATATATATATATATATATATATATATATATATAACTTTAAATACATACATATTATAAATATAAACACCTATGACTGAAGTACAAACATTCGTGCTCATCACACAAACGAATGCCCCCAGCGGGACTCGAGACTCGAACCCGCGACCGCTTGCACAGCAAGTAGGGTCACTACAACTGTACCAAACTTGTTATCATACAATCTGTATCGTCAGGAATAAATAAACACACATCAACAAAAATAGTGAAGTTCAACTCAAATTTAAGTGACTCTACAGTGATCTGATTTATGAAAGACTCGGTTTAGATATAAAAGCAAGAATACATAAAATATAAACCTTACATTTTACAATGTAAGTATTTACGAAACCAAGGAATACTGACTGACAGTAGAAAGGCTTAGCTCCTATTAACTTTTATTGTGGTTGCAAGAACAATGTATTTTAAAGCTGATTCATAAACTCAAACGACTCTTGCGGCACGTAGAGCTTTTATTGTCTTCATGTGAGAGGGTTAGTACAGTCGTGATGGCTTTAGTTCTTTTAAAAACATACTTCTATTACAATACATTTCCTGAACATTTATTTCAAATAAAACAACACTTCTAGAAGACTTTACTTGATCTCATTTTGAAAGCATATTTGTTAGTTTATTCTGCTTTAAAAAAATGAAATAGTATATTATTACGAATTTATGGATCAGAGAGTATATTTTAAAGTAAGGCACGTATGTAATAAAGTAAGATCCTTTTTATTATAGTTTGAGGGTGTCTGACAGGGGGTTGCAACCGCCCCCCAAACGTGCGTTCACCTTGTCATGGTGGGGCACAAAGCTAAGAAACGCACCGTTTCAGCGTTCAGAAATAATTAACAAGCACTGTGTAACACATGTGTAAAAGTAGTCTAATTTATTAATAATAAATAAATATGTTGAGACATTAACACACATCTAGTTCCATAGTGAGTTACGACGCCTGGGTTATGGATACCAAATAATTGATACACTACACATATATAATTTTAAATACATAGGTACATATTATAAATAAAAACACCCATGACTGGAGTACAAACATTCGTGCTCATCACACAAATTAATGCCCCTAGCAGGACTCAAACCCGCGACCGCTGTCACAGTAAGTAGGGTCACTACAAACTGAGCCAAACATGTCGTCAGAATCTAATATATAAAATCTCATGTCACGGTGTATGTGGTCGCATTCCTCCGAAACGGTTCGACCGATTTTAATGTTTTTTTTGTAATCTTTCTTAGATTTACGCGAATACTTGACATTTTAAATAAAACTATCTTTTTGGATGTTTTCGCGAATTTATTTTGATTTTTGGTTCCCGACGTTTCGAATGCTTTACAGCAATCATGGTCACGGGAGAGACTTTTTTTGTATATTTGGTAGGTATGAGAATAGGTCGTAAAGTATTTATCACTCTCCTACACCCACCCCCTTTTTTTCTTTTTTTTTTCATTTGCGATTTTAGTTTTTTTGTATGAACAATATTATATATAAACAAAGCGACGAACCCTACCGAAGGTAGCCGCGGGTTCTGCTATTATATAAATATATATTATTTTGCTAGATATAATTTTACATCAATAAACTTTTATTCATAACATAATTAATTTAGTTGTCCTACATTTTCAGTTTAAAGGTAAAACAATACAACTAAGTTCCAAATCAACTAAAATCCAATCTTCCTAGTGTTTGGCTCATTCATCTCATTGTTCACAAATTCTTATTTAGTTATAACATCTAATTCCGTATGACTATATTTTTACTATTATATTTAAATAAAGTATAAGGAAATAAAGGAAAAACAAAAAACTTTTACATTACCATATATGAAAGTAAAATTTATGGATTTTGGGGATTCCCACGAGAACTATTGATATTACTAGCGTAAAAAGATCTCTAAATGCATCTTTATACAGAACTAGTGTTGTATTATATTAAATATTTTGTTTCTGACTGAACACATTATAAAATATTTTATTAAAATGTGATCTCTTTATGAAACTCGTAGTCTTTGTAGTTAGATAGTAAGTCTCTTGTAGTAAGTTAGTATCTTGTAGTAAAGCTGAAATTGTAGAGATGATATTTTGTCAAGAAAAACTTCACAAATTAATTAATTATCATCTCCCCCTAAAAACCTTATTCGGACTATAACGAAAATTTAAAAAAACTGCCAAATCGGTTTAGTCGTTCTCCAGTGATACCAACGAACCAACAAACACCATTTTATGTTTATTTATATAGAATAATAATTATCTGTACTCTACAAAACTTTATTGCGTAATTATTTCAATTTATAGTTTAATAATACTTTATATACAATTATACCATAAACAATATAAGTATTAGACAATAATTCTTTATAACCAGTTCAAATAACACGTTAGTAGAGACTTATAATTGATAGCGTAATTTATTACATAGACTATTAAGATAAAGTATTCATGAAAAGCCACAAATTAGTAGTTATCAATTAACTAATGACTATGTTAGGGTTGAATTTTCAATGACCTTTTACTTCAGGTTTGTAAAAGCCCTTCAGTAATCATTGATTCTCAAATTAAGAGATACTCTACTTGACGTTACAATATGTAGAAATTTGTATGAAAATCATGAATAAGTTGAGAGGTTGAGACAAATACGATTCAATAATACATATAGGAATTTGAAATGATAATATATTTTATGCAGAATGTGTTTATATAGAGTTAAACTATTTTAAAATAAAAGGATAGCGCTTACAAAAATGTAAATGTAGATTTTACTTACCTAAGTGAAAGTGGATATATCTGTTTTACAATAATGTCATACAGAACACTGTCAGAAACCAATATTCATTATTTTTATTTTACGTAACCCAAACCCTTTTTGTGGACCATAACTTCTGCCAGGTATCTAAAAGTTCTTTTGCTCGTGAGTTATTCAGCTATAGGGAATTTTTCCGTATAAATATTTTATGAAATTTTATAATACATGTTTTGTGGTAAATCTACATATATAAGAAAAAAACAAATATATCCCATAGGAACCGTACATTTTTCGGGATAAAAAGTAACCTATGTGCTATTCCAGACTATAATCTATCTTTTTGCCAAATTTCATCCAGATCTGTTAGCTGTTCTGGCGTGAAAGAGTAACAAATATCCTTCCACCTATCCATCCATCCATTCATCTTCACAAACTTTCACATTAATAATATTAGTAGGATAAACGGGCCAGACGAGACTAAAAGAAAACTATACCAAGAGAGGTGCTGTTCTAACACTAACTAACACTAACTGTACTAACACTAAAGGGATCAAATTTTAATTGCACTCTCCAAAGATTGGTTAATTACTTGAAAGATTATGTTAAAGTCGGTGTAAGGTAGAGGTAATAAAGCTTATACAATTATTTTTTAAATAATTTTTATAAAGCTATTTTAAAGTACCCAGATAGAGATCTGGAGTAATATATAGGCTACTGTTATAATCTATACATATAATAAAATGTAACTAAGCCGAATCTGTACAATCAATATTTTTTTGAAAATCTTATTGTAATAAATATTATTATCGATACAGAGGCCGATCTGTAGTTTTTAGAATTTTGGTCTGTCTGTCTGTCTAACTGTTACCGCATCACAGAAAAACCACTGGAGAGATTTTGATGAAATTTGGTATGGTGGTAGCTGGTTATCCGGGTCAACATATAAGATACTTTTTACCGCGGGAAAATATATTATTTCTGAGAAAAAATGCAAAAACTGCAATTTAAGAGTATACTAATATGTAAAACTTGAGAATTTGGTTTTGATCATCTGAACGCGGGCGGAGTTGCGGGCAATGCTAGTCGTACTATAGTAATGAAAGTCAAAAGATGACACCTGTATTTAATACAAGGGGCAATCCGAGCGAAGCAAGGGTAATTTGCTAGTTATAAAACAATAAATTTATCTTGAAAATTATTTGAATAGTTAGATAAAATTATTATTTCTTAACAAAGAAAAGTGGTAAAGTTCGAGCTTAGCTCTAACGACTTTGTTTTATCTTCTTGCTACTTTAGACACATGACAGGAAGACTAATTTCTTTTCATTAAAGAAAAAGTTTATCTCAAAATATTAATAATTACAATAAGATAGGTTCTTCATAAATGCTGTTGCTCCATATTTATTGCTAACGTTATTTCAAATAAAATATACTTTATATTGTTAAAAAAATGTGTTGTCACAAATTAATAGAAATCCGTTATTGATATATAAATATTTTTTCATTGATATGTTTTTTTTGTATTCTCAATAAATTCCAAAGGCCTTAACTGGTATTAGACTCATGACGTTCAGTAAAAAAATGTAATAATTTAATGCTGGATAAAATATTTTGAATTTGAATAATATAAAGTAACAAGAAAACCTTATGTTGGAAAAAATACTAAAAACGAGAGGGTGACGTCGTAAAATTACACTTTGAAACATTTTCTTTTTCAAAAGCTAATAAAGCGAAAAAAGTTGTTGATAAATAGGTTGGCATTTTGACTGGAAAATCATGAATTAATATAATACTTGTATAAGAAATGGTTAGGTGTTTCAAAGACCATTAACGTTCCATATTATATGAACAATACTGTTTGCCCGCGGCGATATTCGCATAGTTTATTTATTTAGAATGGTTCCATTTGTAAAATTCGAAGCGTGATGCTAGCAAATAGCTTATAGGCATATCAACCTTCATCAATCTTCCTCAATAAATAGACATAAAGTGTAAAAAGAAAAATTTTGGCGTTTGACTATAATTCCAGTGGTTAGTGATTTAAACAAACGAACAGCAAACAAATAGACCCTAAAGATTTATACACTCATGAAGATTATATCAGCACTTCATCCTCGTTCCGCTCAAGTTCGGTAATAGATACGTTTTAACGATTAGTAAAAATTTCTCAGAGATAAAATATTTTCCTACAGTAAAAAGTATCCTATAACCAGCTATAATTATTCCAAATATCATCACAATCTATCCAGTGGCTTCCTCATGATGCATTCTCAGACAGACAGACAAATATCTAAAAACTATAGATTAAGTGTATAAGTGTGTATTAAGTGTATAGTGATATCGATAATAATGACTACTTCAATAAGATTTTAAAAAAAATATTTATTGTACAGATTCGACTCAGTTAGAATTTTATTTTATGTATAGATAGATTGATAAATATACTGAGAAATAAGATGTTGTGACCGTTAAATTAAATATAGGTTTTTATGAAATCTTGTATTGATTGGTATTGCCATTCATTTATTTTGTATTCAGTAGAAATAGTAAATAAATGGTAATTAAAGTTTTTTAATATGTATATCTAGTTTAGAATCTGTTGCGTGACCTTTAACAATAAACGTTTTCGTGCTTTTGTTAGTTTTACTAACTATGGAATTATACCTATCTTGAAAATCGATTTTAACCTACTTTTGATAACACATCGATTTGAAAGTTTTAGTTAAATAATGGCGATATAATTTTATAATATTTTAAAAAGTAGTGAATATTACAACTTTTTCATGGATATAAAAAAAACCTTCAAGTTTGAGTCCTTACGAATGGACTCATATTATTTGTTTTACGTTTTGCATCCATTATAAGTTAGCTTAAAGTATATTATCTTATTTCTTCAAAAGTATAATTTTATTTATCACTAGCATTGCCCGCGGCTCCGCCCGCGTTCAGATGAACAAAAAGCAAATTCTTAGGTTTTACATATTAGTGTACTCTGAGTTCTTACATTACATTTTTTGTATTTTTTTCTCAGAAATGAGATATTTTCACGCGGTAAAAAGTATCCTATATGTTGACCCGGATATCCAGCTATCTTCATACCAAATTTCATCAATATCCCTCCAGTGGATTTACCTTGATGCGGTAACAAATAGACAGACAGACAGACAAAAATTCTAAAAACTGTAGATTCGGCCTCTTAAATAATAATGTTTATTTCAATAAGATTTTCCAAAAATAATTTAATGCACAGATTCGGCTTAGTTACAATTTTATTATATGTATGGTTTAGTTATTTAAATAAGTTTTATAAGCTCAATCTTATTTATAGAGTACAGAAGCAGCGACAAGTCTAAATTGTTTTTCTAACTTAAATTAATGAGTTTCTCTTACGAATCATGTTTCATGTTACTCTCAAAGTTTTTGAAGTGGTTCATAAGAATGTTCTTTAACTTTGTTTTCTGAAAATCTTTTCAATTTGTTTACATAAATAATGTAATTAAATTATTTATGAAAATTGTACAATAAATAATTTAAAAAATAATAAAAATTGTACAATAAATAATTTAAATTTCAAATCGTTGTTATTTCTCACGGTTTTAAGTGTTTTTGTATTTTCTTTTATTTTAAAGCACTTTTGATATGAGAAAGTATTCCTTTTTGAACCAACTTCCAAAAAGGAGGAGGTTGTTCGTCTGTATGTATATTTTTTTTAATATTTTATTTTAGTTTTACTAAAGATTCTTAAGTGACTGGGCCTACCTGTGACTACAAAATGGAAATTTCCTATCCATTACTTCTTAGAACATAGAGACAAATATCGTTGTTTTTAAAAATATTTTTAAAAGTGCAGAAATTAATCATATTAGACTACAACATTTAGACAAATTTTCTTAATTATTTCCACAGACTCTTTTAAGTATATGTATTGTATGTATGTATTCAGCCCTTTTTAACGTCCCACTGCTGGGCACGGGCCTCCCTTCAGCACGAGGGGAATCAGGCCATAGTCCACCACGCTGGCCAAGTGCGGGTTGATTTTAAGTATAGTTTTGCCTTAATTCATCGATTGAAGGACCCAGAAGATACTAATACCAAGATGTGAATTATCAAGGGGCACTAAAATATAAATATCTAACTTATAATACATTAAGAGAACCCAAGGAAAACTCGAAGGACGTAACTAGTATATTAATAAAGGAAATATCTCTGCCCCTACGCCACGTTTAATGAACGCTGTGCGTGCACTGAACTATTTTCATTTGGCCTATTCCAACAACGTTATCAACTTTTAGTTTTATAAAACTATACATATAATAAAATTGTAACTTAGATTAATCTGTACATTAGATATTTTTTGGAAAATCTTATCTGTCTCTCTGTCTGTCTATTACCGCATCACAGAAAAACCACTAGAGGGATTTTGATAAAATTTGGTATGGTGATAGCTGGTTATCCAGGTGAACACATGGGAAACTTTTTTCCGCGGGAAAATATCTAATTTCTGAGAAAAAATACAAAAACTGCAATGTAAGAGTATATTAATATTTAAAACCTAAGAATTTGGTTTTTGGTCATCTGAACGCGGGCGAAGCCACGGGCAATGCTAGTTTATTATAAAAAATAGCTGTTTTATATTTTTATTAGGAATTAAAGTCACTTGACGCTTTATTAAATTTTTCTTTTACTGTGCAAATTGTCTTTAACTAAATCAGCTCTAAAATGTATTTTTTTATGTATAAAATATCTTAAAATATCGGTCGTTTTAAAGATAATATCTGATGTCAGCCGACATAATTACTATATTAACGTGGGAATTTATATTTATTACTTAAGCAAAAAATTCAAATTCACATTTTTATGAGCGAATTTAGATGAAGAAGAAAACAATTCATAAATTATACATTAAATCCATCGAATGATTTGAATATTATATGAATAAAATTATCTCGTTTTCTTTTAAATACAAATATTTATAATGTCCTGTTAAGAAAACTTACATCTGATTTATTTGACAAATAGAGTTTTGAAAGGCATTTACGAGATGATAGTCAAAATAAAGTGCAAATTAGCTGTCATCTTTAGTTTAAGCTTTATATACTTACGTTTTAACGGTTTCGACCTATAGATTTCTTAGAGATGAGAATTTTCCCGCAGTAAAAAGTAGGTATCCCATATGTTCACCCGAATAACCAGCTGTGATCATACCAAATTTCATCAAAATCTGTCTAGTGGTTTTTTCGTCATGTGTTCCGAAACAGACAGACAGACAAAAATTCTAAGAAGTATAGATTCGGCCTCTGTATCGATAAGAATAACAATATGATTTTCCAAAAAATATTTGATGTACAGTCTCGACTCAGATTTTCTTTTATATGTAAGTATAGATAATGACTTTTTATACAACAATATTATGTATTGATCTAAAAACACATATAAAATAATAATTATTCCCGATATTTATATGAAACCTCGAAGTATGAAGTTATAAGTCTTCACTCGGTGGTCGAAATTCCATCATAATTATTATTGATTTTTTTATATATAATAACAAACACCAAAACTTGTCAAT
Source organism: Brenthis hecate (assembly GCA_951806755.1). Lineage (NCBI taxonomy): Eukaryota > Metazoa > Arthropoda > Insecta > Lepidoptera > Nymphalidae > Brenthis > Brenthis hecate. The sequence continues at coordinate 7,190,601 of OX638259.1, forward strand.
AGCTATTAAACAAAAAAATAAAATTGGTTCACAAATATGTAGAGAAGAGAAGCATGTATCGAAAGATTCATTAAAAAAAGAGTTATTAAAATCGGTTCTCAATTGGCGAAGATATCGCCTACTTAAAAAAATGTAACGGAATTTAGGACCTTTACTCTAAATACCTAAAGGAAAAATCAGATGGGTACACACTAAATATAGATGTCCTAATCTGGATAGTACAAAGCACAACATCGTGGATATTGTAAGCTATTAGTTAGCCTATCTCATTTATACTTTTTTTATATTCTAATGTTCTCTTTTAAACCTCTCAGATATACAAGTTTAATCACGATGTTTTTCTTTACAGTAAGACAAATGGTAATTATGTATGTTGGAAAAGATTCGCACACGAAAATCAGAGGTGCGAGACACGGGATTTGAAACTTCTTTACTCGGGTTCCCAAGTCAGCGCATTATCACTCTGCTACCACTGCCTAATAGATACATACTCGTATATTTCGATATAGTGTACAACGTCTATAATATTACCACATAATAACTAGAGAAATATGATCCTAAGCATATTTTTTGAACTATCTACGATATGTCGTACATTATTCATTGCTTTTAAGCTATGTACATATTATGTACATGAGATATAATATACATTATACATGTTATGGAATTCTAAATATATAAAATAAATATTTATAATACATAACACACATATAAATTGCTTAAAATTTCAAGCGTGCATTTCAGAAACATGTCATCATGTATAAAAATTATAATTATTTCTTTAGTATGCATCTAGCTTAAGAATCTTTGACGCACATCACGTCCTTCGTCTTATTGAATTTAGCCGTGAATATGTGAAGTGAATTGTGAAAATTAAATTGTGTTAGGATAAATTCTATGGAATCGTGAAATATGCTCGTAACAGATACTTTATGGGATACATTTATTGAGGTTTTATAAAAAATACTCCTACGTGTTTCATGAATTTTAAGTGCGAATAAAATAGAACATATATAAAAATTGTTTTTAGTAAAAAATATAATATGTATATTTGTATATATTCTCAAATATAATATTTACGAGTATATAACTCTATGAAGGACAGAGTAATAACATAACGATGTACATTGGTAAAAGTGGTTTATAATAAGGTATCAATCATCCGATTACACTACTTTACAAAATAAAAAAAAAAAGTTATGTCCTTCCTGTGCATTTTATATTATTTTATTCAATTACAATAACTAAGCGCGAACTGCATAAATACTTTTAACTGTATCACATCAAAAACTAAAGTTATCATCAAATTTTATTTTCTAGCTACCCACAATTTGGTTTTAAATTTATTGCAAAATGTTGATAACATTTTTTTTATTTTGTCAGGTAAAGTTATTCCATAACTATACCAGAACTCAAATTACGGATGTCTCTCGGAAAGCGGCCATGCTGAAATGGGACTGGGCTGGTCACATCATCCGGATATCAGATGACCTTTGGGCCAAACAAACAACATTTTGGATCCCTCAACACAGTAGACGACAGCGTGGTAGGCCGAGACGGAGATGGCGGGATGAGTTGGACTCCTTCCAAAGAGAATGGCTTATTATGGCGAATGATAGGGAACAGTGGAGAAAGAGTAGGAAGGCCTTTGCCCTGCAGTGGGACAATACAGGCTTATAATAATAATAATAAAGTTATTATTTGAGTATTGTATTGTTTTTAACATCTGTATCTATATAATCAAATATATTTTATTTTTATAATTTTTTTTATTTCAACCTTGTTATTTTTGGTTAGTAAAATATTTGAACTTTTATTTAACAACTTTCTTATCGCAATTTACTTTTAAACGTACGATATATATATATATATATATATATATATATATATATATTATATATATATATATATATATATATATATAATATATATATATATATATATATATATATATATATATACGCTTATGATAAGCCTCTTAAAAACCTTCCTTTAGAAACCCCCATTAAACTCGATTGCCTTAAAAGATTTTTTTAACTATAATAATAGTTTCAAACTACATATTATGTGTATAGTTGGTACTGGTTTTCTTTACTTAATATTATATGATTTTCAATTTAATTTATACTAATATTATAGAGGCGAGTTTGTTTATTTGTTTGTTTATTTATTTACTATTTGTTTGTTCGTTCGTTCGTTTGTTTATTTGTTTGAACGCGCTTATCTCAGGATCTTAATCCGATTTGATTAATCCTAAATGTTAATAAATTGGGCAGACTTCCATACATACATACATACATTATTGTAAAACTGATATTTATAATCAAACAAATTTAACGCGGGTGAAACCGTGGGGCACAGCTAGTATTAAATAAGGTAGTTGCAAAGAAATGAAATGCGAAAAGTTATTTTTAAACCAAACATGAGAAAAATATTTTATAGTGTACATTTGTGCTCTGAATGTGAAAACATTTTGATTTACGCAGTTGTTTACTATCCATCAATAGGTTATTTATTCAATATCCATATTATAACAAAACTTGGTATGGCTATAACGTAGAGAGTTTCGATTTTATTAAGTTTAGTTAGAGTGTGATTTCCCTTCTTATTTTTAATTTTAGGATGGTTCTCATAAAGGCTTTGAAGCTATTTCATCGATTTGTCCAGTCATTGAAGTTTATTTAATACTAGCGACTCACCCTAGCTTGTTTCTCAGTACAAACTTTCATCCCCATTTTCACCGCCTTAAGGGATGATTTCCGGGATAAAAAGTATCCTATCTCTTTTCCAGGGTCACAATCTATCTTCTTACCAAAATTTCATCTAAATCTGTTCAGTAGATCCAGAGATTACCTCTAAAACGTCACAAACGTCACAAACTTTACCTCTTTATAATATTAGTATCTAGATTAAAAATATTTTCGAGATTTGCATAAAGACTTGCATCAATAAACATTAAATATGATGCATTATAATTAATTAAAAATCTCTCTTGATATTTCGTTAAGGATTGATATTGTTTTAGAATTTTACGGAGTTGTTCCCTTTTCCATTGCTGTATTCTAATTTATCTTTTAGAAGCATATTGATATTTAGATACAATCAGGACCGACGATTTTACGTATATTCTGAGGCACCAGTATCTAACACTGCCAACTTCCCATCTCCAAGCTGCTACTTACCTTTCTAACTATATAGTCGGAATTCGAACCCAGAACCTTAGGATCTAGTTTTCATATGAATACTAGACAAACGAGACAATGATAGGCTGTTACTTATTATTTATTACTAACTTCACCCTCGGGGTCTCTGGATGAACAGTAGCGTATGTTATTCTAGGTCACATTATGTATCTATGTACTAAATTTTATCTAAATAGGTGTAGCTATTTCGGCGTGTAGATAGAAATTCAGTACCGTATAAACGAGCGAGGAAATGCTTAGTGCATATGCAACGTTCCATGTCAGTCTTTCTATACTCGTCTCGATTTTGTGATATTTGGATTATAGCCTACTATAGCATACACAGTGCCAGATATCTCGTTCTCTTCATAGTACATTGTTTTGTTAAATTTTCAGTTTTGAAGGTTTTTTTGAATAAAAATATTTACCATTCCAAAAAGTATGCTAAGATAACTATTACCTTTTTGTTTGGTTGCATGTTTTTATTTTTATTGCACAAGTAGTGGTAAAATAAATTTTTGTTCTATGTCTCCATAGAATCAAACTTGCACTAGTGCAATGCGATCTAAATAAAATGTAAGTACACTTTCGTGTACCATTAACATAAGAAGTAGAGAAAATAAACTCATTACAATATATGGACCCATACATAACCTCCATTTCAAACCAAACATTTCGTATTCAAACCTCGAATGTCTTTAAAACTTAGTAATAAGGTCGCGGGAGCTAACGATCTGTCGGTAATTGAAAAGATTACTTTGAGGCGCCTTTGACTGTCACCGCGAGTTTTGAATGGGAATGAGACAGCAAATTACCACAGTAATTTATTACTGTAACGTTTGAAAGAGATGGATATATTCTTGTCAGATCCCACTGCGAAAGATATAGAGGCTTATTCATTGCAGATAATAAACGGAATAGTAACGATCAAAAAGGCTTTCATTGAAAAAGTCAATCTGTATAAAGTTTGATTTGTTTTCAATGGCTGGTATTAATTTGCAATTAAATGAAGTATAGTTTGCTATGATCTAGGCGGATTTATTTGGAAAACAATAGAACAATGTGTTATAAAAAATAACAACTGCGTTATGATGATAGTTATTTTTAACTATTCCATTTAACTCGCAAGTAGTTAAATATGTAATTTGTTCGTTAAAATTTATATAGCCTACGTGACCTTTACTTGATAACTACATTAGTTAATGAATACATTTTAAGAACAAATTCAATATTATATTTTCTTGTGACACTAAATCTTGTGGCTGTATTATTTTGTCATTTTTGATACAGCAGTGTCGATACATTTAGTGTTGTAGAATTTGAAAATAATACATAAATATATTCATAATTGTATTTTTTTCCATAGATACCACTACTATTCTGACATTAATTTAAAAAAAAACTATATAAAAAACGTTATTTATTTATTCCTTTATTAAAATCTATTCAGTCCATTTTAACGTCCCACTGCTGGGCACGGTTCTCCCTTCAATACGAGGGGGATTAGGCCATAGTCCACCACGCTGTTCAAATACGGGTTGGCAGACTACACATATTTTTTGAAAACTTGCTAGGTTCTCTCAGACATGCAGGTTTCCTCACAATGTTTTTCTTCACCGTAAGACAAGTGGTCATCATGTTAGAAATGATTCGCACATGAAAATGTCAGAGGTGCGAGACCGGGATTTGAACCCGCTTCACTCGGTTTAGCAAGCGAGCGCGTTACCACTGGGCTACAACAGCGTCTGTATTAAAATGTTTGATCGTAAATCTACGTATGATATATGCAAAAAGTATGGTAAGATAAAGATTAACTTTTTTTTTGTAACGTATTTTTGCCCGACTACGGCGAAGCTCAAAGAAGGGTTATCAAATGTGTATGACATGTATGTACATATGTATGTAACATAAAGGAATAAATAATGAAATTTTCTATAAAATATTATCAATTTAACATTTAATGAAATGTCTTATAAATCCGTACGGAAGCTACCACCAGCTCAGAAGGCAGTTCTGCTAAGAAGTGACTACTAGAAACTCAACGGTTGCTCTATCAAAAATCTAACAAAACTTTACTAAGTACACTCATTAAGTATCTAACCTACTCGCATATCAAGTACAAATTTTGACTGTTAAATAAGCCGGAGCATGTGAAGCAGTCATCTATCTATACAGTTTTCATCGGCTGACAGCTGACCTGAACGAATATGAAAAAAGATATATTTTGGCCGCGGGTAGAAATGTGCAGTTGAACTGTGAAATTAAAACGGAGCGTGTGTAGCGTTATTTACAAAAATATTCTTTTTAGGGTTCTATGGCCAAAAGACACAAATGAAAAACTAATTGCGTTATATCTCGTTTTTCTGTCTATATGTCATAGCCATTTTTGTTGGAGACTATTGGAACTATATATTATATGTATATTTATAAATTGTTAGGTAAAGTTTAATGTAGAGAAATTTAAAAAAATGAGGACGACACTTCATGATATACAGGGTTGTTGGTAATTCGACGTATTCCCATTAGGAGGTGACTATTTGCGATAATTCTAACCCCCATATGCATCATTTAAAAGTAAACTATTTTCGAGTTATCATGTTTTGTAGGTTTTTTCAAAATAAGTCAAAATACAATATCAAAAATTTATTTAAAAAAAAGTATCACTTTAAATCTCATTTTTTCTTCTGATTTATAAAAACGATTAAACACTGGTCATTTATCAATATTAAAAAAACAATTATGGATCCAAATTTAAAAATATGAGATAAAAAACGATATTATTTCTTTATTTTTGACATTTTTTCCACTTAAATGCCTTAAAAAAACGTTATGAAACTTGGCTTACAGATTATTTTTAAAAATTACCATTTTCTTAGCTCTCCAACAATGCATAACAACTAGGAAGTAAACTTAAGGTCGTTCTTTAAAATTTCCATAAAATTAATTAATAACAATGCCCAATTAATTTTTTTATTAAAATTTCTTTAATAACTCTATTTGGCTGATTGTGAGAGTTGATTACTTGATTGATTAAATTTATCAAAAAATAATTACCAATCTTTTAGTTACTGTACTTTATCACTTTTCATAACTCAATCTGTATAAGTGACAATCGAATGGCACAATACAATTACTATACTCGTTTCGTTTCAAAAACAACAGGTTCGATTACTGGCTAGGGAAATTAAATTTTCAAAACTAATGTTTACCTTAAAATTTGACTTAATTGACTAATCTAGGTTTCCTCACTATTTGCTCTTTCATCGTATTCGCATGTGTTAGTCATATTGATAATGTTTGTAGTTCCTACATACAGATATTAGAGCAAGTATATATTAGATGTACAATTAAAAGCCATACAAAGTTTATATATTAAATAAAATATTTTATTACTAATAATATTCAGTCCAATCATTATCAACAAAGCTTAAACATGCTTTCATTAAACTAATAATTTAATTAAAGCATTAACAAGTATTTCTACATAAAATAACCACGTGAAATTATATACAGATATATATATATATATATATATATATATATATATATATATATATATATATATATATATATATATATATATATATATATATATATATATATATACGAGAAACAAATAATAATTCACTATGACATACAAACTCGTATTTCAGGAAACAATATACTCGTATTTCCCTAGACACTGGGGTTAAATAAAGTGCGTACCTGTTTATCTCCTTACAACAAAAGTAACGTCATAAGTCATAACAGGCGATTGACTTTAAAAATTTATACATTATTGAAAATTTGAGAAAAAATATATTTAAATAGAATGTATACCTATACATATATATAAAAAAAAGTTTTTATAATATTTTATATTGATAACACTAAAGCGTCTCAATAGCTATTAAACAATATTAATAATTAAAAAAAAAACCCTACGCAAATTAATTGTGATTTAACGATTACACTGGCGCAAAATGCCTTACCTCATTTTGGAAAAGAGCTGATACTCTTACACTGCTGGATCGATATTAACCAAACATAGCTAAGAACCAGCGCAAGAAAACTGGCTTTCAAATGAAAAAAACCGCATCGAAATCGGTCCATCCGTGTGAGAGCTACGATGCCACACACAGAGACAGACAGACATCGACGTCAAACTTATAACAATTATTTTATTTTTGCGTCGGGGGTTAATAAAATGTGTTGCTGAACATATACCAATGGGGTTGCCATTAAAAATATGTTCATGGCTATTATTAATGAAAAATATATATTTTTTTCTTTTTACCGACTTGTTTGCTAAGCGAATCAAAGTCAAATAGAACGCATACAACATACATAATATTAAATATGTAATAGCTAGGTTGTCCATGAGTGCAATTACTAATATCAACTCAACTTTTTGTAAACGGCAACAGGGACCAGAAAATCCAGGCATTATATAAATCTCAGTGATTTTTAATGTTATATTTATTTAAAGAAAATATTTGAACCTGTAATGATAATAAAGGGGAAACATTAAGAAAGTAAAAAAAAAAACCAAGAAAATATCTCGCATTATTATAATCGTTAGCATTTTAAGCTATTAATGATTGAATATTAATGTGTACAATTCTCATTACAGGTTAGCGTTCGTTAATAAATATTTGTGTAATTACGCCATCGATACTGAATGCTTTCGACATTTTCATACTAATTTTACGTTGTAGCTTTAACCGTATGTCCATTTTACTGAGATATACTATGTTTATAACTAACTCAATCCAAAGGATCTCAGCTTCTAATCAAATTACGCAACTATGATACTACATTAAAATACAAGTTTGTTTGTCTGAGTGTCGTTACGATTTCACTCTGAAACTGCTGTACGGATTTAGATGAAATTTGGTAAGAAAATAGTTTAAGACTCTGGGAAGGACATAGGATACTTTTTATCCCGGAAATCATCCCTTAAAGGAGTAAAAATGGGGATGATATTTTATATGGGGAATCAACCTAAGAACGAACACGAGCAAAGCGAAGGTGAGTCGCTAGTATATTATATATACAAAATGTACCCTGGGGAAGTACCCGAGTGAAGCCACGGAAAATCGCTAGCTATTTTATATGTATGACTTAATAAATAAACATCTATTAAATGACTGTTTGGTTATAATATCTATGCAAATGTACACATTAAAAAGTATTTATTTGTATTGCGTCATCACAACAGCTTTTTGTAAGGAAAAATAGCAAATTATAGGGGAAAATAACGACGAACGAATAAAAAGCAATGATATCTAATATCCAAAGTCACAGCAATATTGGAAATGGATATGAATAATATATAAGTTAGTAGCAATTTCTTCAACGCAACAACATTGTAATTGGTAGTGTTATTTTGAAAGGTTTTCCTTGTTATAAAGTTTAAGCCCTAGTAATTAATGAAAACTTTATCATTATACTCCATATATATTACAGCCCAAGATATATAATTATAAAATCACTTAAATGACCTTCCTGACGTCAATTTAATATGGTCTAGTTTTTGCACGCAGCTTTGCTCGTATATTATAACAGTAAAAGTAGGATATTTCAGTTTCTGTCTGGTTAAAATCTGTTAATCCTTTCTTCTTTTTAACCCCCGACGCAAAAATACCGATGTGTCTGTCTGTGGTATCGTAGCTCTCAAACGGATGGACCGATTTTAATGCGGTTTTTTTTTATTTAAAAGCCAGTTTCCTTGCGGTAGTTCTTATCTATTTTTTTTTTAATATCGGTCTAGCAGTATAAGAGTATCAGCCGCTTTTCCAAAATGATGTAAGGCATTTTGGCGTATGATTACTCGATTAAGTCCTTCGCGCGTGCCAGTGTAATCGTTAAATGACACTTAATTCGCGTAAGGGGTTTATTAAATTTTTACTTTATAACTAGCATTGCCCGCGGCTCCGCCCGCGTTCAGATGACCAAAAACCAAATTCTTAGGTTTTACATATTATACTCTTTCCTTTACATAGTATAATCTTACATTGCAGTTTTTGTATTTTTTCTCAGAAATGAGATATTTTCCCGCGATAAAAAGTATCCTATATGTTGACCCGGATAGCCAGCTATCACTAGGTATACCAAATTTCATCAAAATCCCTCCAGTGGTTTTTTTGTGATGCGGTAACAGACAGACAGACAAACATTCTAAAAACTATAGACTCGGCCTCTGTATCGATAATAATGTTTATTTCAATAAGATTTTCCAAAAAATATTTAATGTAGAGATTCGGCTTAGTTACAATTTTATTATACGTATAGATTATTATATCTTCTATTCTGAAAACCTTTTTCTGAAAGTACAATAAATAAAACAAAACATTACTTTCCTTTTAAGGCAGTTAAGTCAAAAAGTAAATCTTGGCATTATATAGAAATGTTATGTTTGGTTCTACACCGCAAATGCTAAAAGTTGAATGGTACATTTGATCCTTGAAGTTTCCTGTGGGAATCGTCGAGCCGTGAAAACCTTTTGATGTGCTTTCACAATCGTGCACTCTAGTGAAATTTAAAATATTATAATATTTCGTCTTCATGATGCAAACTTTAAGTTAAACTGCACAAGTTTAGCGCTTAAATGAATAGTAATTTTACGAGTTTTAACTCCTCTTGTACTTACATTATTCATTCGATTTAAAAGAGTCAAAGAATAAGACATGTTTAAGATATTTTAAACAATCGAGAATTTAGTGGAAATGACTCTTACTTCGAATATATTTAGCACTAGCTATTCTCCCTCACTTCGCTCGGGTACCCCCCAGGTGATTCTTTAAATTGGCATAACTTTTTTGATTAAAATAAAAAATGATAATAAATGTTAACTAAAGCTTACTACAATTACATTAGTTATAAACGCACCCAAATCGGTTAAGCCATTTCTGAGATTAACGAGCATAAACGCGCAGACAAACAGACAAAAATTCAAAAAATCATTGTTTCGGTTTCTATTGCGTTAATAAAGGCTCCCAATAATAGTTTTTCTCAAATATCTTCCATGTACAGACAGCGATCAATAACTTTTTTATTATATGTATAGATATAGATACTATAGATAACTATTAAAAAAAATAGTTCTTACTTAAGTTTCTTATCTTCTTTCACATTTTTTAATTGATTCAAAAATGTTCATAAAAGTGTTATGTAAAAAGCATATTTGAATTCCAGATGTGCTACTTTCGGAAATGCAAATAGCGAAGTAACAATTTTTTTACTGAAAATCTTAAAACAAAAGATACTCGTACATCGCAATGCTCACAGCTTTTCGTATGATGAAAGTGGGTGGGTCTTGATCTTCAGAAAATAAAGGTCAGTGAAAAGGTCACATCTATTTTTGATATGCACTATGCATATTGCGCCTAACATAAAACATATTTTAAGCCATTAAGTTCTTTTTGGACGTTGCAGAAACTTTTATGGAATTATAATACAGTAGAAAATATATTACTTTTACTATCAATAAACTAATAAATAAAAAACTCATTTGCCAATCATATTAGCACCTCCGGATAAATTTCTAAAAATTAATTAAAATTAAGAAATCTATTGTTAACTGACACGCCTGATTAAAGCGAATAGTCATAAATAATAAATTAATATTTATCAAATAAATTATCCAAAACATATTAAAATGAAATATATTCCTCTAAATTTCCTTACAAAACTAAACTCAAGCCCTTTCTTGAGCCTTTACAGCGTTGAGAAGTAACACTCACTCACTTCTACAAAATTAGTGAGATTACTGTTATGTGAAGATGCATCTATGTTTTGGTGTTGAGAGTGCACTCTACGAGCATAAAATATAGATCGTAGCACTTAGAATTCTGCTTATTAAGTTAATAACCATTAAATAATGCATGAATTTCGTAAATTGAACTAACACAACATATGTTAAATGTTTCTAGGTCTTAAATACCTCAGATTTAAATCATAACAATAAAAAAATGTATACACTCAATTGAAATTTAAGGAAAATCACGTCATATTTCTGTCTAGAGAGAAAATTAGCATTTTCGCAACGTAACTTGACGATGTTTAAAACAAAGGGGTCAGTCAGAATCTATTATGTCATGTGTTGCTTCACTACTTCAGTTAAATGTATCCAGGGTAGATTAATGTCGTCTAGAGTCGTGTGGCGTCTGATGGATTAAGCTTCAGGTGGCAATTGCTTTGTGTAACACTTGAGATGAGATACAGAATCTCTGGAATTTTATACTAGCTATTGATGTTAATTTTATGTTTATAAGACATTTTAGTAAAAAAAAACTAACAAAAGAATTTACAAAATTACATTTTTAAGATATATATTCTGAAAAGGGCTTACGTTTGAATAAATATTTGGGTAACATTCTTTATAATTCAACACTTGCTTTTGAAGCTTGTTGCTTTATTTTAAACTGTACAAAGAAGAAAGCAGTTGGTGCATAACTTAAATCGCACTAATTAAATATAATATGTCGTGTACATAACTACATAGAGAGTTCATTGATATTACAACGCTTGAGGTAACATATTATTTTAAATATTAAACATGTATAATTGTTACTCTTAAGTTATTGTATTTGACATTTCTTTTGTATATAGCATTTTTTTTTCAGTTTGTGGGAGGTTAAAAAGACTGTTATGCTCGTATAATTTGAATAAATTATGAAATACAATATAGAAAAGGCAGATCGTTGTCTCACTAATCTAAACTAATAATAAATAATAATAGTTATGTCATTAGAACGTAGAGCAGTGGTAGCCCAGGTATAACATGCTCGCTTGAGAAACCGAGTAAAGCGGGTTCAAATTCCATTCACACATGATCATCATTTCTCTTATGGTAAAGGAAAATATCGTGAGGAAACCCGCATGTTTGAGAGAACCTAGCAAGTTTTCAAAAGACATGTGAAGTCCGTCAACCCGCACTTCACCAGCGTGATGGACTATGGCCTGATCCCCTCGTATTGAAGGAAGGTATGGACCTGGGCTCGGGTCCAGCAACATTATAAAGGGCTATACATTAGAATGCATTGTTTATTTATTATTATTTTATTTTTTATTTAATTATTTATTTCAGGCAATATTTACAAAAAGATCTTAAATATCTAAACAGAGACCCATAACATATATACCTTAAAACTAACATATATATATATATATATATATATATATATATATATATATATATATATATATATATATATATATATATATATATATATATAAAAAATGACCATAATATTAGGGCATCATTTAGTATAGATCTCTCTTTTGTCATACTATGTACTATTGTTAGAATGTACGTTCTATTAGCGACTTGCGTAATAAATAAATAAATAAATAGCAGAGATTATACATATTATTTATTTAAAACAATTCACCCATAAAAAATCGATATTTCAACATCAATAGCTTTTAATCCATCATACTAATTAAAAGCTAAATGGCAACGAAACCGTACTTTGCTGCATTCCGATTAAATCTAAACATTTAGTCGGGCATACTTCTATACAAGCATAGCGTACTGGAAGTGCTAGTGAATTTTAATTTTTATTATTGTTTTTATTACTTATTATTAATATTATTATATAGGATTATTATAATTATTTTTATTATATAGATGACATTTTTCATTATACGATATAGCACAAATTGGGAACTACACAAACACACACACTTTCGTATTTATAATATGTAAATTAGTAAGAATGCTTAGATAAAGCGTCTATTATTATATTTTTGTAGATAATTACTGTCCAAAGTTATCACTAAATATTCCTACACAAACTTTTTGTTATGTTTTTAATCGTGTGTTAAAGAATGGAATGGAGATAAAAGTATGAATGAAAATCTTGTTAATAGTAAATAGTATGATTATATATTATATAGTAGGGGTCCACACTTGCTTCGCTCGGGTTCGCCTCTAGACAAACAAAAACAAATCTATCCGACGGGAACCGTACATTTTTCCGGAATGAAAGGTAGCCTATTTGCTATTCTGATGTATGAACTATATTATTGTAAAGAATCATAAAAAACCCATCAGTAGTTTTTGTGTACTAAGCTGTATCAGTTACTATAGTTTTTTAACTATCCCACGAAAACTCTTTAATTTTCCGGGATAAACAGTATCTAAAATGTTGACCGGGGATATAAGGTACTGCCATGCAGAATTTAATTTAAATCGGTCCAACAGTTTCGGAGATTAGCCCGTACAAACAGACTAACAGACTAACAGACATAGAAACAAAAAAAAATAAAAAAAATGGATTTTTTCTATCTCTCTTCTTAAATCCTCCTAATTCGGTTATTAGCATTTTTTTTTCTATGTACAGACATTCGACTTCACCATTTTTATTATATGTATAGATATTTTGTAAAGGCAATATCGTATCCTGTATGTACAAAACGTACCTTTGGCGTAAATTTTTCAAAAGTAAAAGTATTCTGACTTCGATCTGAATTTCTATCTTTACGTATAATATTTCTTAATCACAACATCCTATTATACTCCTACATACATATCATTTGTGTAACAGTGTTTTTAATTAATACCAAAGTTTCAATAAAGCATTCACATCAGAATATTTGAAAATGCCCATATATTTTAGTAATGAAAATTCAAATTGCTAATTACAATATTCAATCATAATTGTTAATGGGTCATTTATCTTTATCGAATTGTGGCTCTAACAAAATAATAATTTATGAGCAAACCACAATGATGTGCTTTTCAAATTTATTATTGCAGATAGAAATATGGCTGTGTTTAAACACCAATAGATATTAAATATTAAAACAAGGTAAAAGTAGTAAGTAAATGATTTTTTTTAATTCCTTTTTTGTTTAACGTAAGATAAACTCATATACGCGTAACACCTGCATACATACAGACTATTTGGGACTCACCGGCTAGAAAAGACAGTACTAGCACCTAAAACCCAACGGTTCCTTCCTTGTTTTAATGGGTCGTCGCAGGATCACTTATGTAACCAACCTGAACCACGACGCCCTGACAGCTGGACTGCCGAGGCAGACCTACATGGTACATTACCTACCGAGGTTGGCCGCCTCTCAAGTGATTTTTTTGCGTTCACGCCCGACTAGATTGCCGGACGCTAATTAATGTTATTTTTTTAACGTTAGCTAGTTAGATACTGGAACCTTCAATGTAAGAAAATTTCCTTTAAAAACTTATAAATCCTTAAGCCATAATATTGTGGATGGCATGTAATAATGGATCATGTCTAAAAAAGCACTGCAGTCGCTTTTATATTATCAGAGAAAGCAACATCCAATGTACCTTCTCATTAAAATAAATCAAACATGCCTTAATAAATGGGTTTCTGATATGCCTCTAGATTTTTGTATTTTTTAAAATAACTCAACTACAGAATTTTTAAAGCATTGACAACATGAAGCTGATATTAACATAATATGACATTAACATAAATTATGTTAAATAAATATTTTCGTAATGGAATAGTAATTTTTAACGTCCCACTACTGGATATGGGCTTCCCCTTAATACAAAATCAGGGGATCAGGCCATAGTCCACCACACTGCCCAAGTACGGGTTGTCGGACTTCATTCGATCTCGATGTTTTCCTTCACCGTGAGGCAAGTGGTAATCATGTTAAAAATGATTCGCACATGAGAATATGACAGTTGCAAAACCTGAGACTTAAACCCGCTTTACTTGGTTTCCTAAGTGAGCGCGCTACCACTGGGCTACCAGTTATTGTTATTGGCATACAGTGTTATTTGCACAGCATATTATTATCTACATTATAATGAAAGATGATAACGAGAGAGATTTCTTTGATAATATTGTAATGAACTTAGTTTTAAATTATTGTTCCTCCTATAAATCCTTTAAGAGCACTCTTTTAAGCCTTTGTCAACTCAAGCATTATTGGTAAAATGTAGAATTACTTAAAATAGAATAAATATTTTGCTTTTACTTTTATATCATAAATATCTATAATAAAAGTGTAACTGATCGCTGTCTGTCAAATCATATATATATATATATATATATATATATATATATATATATATATATATATATATATGATTTGATTTCGGCACGAGTCCTATAGCTTGGCTGCATGCCATATTATGGACTGATGCTTTTAGGCGAACGAAATATCAACAAATGCTTTACATACATAGCTACACCAAAAATACACATATTAATTATGTATAGAATTCGAAAATAGCCCTTCTTTAGAGAAGAACACGAAATTTCCCTTGGGATGGTGTGTTGTATGTGTCTTTTAAAAACTGTCTATAAGTTAGAATCAACTGGTTGGATTCCAACATGTGGCAAATATTTATAGCATTATAATCTTTTATCTTGCTTGATACAGCCTTCATAAATAATACTCAGTATTATTTCTTTTTACGCATGATATGAATATTCATTCCTAATATTGCTGTAGTCATGGATTTTATTGTTATTGGAATGCTACTGTATTTAAAACAACTAGTTTGATCGTAATAGAAAATATTTTCTATACACGTACATATGTTATTAAATAAAATGATATTTGTGTTTATCTATACTAATATTATAAAGAGGCAGGGTTTGTTTGTTTGTTAAAACGCGCTAATCTCAGGAATTACCAATCCGATTTGAAAAATTTCATTTTGCATTAGATAGCCCGTTTATTGTGAAAGGATCATATTATGATATATATGTCTATCTATTCCATACTTACCGTTAAAATGTTCGGGATAATCTGAGAAACTACTGTATGGATTTTCATACAGCTTTCGCTGACAGAAAGAAAATTTATCTAAGAAAATTAAAACGTAGTTTAATAATATAAAGGTTTTGTAAAAATAACCTACCGGTATGATGATATTTGTAAATTATGTCGAAAAAAATCGTCCCTTCTAGCGCACCCGAGCTGAAAATTGGTAAGCTTCTAGTTTATTTCATAAATATTCCTTTCTTCAAGCGTAAAATGTACCTTAGATATTTATATAGGTATTGCAGCTAAAATATTTTTTTTTACTTACTACTTTCGTTAACATTTTTCTTTCTTTTGAACACAACTACTTATACAAATCTTTAGGACTTTCTGTATGTGTATTTATAAATGTGTTTATATTATTTTATCTATATAAATCTATATGACTATCTATATGTCTACATAATTAATGTGTACTAACTTTTATAAATCTATATTTCTCTATCTATATTTGTATGTAGCATAAAATAATAATTAGTAAATGTTAGTAGTAGTCACCTCTGCGGCGTAGGCCTCTCCTTAACCTTTCCAAACATCTTTTTCCCGAGCCTTTTGCATCCAGTGATTACCACATCTGTGGCTGGCTATATTGCAGTTACACACACACACGTCACATTTCCTAAAAGTCTGAAAGAAATCGCTAATTAGCGATAAGACTGCCGTTTGTGTCTAACACATTTCTTTATCTACACTAATATTATAAAGACGTAAAGTTTATAAGTTTGTTAGTTTGTTTGTAATGGACAAATTAAAAATCCGCTGAACCGATTTAGATAAAATTTGGTAAAAAGATAGTTTGAGACCCTGGGAAGGATATAGGATATTGTCCCGGGTTTTTGACAAGGGCTTTTTCCCGAAAATCACTTCTTAAGCGAGTGAAAAGGGGGATGGAAGTTTGTATGGGGAACCAATCATTTCTCAATTAAGGGATATAAAACTCATCATATCTATGTATATATATATATATATATATATATATATATATATATATATATATATATATATATATATATATATATATATACTAATAAGTATATAGTTTATCTATTTCCTACCAACAGTTAAAATGTGACCAGGGACGAACCCAAGCGAAGCGAGGGTGAGTCGCTAGTTTTGTTAATTTAATTCTTTGTAGTGTAGATAAAGTGGATATTGTATATTATACTTATTTTATAATTTTAAGCTGAATGGTCTAATAATAATTTACCACTTGCAAAAATTATACTTCCAAATAATATTAAAATATGCTGAAACTTAGCAAAGTAACTTTGAAATGGCAGCTCTAGTGCTAAAAGTTTATTTTTATTAAATATCTTATTGCTTCTTACTTACTTCTAAAAATTAGAAATGCTACATCTGATTGTATGTTTTATATATATTAGGTATGAACAAATATATTGCAAGTTTTATTACCAGTATAGCCTATACATGATATATTCTAGCTGTGTGCTAAACTTCGTCCAAATCGAACTGTTTCGGTGTGAAAAAGGTAGTAACAAATATATTTATACACAAACACACATATATACATACATATATGTATAACCGTCATTACTGAAATTCTAAAGGTATTTGAAAAATTACCCCACAAAAACAACGCTGAAAAACGTATGAGTGGAGTGGATATGCCAAAAAACATGATAAAGTGTCCCATTTCAAATCATAAAAATAATATCAGTGGCCATGATCGCGTAAAATTTATAATTTTAAACTTATCCAGTATCTATACATCTATGGTTGAGCGGAAATTCTAGACTGGATCAGTCGAAGTAATCTATGACAGTCCTGAATACTTCACCAGCTATTTAGTGCAAATACTTAGGTAGAAATGAATCAAAGAAATATAAAAAATACAGTAAAAGATATAATTAATTAAATCTTTTAAATATAATATTACACTATTGCACCATTTACTGTCTTTAAGAAGTTGATTTTGTGGCAGACTACTTCCTGCTACATATTGCCGCCATATTGTTATTTTAACCCCCGAAGCAAAAAGAGGGTTTGACCGTTATGTGTGCGTGTCTATCTGTGGCACCATAGCTCTTAAACGGGTGAACCGATTGGGATGCGTTTTTTTTATTTAAAAGCAGGTTATCTAGCAGTGGTCCTCAGATATGTTTTATCAAAATCGGTTCAGCCGTTTTTGTGATGTTCTTTTTTTATTTCAATTAAAATTTGATTATCTACTTCTAGTTATTTTCATAATAGTGTTTCTTACTATAATTTTATTAAGAGCATTTTTCTCTTACTTTTTTTAACATAAAAACTTGATTTTTTTAATTGTTTGTATATAAATAAAAGAAGAACTTGAAAATAAAAAAAATGAAACCATGAGGCATATTGAATAAAATCAAAAGAGAATTGAGCTTATTTATAGTTTATGTAACTTTAGTTTATATAATAAAAGTGTAACTGATCGCTGTCTGTTCATGGAAGATATTTGAGGAATACTAATAACGGGGGTTTTTATTAACGCAATAGAACCTAAAACAATGATTTTTAGAATTATTATCTGTTTGTCCATGCGTTTGTGCGCACTAATCTCAGAAACAACAAACTTCATCATCAAACTTGAGAAGTTTTGGTCCGCGGCCTCAACGCATGTTTCTGTAAAAAAACATCCTCTCATAAAGTTTGGATGGAGCGCCATCACGGATGAGAAACTTTTAGCGTATCCTTGATAAAGTTGAACGAGCTCGGAATATGCTTCTAATATACTAGTTTTATAGTGCAGATTTGTTCACTTTATTAATTTCTGAAAATTATATCTTTTTGACGTGATATGTTAATTTTACTATGTTATAAGCAAATAAAAGATATAAAACAGTTGTATTAATAATTTATAGTATCTAGAGGCTTATCCTTGTATTACTCGGGTGCGTCCTTAGGGGATGAATGGCTTAGGAATGCAAAGAAGGCAATCATACAAAGAAAAAATCTTTTCTTTTTGAGCCTGAATTCTGGGCGAGTAAGTGAAACAACTGACTAAAGTTTCATCACAAACGAATTAATGGTTTGAGGATTGCATAATTAATCAATATACATAGAATAATTCTTGTTTTATTTTTGTAAGTAGATTTTATTATGCGTAAAATAGTCAAAATAAATTGAATAACATTCATATAACGCTGCATTAGCTATTGCTATTAACCAATGCTTACATTACAGCAGTACACTGTAATATTCGTTTTTAGTTTTCTAATCTACACTAATATTATAAAGAGGTAAAGTTTGTGAGTTTGTGACGTTGTAGGGGGTAATCTCTGGATCTACTGAACCGATTTAGATGAAATTTGGTAAGAAGATAGTTTGACACCCTGGGAAGGACATAGGATACTTTTTATTCCGAAAATCATTCCTTAAGGCGGTAAAAATGGGGATGAAAGTTTGTATGGGGAATCAAGCTAGGGACGAACCTAAGCGAAGCGAGCGTGAGTCTCTAGTCTGTATATATTTTACACTATCTAGATCCAAAATGTTGCATAATCCTATTTATCCATACCAATATTATAAATGTGAAAGTTTGTGAGGATAGATAGATGCTTGCTACTCTTTCAAGCTAGAACTACTAAACGGATCTGGATGAAATTTGGCACTGAGATAGGTTATAGTCTGGAATAGTACATAGCTTTTTATACCGGAAAAATGTACGATTTCCGTGGGATAGATAATATAATTTAAAAGTTTTATTAGCTAACTGTAAGCTTTTTCA
Source organism: Brenthis hecate (assembly GCA_951806755.1). Classification (NCBI taxonomy): domain Eukaryota; kingdom Metazoa; phylum Arthropoda; class Insecta; order Lepidoptera; family Nymphalidae; genus Brenthis; species Brenthis hecate. The sequence goes on from OX638259.1 coordinate 7,210,251, forward strand.
TTTTAAAAAAATTCACGTAATTTTCTATGTTGTACTACTGGGCACGGGCCTTTCTTTAATACGAGCCGGATTAAACCATAGTCTACCACACTCGCAAAGTGCGGTTTGGCGGACTTGACATGACTTTCGAAAATTTGCCCGGTTCTCACAGACATACAGTTTTCCTCACAACAGTTTCCTTACCGTAATACAAATGATTATAATGATGTTGAAAATTATTTGCTCATTAAAATATTTGAGCGGCGAGACCCGGGTTTGAACCCGCTTCACCTGGTTTACAAACAAGCACTGGGCTACCCCTGCCTTGTACCTTTGTATACATCATTACTAAATAAACGCAATATGTTGTATTAAAAAAAATAGCTTTATTTTCATATTAATTTAATTATGAAATACTTAGAACAAGCTTTGGTCAACTATTATTTCAGTCAAACTTCTATATCTAATATTATAACAAGCAATCGAAAGATCCCATCTTTAATTGTTGACCTTAGAAATGATAAAGTCATCTTATAAAGTTCCATAAATACCCATATTTCTCTATTTAACGTATAAAAATAATGAATTTGATGTAAAGGATTCTGGAAGGAAGGGGAAAAAACGCTTAGTGACAGAATTTAAAATTGCATCCCGAACAAAGAAGACATTGTCAGCAGCAGTTAGAACCTTCTCTCCTTTGTAAAGTGTAAACTTTTATCAACACCTGCGATGGCACTAGAATGCTAACGCTGTTTGTATACTTGAACTGTAAAATCAGAGCACATTGTTAAACCCGGTTTACAGCTAGCCCCCCCTTTGAACTAGATTTGTCTGCCCGTGACAACGAATAATTAGTGTTCGAAACTTGTGCCAGCTTGTTTTAACACTCTTCACTTAATATTAATTTGTATTGAAATTTTTAAATCTATACTTATAATAAAATTGTAACTAGTCCGAATCTGTACATTAGATATTTTTTAGAAAATCTTATTGAAGTAAACATCGATACAGAAGCCGAATCTATAGTTTTTAGAATGTCTAGTCTGTCTGTCTGTCTGTCTGTTACCGATCACAGAAAAACCACTGGAGGGATTTTGATGGAATTTAGTATGGTGATAGCTGGTTATCCGGGTCAACATATAGGATACTTTTTACAGCGGAAAAATATCTCATTTTTGAGAAAAAACTGCAATGTAAGAGTATACTAATATGTAAAACCTAAAAAATTGATTTTTGGTCATCTGAACGCGGGCGGAGCCGCGGGCAATGCTAGTTAAGTATATTTCTATAACCTAGTATATTATATTTTTGCTTCTTTTGTTTGTTAATTTTTTAGTATAATATGTAGGTACGTGGTACCAGTAATAACAAAATGCAATGTTTACATTCCTCCTTTTAACTGTAAAAGAAGTATAGCTGTCTTTTTTTAAATTATTTTATTACTTTAAATTCTGCTATTATTATATTATTTATTGCACAAATATAGTCATGCAAAAAAAAATACATAGAAAGTGAAATGGACTTAATATTTCATATATAAGAGATCTCTTCCAATCAACCCATGTATGTGGGAAATAGTGTTAAATAGCAGGACAGAAAGAGAAAATGCAGAGAAAAATTGTAAAGTATTTATATAGTAGTTTTATTACTATTTAAAAAAAAATGTATAAGAAAAATCGTTGCTATCTTTGCTACGTTTTGCCCGCGGCTTCTCTCGCGTGATAAACAGGACCGTGATCAATGATAACCAATGTCCAATCGTAAAATGCAATCTATGTTTTCGCCAAATTTTACCGAAATCTATTCAGCGGTTAAAGCATAAAAAGTAAACAGACAGAGTTACCTTTATATTTATAATATTAGTATATATATATATATATATATATATATATATATATATATATATATATATATATATAGCTTAGACTCTTAGTTTAAAATGATCATTTTAACCTAAAATAACATTAAAATATTTTTTTCTATAAAATCTTTCGTTAAATCTATATATGTCAGGACAGGACATTAACACACAACACCATCTAGTTCCATGGTAAGCTACGAGGCTTGTGTTATGGATACCAGATAGTTGATACATTATACATATATAACTTTTTTTAAATACATACAAATTATAAATATAAACATCTATGACTGGAGTACAAACATTCGTGCTCATCACACAAATGAATGCCCCCCAGCGGGACTCGAACCCGCGACCTCTGGCGCAGCAAGTAGGGTCATTACAAACTGAGCCAAACGTGTCGTCATATATTAAATATGTAAAAATGAATCCCTGTTTTCCTTGGTCACGCCACCACGCGTGAACGGCTGGACCGATTTAACTATATTTTTTTTGTTGTGTTTGTTATTGTCAGAAGAAAGTTCTTATGAAAAAAAAAATTAAAAAATTGCGCGGAAAATTATAAAATTTAAAAATACTTATTTAAGAATACTTAACAACCATATTAAAATTTATATGGCCAACGTTGGGTAATAACTATTTATATATATATTTAAAACGTACCTAGCGATGAACCCGAGCGAAACGAGGGTGAGCCGCTAGTTATTAATAAAAAAAGGGAGCAATTACTTCAAATATTGAACAATAAAGTTAAAGTACTATCCCTCGTTGTACAAAGTTGTTTATATTATATGTAAAGCGATTATTATGTAAACACGTCGAAATTCCATCCGGCGCTGAAATACAAACAAAACCTAGTAAAGTAGACAGAAGAGAAACAGAACTTGTTAATCCGTAGAGAAGGTTCAGTAGAGTAAATGTCGTCACATCCTAAAAACAGCTTTGTTGTTATCACACTCATAGTAATACGTAAATGCATTAAGCAGCAAGTTTGAAGAGAAACATAAAAAACAGAAATACGAAATTTCCTTCAGTAATATACACTGTTACTGAAGACCACATCTGAAAATCGTATATTTAATGGTCATTGACAATTTTGTGTGACGTAAAACTGGATATTTACCATGTTTTTACTTTAATAAGTTATATTTGTCGATGGCATGACTTCAACAGCAAAGAGCTGGCAAAAACTAATCGATAACTATATTATTATAACGAACTGACAAATATTTTATATACAACGAATTAACATAACAATGCCAGTATACTAAAAAGGTTTCATGCGATATTAAAAGATGTTACTCGGAAACGGGCTATTTTTAACATTTTTAAAAATATGATGAAGCTTTTCCTTACACTTAGATAGAAGATCAACTTTACACACAATAGCACTTTTAGTTGAAATCTAAAAATAACGCCGGGTGTGCCATTAGTTCTAAATAGCTTTCTATTGTGCGCCTCGACTTGGTTAAGCCTATTCAATGGTTTTGTTATTATTCAATTTTATATCAAACTTATCTTGTTTACTCTACGCATAGTAATTTAGTGCTTTTTGGATGTAATAAACAAGTCTATCCCTCGGGAATCGTATATTTTTCCGGGGTAAATAGTAGCCTATGTGTTATTCCAGACTATAATGTATCTCTGAAAGAGTAGCAAAAATCCGTACATACTCACAAACTTTCACATTTATAAAATTTATACAGATATACAGATATTGATACCTAACATAAAGCAAGTACCGAGACAATAATTACTTATAAGCAAAGAAGACACACGTATGCGATATTAATGTCATTTAACAATGATTATTCTACTCTCTAATTATTAAAATAAAATCTCCGACTGTATCTTTTATTAACTCACGATCCAAAATAGGGAGGCTATAAGTTCAACGTGTGTATATATTTGTATGCGTTTCTGTGGCATAGTAGCATCCAAACGGATGATCCGATTTTATAACTCTATAAAATTGTTAATTTTACTTAATCTTACTAATATTATAAATGTGAAAAGGCAAGTGGTAATGATGTCAGAAATGATTCGCACATGAAACTGATATTTTGGTGCGAGACCCGGGATTTAAACCCGCTTCACTCGGTTTCCCAGGCGAGCGCGCTACCACTGGTTTACCACTGCTTATTATATAATTAGCATTACACAAATTAAAACCTATAATCAATATAAATTAATTACATCATATCACATCATATTATGTCATGAGTATATTAAAACGTCCCAAACACTGACTCTGAGTGAGGTGATTTAATCAACTTGTCTAAGCAAATTCCACCTGGACCTTTGTTCATATACATCGATAATACTCGGCATCTGTTCAATTATATTTACTCGACCCAATGCCGCCTAAAGCAAAGCCATTATACCACGACCCTTATCAGTATAGCCATACCAGGCATGATGGGGTCTATCAGACCGGTTAAATCATGGTACTGCAATGGAACAGTTATGGAGAAGTAAGCTTTATTAGCAAGTTTGTAGGTGCATTTTCTTTTGTATATGCTTCCCTTAGCAATCTAATGAACGCTTAATGCTCTAGGCCTGATACACATTTGTTTGTAAAAATTTACTATCAAGTACTCCTCGTTATACGTTAGTGATTATTGTAAACTTAGTTTTATTTTTACAAGTATATTATTTTATGTACATGGGCTTTGTTTTAATTATATATCGTTATTAAAACATATCACATTTTATTTTTATCCTGTAAAAGGACTTTTACGGAAATATGTAACAAAAGATTAGATATACACGTGTTCACTGTAATATGTACGTTACCTATAATAATAATTGAGTCTAATTTCAACAATTGTATGAAAACATATCGTTATAGATCAAATTATAATGAAACATATTATGTGTCTATACAGATAAATAAAATTGAAATGTATGTTTGTAATGTCAAAATAACATTTTTTTATTAAATGCATATGAAACTATATACCGTAGGTATTTATAAGAAAAACAGAACTTTTAAAATGTTTATCTGTCGGTCTGTCTATTTATTTATTTCAGCTAATCTCCGAAATGGTTGGACTGATTTTGACAGGGCTTTCACGGATTATAATACTGATGTTATAAGGAGTGACTTAGGCTACATTTATTTACGAAAAAGGATTAGGGTTCCGCTCAAAAAAAAATACCTAGACGCAAGTCATAATATAAAAATAAATCCAAAAGAGGAATTTAAATATATTATAACTGAAATAATAGCTATATAAAGGTTCCACTATAGCGCAGGTCTTAATTACTACGACCTGCGCCCTCTATTCTAAGTTGAAGTACTTCAAACGGTAGAGGACACAGTTCTGACGTGTAGCTCTGTGTTTAAAATTGTAATAGAGTACAAAGGCAAATTCAAAATTAGAGAAGTAAAATATGCTGACCTCATTTGAAATGCGCAACAAGCCTTTTTTGTCGCATTTGTTGAATGAATGTTAAGTATTTATTATTTAGGCTCTATTTCTATCCATATACTGTTACCTGACATAAATGAGCTTCTAAAGCCCATTTTTGGGCATCAAAATGAAATTTCAATTGTATTCCCTTAAAATCTTAAAGGGGATGCAAAAGTGTAATAGTTTAGATTTATAATAACAGAAAAAACAAAATAAATAAAAAGATCAAAGAAAGACATTGACAATAAATAAATAAATATGTTGGGACATTAACACGCAGCACCATCTAGTTCCACGGTAAGCTACGAGGCTTGTCTTATGGATACGAGATAGTTGATACAGTAGACAAATAAAACTTTAAATACATAAATATTATAAATATAAACTTCCATAACTGAAATACAAACATTCGTGCTCATCACACAAATTAATACTTCCAGCGGGTCTCGAACCCGCGACCGCTGGCACAGTTTTAGCATTTTTCAAAATTAATCTCATAATGAAAAGAAAGGTTTTTTGGAGTTTTCGCGCGAGCAAAGCCGCGAGTCCTGCTAGTATACTATAAATATTTATTAGGTCCTCTATATAATCTAAATACTATTTATTCGAACCCTCAATATAAGCTTTAGTAAGACAAGTGCAAACCGGCCCAGAGGGCTTAATTGGTTCCTGTGATATTCGGTTAACTGCCTGTTAACGAGACGTGTGATGGTGAAATTTAATTACTTTGAAATTTCATATCGATGTACTCGTATTACTACCATCTTAATTTGAGAGTTAAGTATTTATTGTTTTCATATATTTTAAAAGAGAAAATCAATAATAAATCAGCCCTTTTAACGTCCCACTGCTGCACTGACTTCCCCACAATACAAGGGAGATTAAACCATTGCATCTTTCTGGTCAAATGCAGATTGGCGAAAATGATTTTTAAATTAAAGAAATATTTTTTAAAGGCATTTGAGGAATTCATTTAAAAAATTATTTAAGTTCCTTGAGATATACAGGTTACCTCCTCAGGTTATCATACTTTCTTCCATTGTAAAGTAAGTGACAACCATGTTAAAATGATTTACACGGTAATTCACGTAAAAATCTTAGAAGGCGCGACCCGGGGCTTGAATCCACTCCCCTTGATTTTCTAGTGTTACTAACTCACCGTACTATTACTAAGAGGCACATACCACCAAAGTGTTAAATTAAATAATTATTAGGGCTTGCCTATATAGATATATTTATAGCCTATATATATATATATATATATATATATATATATATATATATATATATATATATATATATATATATATATATATATATATATATATATAATAACATTAGGTTATAAACATTTGCAATACAATGAGTGTCACTCACGTTTTTCCACGTGGCATGAGGGGGCAAAAGTGAAAGAGCGAAAATATAAAAGAGCAAGAGTGGCTGTAATTTCCGCACCCTCAAAAACTTTCTTCTAACTCTGTACTCATTACTGGTATTTTCTTTGAAGTGTGTGTAATATAGGTGACATTAACATTATTCGTTTAATTAATATTCAATTAAACTTTGGCATGTGTTTTTGACATGCCAAGTTTCTATAAACAAAACCTACTAATATTATTAATGCAAAAGTCGTATGCGTGTCTGTGTGTTACTATTTGAAATGAAATTAAATTTTATTCAATTATACTATACAAGAAGTTTTGAATTATCAATTTAATTTAAAGAACGTCAGTATACTCGTAGTTAGTCCGTGTGGAAGCTACTATCGGCTCGGAAAGCAGTACTACTGAGAAACAAGTGATATTTTTTTTATATAACTTTACATTTAGTCCGTATATAGTAAACATAAATTAAATTTCACACATTTCCATCAACAGCACGAGTTCATCGATGTACAACGCTATGTGAAGCCGCAGGTGAATACTAGTCTTATAAGTACTTATAAATCATAAATAATATAATCTTACTGTCTTACTAATATTATATACTAGCAACTCACCCTCGCTTCGCTCGGGTTCGTCCCTAGGTTGATACGAACTTTCATCCCCATTTTCACCCTCTTAAAGGATGATTTCCAGGATGAAAAGTATCCTATGTCTTCCCCAGAGTCTCAAACTATCTTCTTACCAAATTTTATCTAAGCCGGTTCAGTAGATCCAGAGATTACTCCCTACAACGTCACAAACTCACAATTCACAAACTCAGAAACTGTACCTCTTTATAATATTAGTATAGATAAATATGAAAGTTTTGATGTCTGGATGTTTTGATGGATGTTTGTCATGACGCCAGAACGGCTGAACGGATCTGGATGAAATTTGGCACAGAGATAGATTATAGTCTGGAATAGCACATGGGCTACTTTTTATCTCGGAAAATTGTACGGTTCCCGTAGGATAGATTTGTTTTTGTTTCACTAGAGGTGAACCTGAGCGAAGCGAGGGCGAGCCGCTAGTTTATCCATAAATCATCTCCGAAGGGTCTATCCAAGTGATCCACTCGAAGAAATTATGCTAAAACAGTAACTTTCATAAATTATTTGCATTTCAAAATTGAACGATGAATTAATTTAACGAGAATGAACGAAACAACAAAAACTTAGGTGTAATTAAAAACTCATAAAAGCCTCAGAGGTAAACCCGAACATTTTGTTTTATTTAAACACAAAGCAGTACAAAGCTAACCGCGAAAAACTTTCTATAAAGTTTTGATGTATGATGAAAACAAATCTGAATAGTTTTCTTGAGAAAACTCAACTTTTATTATTTTATTTTAGTTTCTTAACTTCTCAGTAACTCTACTTTTAACTACTGTATGATTAATATAAATTGCTTCTTGCGGGATTCAAACCCACGATCTCCGGCGCACTTAAAAAAACTTCCTATAACCTAAGACATATTCACAAGTAATTTTTAATGGTTCCTCTTTTATAAACTGGCAGATTTATAAACTTTTAATAAGACATGGATGTTTTATGAAAGAATTTTTGAAACTCCCTCATTTGCTGGAGTCAAAATCTGTGACAATTTTTTTACGGGAAAAATTATAATAATATTTATCTGTAGGTACCATTTATTCGTCATAGAATAGAATTACTTCTGGTATGAATAATGACTGTCAAATTCATTAGAAGACAATATTTGAATTCGATATTTTGGAGAATAAATAAGTAAGTAAAGTTGATGAGAAATTGAACTAACTAATGCCGAAATCTCATTTTTGTATAATAACGTTCAATTCTAAAATATAAATAGCTTGTGCTTTTGTCAAATGAAATATCTATACATACATATTATAATAAAATTTTAACTGAGTCGAGTCTGTACATTAAATATTTTTTGGAAAATCTTATTGAAATAGTCATTATTATCGAAATAGAGGCCGAATTTATAAGTTTTAGAATGTGTGTCTGTGTATCAGTTTGTCTGTCTATGACCGTATCACGAGAAAACCACTGGACAGGTTATGATGAAATTTGGTATGATGATAGCTGGTTATCCGGGTCAACATATAGGATACTTTTTACTGCGGGAAAATATCTCATCTCTGAGAAATTTACATTCTATCTATTAACATTATATAATAATCAATAGTGTCATATAAATCATATTTAATATGCATACAAAAAATTTTGCTAAATTTTATAAAAATTACAATTGAAAATTCCTTCAAATTAAACATCAACAAGAATGTCATCACAAAGCCATCTCATTCCAACCAATGGTTACACTTTTCAAACTATTATAAATTGAAAAAGTTAATTTCGCCACGCGAATATTTTATTCCATCGCTTAATAAAATAACGGCTCGAAATTAATGAGATGAATTCGTAATAGAGCCGTATATGAAAATTAAAACTCGTTTGAGTGACGGCTTCAATTCATGAACACTTGACAGTTTATTGGCGCGCTACAACTAAAAATTATGAAAATTTTATTAAAAAATCATAGATGTATTTTTGATGCATTTTTATTATTTTTATATCATTTTTTCATTAGGTATTTGTTTATCATATTAAAATATCAAAATAAAATTGTTAAGTATATAGTATAAAAAATTAGAAACATTTTGTACGAAGTAAATTTTTTGCAGTAATTTAACAATAACATATATCTCGTTAGCAATTTATTATTAAAAACGATAAAAAGTGAATTAAAGCCAACAGGGCGATAATTTATTTTTTGACAGTAAAAACAAGTTATCTTTGCCGATTGACAGGGACTCCTAAAATATTTGATTAAGTTATTTGGTGTTGGTTTTGCTTTGGTATTTTTTTGTTTATTTTCATTATTAATTATACTAAATAATAAATATATAGTGGGACTGGGTGTGTGTGTGTCTCAAATTATAACGATTGTAATAATAAATAATATGCTCTTACTATGCTTACTCTTGTAATATAATAATATTTCGAAAGTCGAGTAAATCATAAGCTTACCTATGGGCTAACAAGAGGCTTCCACGAGAATCCCTAATGTTACATAGGTTAATTTTATGTACTAGAAATAAATGTATTTTACCTCTAGTAAAATAACTTTCTTAATTTACCTGTTACATTCAAAATCGCAAAATTTGCTATACCTATAACACTACCTTATCGTGGTGGAGGAGCTCGTTAGTGTCCGGCATTCTAGCCGGTCATAAAGCTAAGAGATACACTGGGATGTGACCCACTTCGATAGGCCTCGTACCATGAGGCCTGGTACTTCTCTGATAGCAGATTAGACAAAGCAACCTCTTGGCTGTCGTTGTCTGCCTCGACAGGACAGTGCGTCGTGGTTGAGTGAAGGAACAACCCTGCGACATCCCAATAAGGCGGAGAAGGTTCCGTTGGGTTTTAGTGTCAGTACTGGCTTTTCTGGCCACGTCCGTCACATAAACTGTATGTATACGGCATTCGTAAAGGCATGTGCCAATGTAAAAGTGATACAGTATATATAATAAGTATAAATTTAAACGGCCCGTAATATTTTATTAATGACTCATTCAAATAAATTGTTATTGTGCCATCCCGATCACAGATATTAAATATTCATATTAAGTTCACAGTGGCCGATTTTGTAGCGGTCATAACATAATTATTGCCGGTCAATTTGGTTTATGATAGCATTAAACCGATTATATCACGTACGGAGCTAAAGCCGTGCTTCCTTTGAGCCATTACCGACGTTATAAGCTAGTTAATTCCTCTCGCTTTGCCGCTGGAAATATAAATTTGATTATTTTCATGTAAATTATTAAGAAAAATATGTTTTGTTAATTAAAATGTAATATTTTTTATTGGAGTTTTCAAACATAATGAACATACTTATTTTCTTTGAAACAATAACTATCATTGGTTTTACCATTTTGATACTTCCTTTAGTTTTGCAAAAGATTAATATTATGTCACTTAAAGCATAATTAATTTATCCATTTGCTAAAGATAACGTTATGTCAAAGTAACTTAAAAAGGTTTTTAATAAGTTAAATAAATAAAAGTAAGCATGTTTTCGCATTTTATCGATGATTTTTGATTCTTGAAGTTTCAAAATCCATACAGAAAATATGACCATCAAATAGATATATACCATGTTTTCCTTACTTTTTACAAACCCACGATACATTAAGGCTTGTATTAATCTATACATATAATAAAATTGTAACTAAGCCGAATCTGTACATTAAATATTTTTTGTAAAATCTAATCGAAATAGACATTATTATCGATACAGAGTCCGAATCTATAGTTTTTAGAATTTTTGTCTGTCTGTCTGCCTGCCTGCCTGCCTGCCTGTTACCGCATCACGAGAAAACTACTGGACAGATTTTGATGAAATTTGGTATGATGATAGCTGGTTATCCTGGTCAATATATAGGATACTAATTACCGCGGGAAAGTATCTCATTTCTGAGAAAAAATACAAAAACTGCATTGTAAGAGTATACTAATATATAAAACCTAAGAATTTGGTTTTTGGTCATCTGAACACGGGCGGAGCCGCGGGCAATGCTAGTGAGTTATAAAGCGACAGACGAAAATCCAAAATCAAGAGCTCATTTACAGGAAACATTTTCCCCGTAAATATGCGAATTCTTGATTTCGCAAAAAACTTAAGTGCAAATTTACCTTCGCAACGAATCTCGCATACTACATCTTCTCTACTGCATGTTTACTCTTGCATGAAAGGATGCTGTAGAGATCTCTATTCTTTATAACTTCTCGTATTTTCTCACCAAATCTCTTAACGTCAAAGTCCGTCTATAGAATTCTTTTTCATGATACAATAAACATAAACTGAAACAAAAATTAAAAAGGATAGTTAAAGTAAATATAAAGTAATATCCATTAAAAGATTTAAACCGGATTCATCTAGTAAATATGAAAAGAAATTGCGTCCATTCAGCTGCAGTTTCCGTTGGAATTTCATTAAATACCGCTTTGTGCCGCGGTCGCGGTGTACGCAATATTTTCCTCTGTATGTATAATAAAAATTATATTACCTGCACTATGAAGTTTTCTTCGTTTATCAACTACTAGTGAGTTGCCCTGGCTTTGCTAAAGTTTAGAGGATTCGTTCATAAATATCACTCGTTTTGTACTTGTTTCTGTACTTTATTTTAGTTTAGTTGGATAAGTCTAAAACATGTTTTAATAGACGAAAATGAAATGTAATAATGATTTTTAATTAAATGATACTAATATTATCAATGTGAAAGTGTGATTGTTTGTTTGTCCTTCTTTCACGTCAAAACAGAATGACGGGTTGGCGTGATTTTTTGTGGAGATAGTTGAAGGGCTGGAGAGTGACATAGGCTACTTTTTATCTGATTTCCACGGGAAAACACGTTATAATAAACCATAACTTATGTACCGGTGAGTCGCTAGTACATAATATATGTACAATATACATACTCATATATATATATATATATATATATATATATATATATATATATATATATATATATATTATATATATATATATATATATATATATATATATATCCTCAAGAAAAAAAAAATAAGAAAAAATTTAAAATGCGTATTGTCTTACTTTAATCTTTACCTTTCATGATAAAGTAAAAGAATTTATCTTTACAGGAAACCGTTAAAATTGCATCACGCTGCAGCGCGGACGGGAATTTCAATAAGCATCAGTATCACGACTCGAGCAATACCTTCGCCAGTTGAAGTAAAGTTAATGGTCATAACCTTGAATCATTTACCTTTCTCCATAATTTTAAGTTGAGTTTCCTATTAAATTTTCTGATATATTCTTGTTTCTTTCTGATTCTGATTTCTGATATTGCCTTAAATTATATCTAACGAAATAATTTTTTTACATTGGAAGGTATATAATATGTGCTAACATATGTTAAATAACATTCATATGATCAATTAATCAGCTATTACAATTTTATCTGTCTCTTTATAATCGCTTATATCTAGAACAGCTGAGTGGATTTTGATAGGATTTTTATGGACAGATAAAGCCTTGGGTTAGCATTATAGGGAATAGAAAAATATAGACTATGAATTTTTCTATTTTTTGAAAAAAACTCAAGTCACAAAACAAATTTGGACAGTACAATTTTCTAAACAACTTGCAATATATTTGTAATGTAGTACATTTATTATTAAAGCAAAGCACAGCAAAAACAAATAGAACTGTCACAGCGCTCAAAGCGATAGTACTTTAAGTTAGATAACTTAATTTCTAACAATACTCGTTCCTTTATAGAACACAAATTGGTTAAGGAATCTCAAGAATACCGCAGTCCAACAACTACCTCTCACACTTCACAAATAAAAACACAGTTTGTAAGATAATAGAATATAACTTAGTTTAGAATTACAATCAACAAATATTGTAAGGTACTTTGGTACCATTTTTGAATTTTTAAAATCATTTTGTGAAATTGTGGGTTGGCATTGCCTGTAACAAGTATATCATGCCCTTGTGACGTCTAAAAGTACTTCTACGACTACTACGCTACTACGTTACTACGGCTACTATTATAAATATGAAAGTTTGTACGTCTTTGTGTTTGATTGAGAGTAGAACTTATAGTAACACAAGTTTAGATAAAAAAAAATTATATAAAAGCTTTATTTGCGAAGGTATTTTTACCGGCATGGTGTTAATCTTTATCTAAATAAATATGTTAGACAATTTAAACACTTAATTTAGAACAAACTGACATTTACACCATTGAAATTAGATGAATATCTTAGAAGATATCACAGAATGAAAATAACTCGATAAACATAATAATCGTTAGGATTAACGACGACCATGACAGCGGGGGCAGTAATAGACGAGGGCGACGAGGGTACTAGCATTTCGCCCACCGACGCGACCGTAGATACTTATTGTAGGGCTACACAGAGGGTATATTTCATTCTTAAAATATTTAGGAATCCTGTGCGAAAATCGAAAACCCTTAAAAATTACTCAAGAATCGATTTTACGTTGCATTAAAATTTCTAATGAGTTATAATGAAACAATGTGTTACGGAATTATTCACACCTAGAGACGCACCCGAGCGAAGCGTTGGTAAGTCACTAGTCTATACAGATAAATAAAATTGAAGTGTCTTTTTGTAATATCAAAATAACAGCGTTTTACTAAACGCATATGAAATTATATACGGTACTTATAAAAAAAAAACACATCTTTTTAAATTTATGTCTGTCTGTTTGTTCCGGATAATCTCTGAAACGTCTGGAGTAATTTTGACGGCACTTTCACCGGAAGATAGCTGATGTTATAGGGAGTAACACAGGCTACTATTATTTTAGAAAAAGCATTAGGGTTCCGCTCAAAAAAATTAAAACGTACCTAGTAGAGAGAGAACTAAGTAGTAGTTTTACAATAAATTATAAAAAAACTCGTTACAAAGCTGTTCAATTTCCGAATCCAACGTACGAAGCGTTCGTACTCGTGATTTCGATTAATCTTTAAAAAGTTTCTAGAGAAAGGCAACTACGCGTATAATTGAAATGGAGTTAAATCGATTATTCTCTATGTTTATGTTATTGGTTGTTAGAAGCATATTTTGCTTGTTAACTGTCTTATCTTGGCACTTATCCAGTTTCATAGTGCGATTACCATCTGACCTCCAAAACGCTGAAGGCGAAACAATAACTCATTTGGAATGTCAGTTGTAATTATGTATTATATAATTAATAATTCATTCATGTCAAAACCCTATAATCTATAGGTACTAATAAATGGAGAGCCGATTTGTTTGTTCGGTTATGCTGCGATAACCACTGAACCGATCGGAATAATACTTATACCATAAGATGCAGCGTGTTTCGGAGAAGGTTTTAGTATATGATATGTTGGTAATTAATGAACTATGCGGGCGGAGCCGCAGGAAAACGCTAGTATTAAATAAGTAGATAATAACCAAATCGATACTTATAAATGAAAATCGAATGTATCTAATGTATGTGCTTGCAATATATCTACTTAATTTTGATGCCTAATACCATACGTTAAAATATAAAAAAAAAATGTTTATCTAATTGTATTTACCCGTAAATCTCAGAAACGAGATTTTAAACGAGACAAATGATTTTGAAAATACGAGATGAAGAAAATATCTTGTTAGATTCTAATTAATGTAAAAGGATTCCTTTACATTTTTTTTAGAGATCTCATTCTTGGAAATGGATTTTGGTTATCTACTTGACTTTTTGGGGAAAAATTAATTTGGATTTCTCAAGGACTTTAAGATTTAGATTTGAAGTAATTATTTGTATATATAAGTAGAAACTTGCTGAAATTCAGTATATAGTGCATATTTGTTTAAGTTATCATTACTTAGTGTACTTTTCAGTGGAGAGATTTTTTCCTGTTTTAAGAACAAAGCTTTATTACTACGATTTGTATACAATATAAATATATGTATATGTAGATAAAATACATATTTTCTTTTTTTTTAAAGTACCTATAGAATAGACATTTAAAAATCAATAATTCTGTAAAAGTAAAGTAAAACTCTTTCGCTAAATTGATCGTTTGGACAAATAAGAACTGAAATGACGATATACTTATTATATACTTACTTTATTTCCATCCGGCCGCAGATTAATTTGTGAAAACGGATTTATACATAATTTAAAAGACAGGTTACTTTTTATTCTGGGAAAATGAATGAAACCTGCGGAATAATGTTCTGTATTATAAGTATTGTTCTGGTTAGGTAAATCAAAAGCAGTTAATGATTAGTCAAGGAATATAATGCACATTGAGAGTTTCGTACTAATATACAATTACTAGCGACTTATCCCTAGGTTGATTCCCCATACAAACTTTCATCCCCATTTTCACCCCCTTAAGAGATGATTTCCGAGATAAAAAGTATTCTATGTTCTTCCCAGGGTCTAACACTATCTTCTTACCAAATTTCATCTAAATCGATTCAGTAAATCCAGAGATTTACCCCTACAACGTCACAAACTCACAATTCACAAACTTTACCTCTTTATAATATTAGTATAGATTATATATGTAGGTATAATGTATATATTTGCATAATGTACGTTCCTACGGCTTGAGAAAGGTTTTCGGCAGATGGATGCGGGCTGCCCTACGAAGTGTAGTACAAGATAACTAATCAATCGCTATCACTGACAAGCTTGACAAGACAACACTGACAATTGTTGCCGAATGGAAATTATAAAAATTGTATTGAAATAATAAAAAAATTAAAGTTTTTTTTGTTTTAATCCCCATATTAGGAAACCAAAAATTGTGTGGAAATGACATATTGCCGCGTTGTGTCCTGCAAAACTTCCTGTTAGTTCACCGTAAGATAAAGTACTATAAAAATAACTATTTATAAGCCAGATAGTATTGGAGTCCGTTAACCAACTTTCCGACTACAAAGTAGGAAGTATTGAAAGATGGGGGTTCCACTGGGGTGATGTCCTTGATCTTTCAAGCGTAAATAGGTTAGAGTTGCTGTTTTACATCAGAAAGGCCTTGTGTTCCGCCACCAGTGTCTTAAATAAATTTTGTATAATTTGTATTAGATTCATGGTTCTTCTTAGAAAGCCCAGCCAACTACGGAAAAATATGGATTTTTTTACTATGCTCGTACATGATTTCAATTGTAACACTTTTTCATATTTTAATATCAAATTCCTTATCAGAATCAATTACAAATGGTAAAGCTTTATAATTCTTTAATTATAACATTGTGTACTATAAAAGCCCTTCAAAAACATCCGTTCATTAACTCTTTAAAAAATTTACTTTGCTCCACCTTCAAAGTATTCGTAATTCCAAGTGTTGTACTCTTAATTGACTGTAGCTGCCTTTTGTAAACATAATTTGTTTTTAATTAAAATCTTCAAATTATACACAAAAGCCCTTTAAACATTTTACCTTGTGTTTTTTGCGAATGACTTAACTTCCTCTTGTTCTTTTCCCACAGAGTGAAAGAAGTCAGTATAAAATCACTGTATCTTCTGCCTTTATTGAAAGACTTGTAACAGATATACTGTGTGTTTTACCTGAACTAAATCGAAATAATCTGTATGATTGATACAATTAATATTATAGGTATAAATAAAAAGATATTATTTGGTTAAATAAAACCATCTTTTCGCATTTTTTCGCGGATTTATTTTGATTTTTGATACTGTCTGTAACATATATATATATATATATATATATATATATATATATATATATATATATATATATATATATATATAATAACATTTGAGATGTCTATAACCTTAGTCTCTCCCGTGACTATGATTGCTTTAAAGCATTCGAAACGTCGGGAACCAAAATCAAAATGAATCTGCGAAAAAATCCAAAAAGATATTTTTATTTAAAATGTCAAATATTTGCGTAAATCTAAGAAAATAAGAGCTGAGAATACCTACAGGGGCTGTTATAATGTACAAGTATGCGCATTTGCAAGGGCACTCTTTATTACTGACAATTTAATACTCCGGATCTATCCATCTATCCTACCCCGTAGATATTGTATTTAAAGAATTGCATACAATATTACACGTTTTCATGTATTATTTAAAAAAATGTTTATACAAAAGCTTGTAAATGGTCGTTATTCACGTCTAGACGTAAGTTATACAACTTAAAAATATTAAATTCATTTTGCTGTTCTACAAATCCTCGCACTAAAGATTATATGTTAGAGATTGCTCAAGCAATAACACCTTTGATACCTTTTAACTTTTGCTTTACCAACATTTTGTATCCTTTGTCTGTATAATAAAGTTTACCTCGGAGTATCTACAAGACTAATGTTTTTGTGACGTAGGTATATGTTTGTACGCCACGTTGAACTGTATAAGCTATAGCTGTAGCGTTTCCACGCTTTTTTTAAGAATAAAGTCATAAGAAAAGAAATAGAGATCAGAGAACTTCAATAGAGTAGAGAATGAAGATTATGTACTGTCAGTCTGTACTCTTATAATCTATACGTATAATAAAATCGTATCTAAGCCGAATCTGTATATTAAATATTTTTTGGAAAATCTTATTGAAATAAACATTATTATCGATACAAAGGCCGAATCTAAAGTTTTTAGAATTTTTGTCTGTCTGTCTGTCTGTCCGTTACCGCATCACAGAAAACCCACTGGAGGGATTTTGATGAAATTTGGTATGGTGATAGCTGGTTATCCGGTTCAACATATAGAATACTTTTTACCGCGAGAAAATGTCTCATTTCTGAGAAAAAATACAAAAACTGCAATGTAAGAGTATCCTAATATGTAAAACCTAAGAATCTGGTTTTTGGTCATCTGAACGCGGGCGGAGCCGCGGGCAATGCTAATGTTTGTATAAAACTCTTTAAAGGAAATAGCGTTTTTTGATAATACATTTTAATCTTAATAAAGCAACGTGAACAACACAACCATTGGATCTAGAAACATGAATTGTTGAACATGAGTTCCCTATACAACTAAGGAAGGACTATAATATCTTTTTAGATAAACGCAAATATTTAAAATTTTATTTAAAACTATTATTCTTTTATTTGTTTGGTGGTTTTCTTTTGAATTTTTTAGACGAAACGCTGGAACTAAAAAACTAAATAAATTCGCAAAAAATCCAAAAAGTATTATAAATTTTATATAAAGAACTAGCAAATAACCCTCGCTCCCCTATATACGTTTTAACAGTTAGTATAGATTTCTTAGAGATTAAATATTTTCTCGCAATAAAAAGTATCCTATAGCAGGTATATTATCTAAGCGACTCACGCTCACTTCGCTCGGTTTCGCCACTAGACAAACAAAAACAAATCTATTCCACGGGAACCATATATTTTTCCAGGATAAAATGTAGCCTATTTGTTATTCTAATGTATTAACCTTATTTTAGTAAAGTTTCATTAAAATCCAATCAGTAGTTTTCGTTTATTAAGCCATATAAGTTTCTATAGTTTTTTAACTATTGCACGTGAACTCTTTAATTTTTCGAGATAAAAAGTATCTAAAATGTTGACCGGGGATATAAGATACCACCACGCAAAATTTCATTTAAATCGTTTCAACAGGTCGAAGATTAGCCCGTACAAACAGACAAACAGACAGAGAAACAAAAAATTTGAAAAAAAAACTGGATTTGTTCTATTTCTCTTCTTACACCCCCCTGACTCAGTTTTTAGCATTTGTTTTCTATGTACAGACATTCGACCTCTACAGTTTTATTATATGTATTGATATAGATAGATCGGAAAAATAATTTATACAAGTTTTAAATTAATATATATATATATATATATATATATATATATATATATATGTTTACATAATATATGTATAATCTATATATTATATACATGTACAATACAAGTACATATCGATGTAGGAAAGCATATTTGCTGTAAGTAGACATATTGCAATTGTTCACCAGAGCCAAAAAACTTTATTAATTTCGGAAAAAAAATAATAGTGTCTGACCTATCCATGATATTGCTACCATTTTTGGAACATAAGTTTATTTAACTGCCAGTCACCATTTGCAATGTAAACTTTTTATCCAAAGTTACTATAAGTACGTGTTTGGCTAGTTACAGCAAACAGTTTTTTTAAATCACATACCTTTAAAACGCTGTAAACGCTTAAACGCTTCCCTAAACTTGCTGTGAGTAAACGAATGTAAAAATCACACGCCGCAGAAATGCTGTAAGTAGCGTTAAGTTTTTAAATGGGAAGAAGTAAGTATTTGTAAACAAAATATGCAGTCTTTCTCTTGCTTTAAGTATAAAATGTCTAAAATGACTAGATTTTGGTCTACATACAGCATTTAATCTTGCTAAAAAAAGTATAAGTACGGGCGTTTTCAACGGCGTATTTTATTTTTTTTTTCATCGTAGAGACACAGGACCCAGGTCATTCGATGTGGCTTTTTTTTCTGAATCTAATGGTAGTAAAAAGTCACTTTAGGTATTTTGTCTACTTACAGCAAATATACTTTCCTACGTCGATATGATGTTCTCCTGACCGTTTCCGGCCACGGTGGCCAATCTCATTCAGATTAGCCAACTGCGCAGGAGATATTATAGTGCTCAAGTGTACGCGCAGACACAAGTGCACTCTCTATTCCTGTCACTCTCATACTCCGGTGGGACGACCACTCGACACGACCAGTGAGAGTTAAGGCGCAGGACCGACGGCTTTACGTGCTCTCCGAGGCACGGGGGTGAAACACCGCCAACTTCCCAACTCCGGGCTGTTATTGAGACTTACTATACAGAAAGACTCAATAACTAAACTTGGCCCGACCCGGGACTCGAACCCAGGACCTCCGAGTGTGCAGCCGTACATGCTAGCCACCACCACTGAAGCAGTTACAACACAAGTACATATAATAATATATTAACTATTTATAATATTAGAGTTAGTATGGAAAAGGATTAAATTCAATACTCGTGCAATTATTGTGAAGTGCTTAACGACGCCGAACCAATTTGTTGAAGCAAATACAAATATAATTTTATTACTAACAAATATTGCCCAAGTTAACGAAGTTCATTTGTCTACTTATTACCGTTTTGACCTAAATAACCGGTACGTCTTTACTTCATTACCGAAATAAATAATAATTTATCTTTTCTCTGACATTAGTTTAAAGGTCAGAACTCCAATAATACTAAAATACGCTATTCTAAAGAAGTTAAAGTTTATATTATGTAAGAGATAGCCCATTAAATATATTCTAAATAATTTTATTTATGTACTAGCGACTCACCCTCGCTCCGCTCCGGTTCGTCCTTAGGAACGTTTTAACGGTTAGTATACATTTAGTATATAAAATTTTACATTTAGTATATAAATTATTTAGTATATAAAAAGTCTAAGATCAAATCCTATATGTTGACCCGGATAACCAGCTATCATCATACCAAATTTCATCAAAATCTGTCCAGTGGTTTTCCCGTGATGCGTTCCCAAACATACAGAGAGACAGACAGACAGACAAAAATTCTAAAAACTATAGATTTCTCTTACATTAGACTGGAGGTTTGATTCCTGAAATGCATTACCTACATACAGACATACTAATTATAGTGTTTCTACTGTATTAAACTAAACTATGTACGAGATAGATACATATATTTATAGTAAACAATTGTGTGGCAAACATAGTAGGTACATTTCCAATCTCCCAACTTTCATAGCCCGTTGGGACGGCAACCCGACACGACCAGAGTGAGGTCAGGTACAGAACTGACAGTTTCACATACTTTCACACTATGATAATAGTTGATAAATAGTTCTGTATAGAACTTGTTTAAGTGAAATCTATTTTTTTCCTAATAAAAATCTTGAGATTGAAGCTGTAGTGCTAAAAATAATAAACACTACGTCTTAAAGCCTTATTATGACTTGTACAGAAATTATTGGGTGTTTTGTTTTGTACAATATTTAGTTTTGCTGCAATGTTTTGACCGATTTAAAAAAAGAGGAGTTAGAAAACTTTATCTTTGTGTGTTTAAGCAAGGTCATGTATTGTGATATCTCCAGAAATAGTAAATTAATTTAATAAATAAATAATCATAATAAACAAATATATTAGGACATTAAACACACCACACCATCTAGTTCCATGGAAGCTACGAGGCTTGTGTTATGGATATATAACTTTAAATATATACATATTATAAATATAAACACCCATGACTAGAATACACACATTCGTGCTCATTACACAAATGAATGCCCCTAGCGGGACTCGAACCCGCGACCGCTGGCACAGCAAGTAGGGTCACTACAAACTGAGCCAAACGTGTCGTCAAGTGAATTTTGAAGTGATTTCAAAGATTAATTAAACTTCTAAGATTATACCATATATATAATTTCAAGTAAAGTTAAAAGTTTCATCACTAATTGTCAAATAAGAAGTTTTAAAGTTTTCTTTTTCATAATTCCAACGAGAAGACTTGTCAGTCATTATCTATAAGACATTTGTTTTGCTTAAAATATATAGCTTACTTTAAGTTTTATAGCTTCGCACCATAAATTCTGTGGAGGACTATCCTAATCAACAAAGTAAGGAATTCATGCACGCTTTCCACAATAGCACCTAACTTCACGGTTTATACTTTTCACACAATGTGCTACTTTTATACTGCCATAAACCCGTAATATGGGATCCGTCATTATGTGGAGTGGAATCTTTGATGGACACGTCTGTGTCCTTTGTTATCTATTCCATGTTTTATTATCACACTTAAAATTGTATGAGTATTCGCTTTTAATTTAACTTTCTTTTTGATTTTGGAATGTTTTTATATTTTATTTAGCGCGTAATACAAATCGTTGAACTTCTTGGCTTTTCTGTACTATAATATGCATATATTATACATATAAACCTTCCTCATGAATCACTATTTATGAAGATGATGATGATGATGTAAGCGTACAAACAGCGGGAGCGACTTTATTTTATACTACATATATATATATATATATATATATATATATATATATATATATATATATATATATATACATATATATATATATATATATATATATATATATATATATATATATATATATATATACTTATTATAAAAATAAGTCCCCCGGCCGCGTCTTTCTGTCCTCCTGTCTGTCCTCCTGTCTGGTCCTCCTGTCTGTCTGAACGCGATAAACTCGAAAACTACTGAACGGATTTTTATACGGTTTTCAACAATAGAAAGAGTAATTCTTGAGGAAGGTTTAGGTATATAATTTATTATGCTTTTATGTAAATTAGCTGAAATACGGCGACAAATGTTGAAGAGGTCGCAAAAAAATCTCGCCAAATGGGAACTTTCCACGCGAACGCCCGCGTAAACTAGCAAAGATACAGTTAAGTAATGTACTAGAGAATTCAAAATCTATAAAAATGCTACAAAAAAAGTCCGCGATAGCATATCTCTATCTCTTACGGTTGACTTACAATAACCACTTTATGTTAACATTTTTAATTAAAAAACATTACGTTATTTTCAAAGTTATTTTCTTTAGTTCGGTATTAATCCTTATCCAAATGAATATTTTAGTTAGCTTAGTCATTTAATGCAGATTAAAATTGCTCTTTACACTAAATCAATCAGATGAATAGTTTTTGAGATATCGTTGTTAGAAGTAATTAGTAGCGAAAACATTTTTAATGCTTGGCGAGCATTGAGATGCCTACGGCGAGTCCATCCCCTCTGCCCCGCATCGCTCGACCGCCTGCTCAAGCTATATAAACCGGGCGATGTAGCGCGCGATCCTAGGATACTTTTTACCGCGGGAAAATATCTTATTTCTGAGGAAAAATACAAAAACTGCAATGTAAGAGTATACTAATATGTAACACCTAAGAATTTAGTTTTTGGTCATCTGAACGCGGGCGGAGCCGCGGGCAATGCTAGTATATATATATATATATATATACTATATATATATATATATATATATATATATATATATATATATATATATATATATAAATATAAGTTTTTAGCCAGCGGTCTTATCAGCGCTGGGAGCTAGAGTATATTCGAGCACTGAATCTATGTACTTGCCAAATTTTATCGAAATCTGCTCAGCGATTTAAGCGTAAAAGAGTAACAGGCAAAGCAACCTTTAGATTTGTAATATTAATTACTATGGATTTCATACTTATTACAGTAACTAGCGACTCACCCTCGCTTCGCTCGCATTCGTCCCTAGGTAGGTTTCAATTTTTTTGTGCGGAACCCTAATTCTTTTTCTAAAATAAAAATAGCCATCATTACTCTCTATAATATCAGCTATCTTCCAGTGAAAGCCCTGTCAAAATCAGTTCAGCTGTTTCAGCGATTATCCGGAACAAACAAGCAGACAGACAAAAATTAAAAAAAAAATGTGTTTTTTTAAAAGTACCGTATATTTACCGTATTTTATGTGCATTTAGTAAAACGTTGTTATTTTGACATTACAAACAGACACTTCAATTTTATTTATCTGTATAGATTATGTAGTTGATCATATTTATAAGTTACGAAATATTCCATAATATGGATTACATTGAAAAAATTAAAAATTACATTATTGAATATACGTAGATACATAGTTTTAAAAATTATGAAATTTAGCAACATCCTACAGAAATAAAACAATTTATGGTAGATAATCTTTACATAGTATAAAATAAAGTCGCTTTCGCTGTCTGTTGGCTTAGATCTTTGAAACTACTCAACGGATTTTAATGGAGTTTTCGCCAATAGATAGAGTGATTCAAGAGGACAGTTTATATGTAGAAAACATACATATTACAGTACAGAAAAGCCCAGAAATTCAAAGACTTGTATTTCATACTAACCGTTAAAACGCACCTAGGGATGAACCCAAGCGAAACGAGGGTGCGCTAGTTAAATAATAAATTATAGTTATTACTCAGTAACAAAATGAGTTAACATTTTTTTTCAACTTACGACCTTGGTTTTATTGTAATCTATACATATAATAAAATTGTAACTAAGTCGAATTTGTACATTAAATATTTTTTGGAGAATCTTATTGAAATAAACATTATTTTCGATACAGAGGTCGAATCTATAGTTTTTAGAATTTTTGTCTGTCTGTCTGTTACCACATCACAGAAAAACCACTGGATGGACTTTGATGGAATTTGATATGGTTTTTGATAGCTGGTTATCCGGGTCAACATATAGGATACTTTTTACCGCGAAAAAATGTCTCATTTCTGAGAAAGATACAAAAAGTGCAATGTAACTAATATGTGTAACCTATGAATTTGGTTTTTGGTCATCTGAACGCGGGCGGAGCCGCGGGCAATGCTAGTACATACATATGTATGCATGTAAAGCACGTATTAGTCTATAAATTCAATTTATCGGAAAAGCCATTCACACTTTATGATTAATAAAGTTTTATAGCGGATTGAGGATAGCTCGAAATTTAATTTGCATAGGCCAAGGGGTTTATTAGACACCTACGTTGTATTTATAAACAAAGAATTACTTTTTTAAATAAAACTATCTTTTCGGATTATTTCGCGGATTTATTTTGATTTTTGGTTCCCGACGTTTCGAATGCTTTACAGCGGGAGCCAAAAATAAAAATAAATCCGCGAAATAATCCGAAAAGATAGTTTTATTTAAAAATGTCAAACATTCGCGTAAATCTAAGAAAGTATTATTATAAAAGAATTACTTATTTCTAAACATGTGCTACTATCACACTTTGACTCGCCTGGGTTCAATACAAGCATGGAATCTCATCGAGAACAAAGAAAAATTTGGTCATATACCTAAATGTCTATATAGATGTTATCAATAGACGTTACATGTACCTATCGATTTGTGTTAATTTAACAAAAGATAAAACAATAGATCTCAAAAAAGTGTATTATTGTTTTAAAAAATATTCTAAGTGAAGTGAAACGAAATAATCCGCATGTAAATTAAATTAGCGTAATTTTAATAACTATACATCTTTTTAAAGAAATTACTCAAAATATTAATACTTATTAGGGTACTAAATTACTTATCAAGACTATTGGTACGTTTGTTACTCCTTTATATTACACTAAAACGGCTGTTCGGGCTTAAATGAAAAGACCTGGAGAAACACAGACTAATGTTAGTATTAAAATTTTCCAAAAGATGGCGCTGTCTGTATATAATTTAATAAATGCAAAAGTCACCTAAATAAAATAATATATTTATTACAGATCTAAAACTCGTAATTATTTGCCCCCATTTGTCGTAACCGTTGAGATTAATTAGCCGTCTCGATTATAACGAATGGTTTTCCCTAACAAATGGCGCCTACAGAGAAACTGTAAGCCTAATTTCTAATTAATTATATTTCAAAGTTTCAGACCTAAAATTGTTTATCTTTTATTTACCTGGCTAAATCTAAATTAAGTAAAGCTTATATCTATACTTGCATTTAGAGGTTCACTGAGCCCTTCATCGAATTTGGATGGCTGCGTCTTGAGAAGATTATATTCTACAACAAAATATCTAATCATTTTCGGTTTGTAAAAAAGTATTTGAACTTGTTAAGCTATGTAATTCCGTTAAAAGGTAAACCAAAGAAATTACCAAAACATCTCCAAACTAGAAGTTTTTTTGTAAAAAATATCCTGGAGAAAAATTTTGGTGACAGCCCCGCCCTCTTGGGTCGTATTTGCTATTATGTTTTATGGTTTGAAAAAAATCGTCTGGAAAAAGAGTGAGAGGTCCACCACATAGATCGGCAGCTCCTATTATTACTATGGCTTAGCAATTATTTTTCTTTATTCTCGCATTCCTCAAAAACGACATAACAAACACCTTATTTGAACTGTGTTTATTATGTTATTAGAACTCATAATTTGTGTTTGTTATGTTATTAGAACTTATTAGCCTAGATATTTTAGAAGCGTAGAAAATGAATAGACTACTATTTTTCGTATAATACTTTTCCCATGAGAATCCAGAACCCAGTTTAGATATAAATGTACTTTTGTGTTTCAATATTTGTTACACAATCCTTATTTTTCAAGCATACTTACTTCATTAATTCAGGGTTATATTTAATATTATATTAGCAGTACTCGCGGCTTCGAAGTTAAACTTCCGATCGCTACCAAACTTCATACGCTGGACTGGCTAATTGAAGACTGCCTGAAAATTTAATTAAAAATCGCTCTAGCTGTTTTCAAATCCATCCATTGATTTTTATATATGTATATAAATTATATATTCTTGTAATAAAGTGTGTAAATTACATTTTGACATTTTCAGATTTTAGCTACATTATGTAAGCCACAAATTAACATTAACATTTACGTCAGTAATGTTTTAATAAAAAGTAACTGTCAAATTATAATTAATCCATGGTTTTAGCTCGTAATGATATCAAATTAAAAAGCTTTAAAGTATAGAAGAGTGAAAAATATGACATGTCACTTGTGAAACATTTTAAAAATAATGCACCTAAATAATTAGTACGGGGGGAGGGGGGGTAACTATAAACGGGGCGGGATTAAAGGGCAGCCTACGTTCGATCCCGGGATGCAATCTATGTTCTTGCCAAATTTTATCCAAATCTGTTCAGCAGTGTAAGCGTGCAAATGTAACAGACAGAGTAATTATTACTATTGCTTAAGTATTTTGAACTTATCTACATTTGTGAATATTAGAGAAACCATATTGTTCAATCTGGCTTCTATTCTTATTCAAAAAAATATTTATTTTTAGAAAACGACGAAATCTTCGGTATAAAAGCCGCGTTAAAAAATCCTTACTAAGGAGAAATCTCTGCACAGTTGACATGCTTGATATGACAACATTAGCACAACGTTGTTTTGCATTTTATCATAAGAAAATTCACGAGTTTCACTAAATCTAATATGTGAAATCTCCATTACATCTAAGCCATAACATACGTAAATTACAATAACAACGGGAGCTCAGTGTGTTTAAAAATTCAGATATACAGCCTTAATTTACCCGAAAAAAGATTCATTTTACATCGAATATTATACGCTTGTACCTATCTCGTCAAATTACTTTTTCGCATGTCCCCAAGCCAAAGTTCGTATTAAAACTTTGCAAATTTACACTAAATTGCATTGTGTTCAAGGTAACGAAAATGAGCATTTTGCAGTGGTTTCTCTTGCTGTATTATTAACACTGTGCCAGATATCACGGGTTCACTTCTCGTAGAGGCAATATAAATGCTATTTAATTTTGTTTATTTTAAAGTTATCTATTCTTTAATAGCAATAAATAATATATTTTGTCTAAAAATATACAAGTCAATATAAATCAATATCATCCCAATTGAATATATTTTCCTCAATTGGAATTCGAACCCGTTAACTCTGGTGTGAATGTAGATACGAGTACTAATACCATTACATTAGACTATGAGGAAGAAAATTTAACTAATTTAAGCATTTAAAATTATTATTTTAACATTTGGATAAATAGTAATTATATCATCTTTTACTCGTAGAAACAATATTGTACAAGGTATGGGTGACTCCTATACTATTGGCAGAAGCTCCTCAAACACCAGTTTAATTATTTTTGAATAATTTGTGTATAAATGTAATTATTCGTATACAAGCTTTCAAAAATATTATTTTGCTTCAGATTTCGGTATTTTTCGTATAGGCGCGGTCCTAATTACATAATGGAGTGATACATTCATATACATAGCAGTTCTAGGGAGTGTAGATTTAACGTATTGTCATTGTCATGCGATATATGAACTTGGGATCGGCATAATATATGAAACTTAATAAGTTCAATGTGATTAGATATGCATGTTTGTGTGACAATGTAAGTATGTTTCGGCGACGCTACACGGTGAAGGTCACAACTTCGAGTCTCTCTTGGGTTATTAATATTTTTATAGTCTACGATAAATAAATATATATCGACCTACAAGAAAAAATATTGTGCCAATCTTAAACATAAATATGTTCAATAGGTATATTAACTTATATAAAGTATAGCGGATGGAAAGTATTATTATATTCCCAAAAATTAAGCTATAATCTTGTTCTTTGCGGTAGTCCAAATTATCATTACATATTATAGAACAAGTTCATCGTGTCAGTCTGTCTGTCTGTCTGAACGCGATAAGTTAAAAAACTATCGAACGGATGTTCATATGGTTTTCATCAATGAACGGAGTCATTAAGGTTTTGTATCAATTGGCTGAAATATGACGATGTTTGTTGAAAATATCGGAAAATAAATGCCGACTGGATTACTGAGTTATATGAAAACAATGTACTACGGAATTATTCCTCTTAAAAAATATATTAAACTGTAGCAACGCTATATGTAGGGACGCATCTGAGCGAAGATCAAATAAATAATCAAAGAATCGAATAGATCAAACTCATAGGCTAATCTATACTAATATTATAAAGAGGTAAAGTTTGTGTGTGTATGAGATAATCAGTTTGTGACGTTGTAGGAGGTAATCTCTGGATCTACTCAACCGACTTAGATGAAATTTAGTAAGAAGATAGTTTGAGACCCTGGGAAGGACATAGAATACTTTTTATCCCGGAAATCATCCCTTAAGGAGGTGAAAATGGGGATGAAAGTTTGTATTGGGAAGCAAGCTAGAGACGAACCTGAGCGAAGCGAGGGTGAGCCGCTAGTTGTATTATACAATATGTATCTCCATGGACTAGTCAAAATAAAATTCATTAATATACTCTTATGTTCATATATTTATGTATTGTATTATTCTATCTATTTTATCTCATTATTATAAGTTAAATCCTAAACAGTAATTAGAACTAAATTTGTTAGACTTAACATAAATTATACTTATGTATAAAATCAATGTGTATTTGTTTAATTTTGCATTAATAATTCCTCTTTGTTATTAATATTTTGATACGAGGCATTAATTATTATTATTAATCTGCCAAATATTTCATATCGTTAATGAAACCAATCTACTCAACGAATATTGGCTTTATAATAATTTGTCTTATATTTGCTAAAAGTTATTTACTCAATATATCATATACCTGTACATTGTATGCACATATCCATACACAATAATTCACTTGAAGAATTGAGTCGATTTGGCATTTTTTAAATATCTGTAATGAAAATGTTCGTCTGTAATGGTCTAAATAAGGTATTTAGAAAAAATATGAACATTTAGACGAAAAATTGGGAAATTTAGGAGAACCTGAGAGTGTTTTTAAATATTAATTAATAATCTTTGTGTGATCTAAAAGAATTTAAATAAATGCATTGAAAATGGGTCAGGAACAACGTCTGTCGAGTCAGCTCATTTTTTACAAAATTAGATAAGATTCATTTCATTCGCATCGTATTTAGAATACTAATATTGCTAAATTGCTAGAAAGAAAAGATAAAAAAAAATAAAAAAAAAATTATTTTTTCATCCATTCATCATTCTGGTGAAATAATTTGTTTCACTAGTTACTCAATTAAGTGTTACTATTATTTTTATGTTTGATTTTTCGATTTTTCTTTTATTTATAACTAGCATTGCCCCCGGCTCCGCCCGCGTTCAGATGACCAAAAACCAAATTCTTAGGTTTCACATATTAATATACTCTCACTTTGCAGTTTTTGTATTTTTTCTCAGAAATGAGACATTTTTCCGCGGTAAAAAGTATCTTATATGTTGACAAAGATGAACCAGCTATCACCATACCAAATTTCATCAAAATCCCTCCAGTGGTTTTTCTGCGATGCGGTAACAGACAGACAGACAGACAGACAGACAAAAATTCGAAAAACTATAGATTCGGCCTCTGCGTCAATAATAATGTTTATTTCAATAAGATTTGCCAAAAAATATTTAATGTACAGATTCGGCTTAATTACAATTTTATTATATGTACCTATAGCTTAAAACATGTCGTAGGCGCAGCAATCCTTTAGCATCTGACACTTTGTAGCAATATACATACCTATATAAAAATCGATGTGCTTATGTGTGTTCTCTATGGACTCACAAAACGGCTGGAGCGATTTTGATGAAATTTTCAGGAAATCTTCAGATTATCCCAGCGAGTGATCCTGTAAAGTTTGGTATCGATCGAAAGTACTAATGTATAAAATTTCTTTCAAAGTTTCTTTCATGAAAATCACTCGTTTTCAGTAAAAAGATATAAGGAAAGTGATAGCGTGGATAGCCTCACGTCGTAAACATGAAAGCAATTGAGAGTGAAAGTAAATCTACCAATTAATTACATGGTTTATATCCGTTATATTAGGCGCTTATCTTTTTGCCTTCTTGGTCTAATGTGCCTTGTCTTTGTGGTCCTGGATTTAATTCTCGAGTTGGGCAAATAAGACTTCTTAGTTTATTCTTAGTATTATTTTGAAATTGATAATGTAATAACATCATACATCAAACTTCAAAGAGCTATCACTCAAGTGACATCATCTTCATGTTGTCGAATAAACAAGTTTCATGTTTGTGTACAAACTTGTGCACTACATTATATCCCGTATTGATTCCAGCTAGATTGGCTATTCTAACCGAAAATCCGTCAGGAGCAAATTCTTATTGGGTTTCGTCAAATAGAAAAAAACAGAAGACCGACAGAATTATTCGTGAATTTAGTTTACTATTTATTATACTTAACTTTACTATTATATACTATTATTATTTATTACTGCTTCGCTCGGGTTGTTTCCCCATACAAACTTTCATAACTATTTTCACCCCATTAAGGGATGATTTCCGGAATAAAATGTATCCTATGTCCTTCCCAGGGTCTCAAACTATCTTCTTACCAAATTTCATCTAAATCGGTTCAGTAGATCCAGAGATTACCCCCTACAACCTCACAAACTCACAAACTTTTCCTCTTTATAATATTAGTATAGATATTTTTTTAAATAAGTATATCGACGCAACGCTAACTAAACTCACGAAACTACAACAACTATAGAAACTTATTACTTAGAGATATAGATTTTAGAATCATGTTTATTCATATATATAGAGTTCAGGACTGAGGGGTAGGTGCTTTATATTTCACTCAAATATTGTAATAAGATATGACCAAGAGTGTGTTTAGGATACGAAATAAAATCTTCTTTTATTTTCTAAGATTTTTCAACCCTTAACCTTCATGCCTATTGGTCATTGGTGAACCGATTATAAATTATTGTCAAATGTTTTAAATTACTTCTAATGGCCACGCTTTTAATCTATACATATAATAAAATTGTAACTAAGTCGAATCTGTACATTAAATATTTTTTTTAACATCTTATTGAAATAGACATGATTATCAATACAGAGGCCGAATCTTGTTTTTAGAATTTTTGTTTGTCTGTTTGTTTGTCTGTTACCGCATCACAGAAAAACCATTGGAGGGATTTTGATGAAATTTGGTATGGTGATAGCTGGTTATCCGGGTCAACATATAGGATACTTTTTACTGCGGGAAAGTATCTCATTTCTGAGCAAAAATACAAAAACTGCAATGTAAGAGTATACTAATATGTAAGACCTAAGAATTTGGTTTTTGGTCATAGGAACGCGGGCGGAGCCGCGGGCAATGCTACTAGCAAGTATAAAACTTATTAATTTTAGCTGTGGCATATTAATGTACATTAAAAATTTTTTTATAATAACTTTTATTGTTGCTGAAAAAAATTTTTTCGTAACATCAAGTTATAATAAAACATAATAATGATATAATACAGTAATTAAAAAACTCATTTTAGGTAATAAACTCCAAAACACCTCATTTAATTTTTAAAGTTATGTAGCTTTGTAGTTTCAGAAAATTCCGGTAGATGTCACTACAAAACGGGATAATGCAAGCTGGGTAAAATATATTTTTATTACGACACAAATAAATTTAATATGGTTCTAAATATTTTAATATTAAATAACGCACTTAAATGATATAGAATATTTGATATATTTATTTATGTTGCATCTATAAACTTGTGACTTGTGAATCTGTGGTTTTCCTAACAAAATGTCAGTTTGGCTCTAACTTTTGCTACGTACAGTAATGTAGGAGCTTATTCCGGCCTAAAGAAAAATAAACACGTACGCCGTAAATATTTATACGGCTTCAGCGTTAATTAAAGTATAAAATAATAAGATTTCACCGTTATTAAAGGTAAGAAAAGTAAATTTAATGACTTATTCACTTTTAAAAACTTTTATTACAAGTTTATTATTTTATAAAAACAGTGCTTTACTTAACTTATACTTTATATTGATTTATTAACTTGATTAAATTAATAATAATAAATTTTTAAATAAATAAATAATTATTAATATACTTTTTAGTTTTTACATTCCAATTAAAATATGTTTATAATAATTCAAGTTTAAAAATGTCAACAATATTTTCTGTATTATTTTAAATTGATAATTACTAGCGTGTAATATTTTTATTCAAAAAATATAGTGAACTCACTTTTTCATATTTTTTACTAATTTTATAAGATAGATACAATATTATTATGAATTCAAACTGTAGTGTACACTACACAGTAACGCCATCTATTGTAGAGTAAAAGGTAGCGTACTACTACTCAAACCTAACAAACGATACTTGTATATTAATGAAACATTTCCCGCAGTCTTTAACAGATGGCGCTGTATTTTTTTTATTTTTTTACTAACTTCAAAAATGAAGAGGTACTTATTGGAGCGTACTTTTTGATATCTGTTACGCGATATCTACGCTTATAATTCGATTATAAATCGATTTATATGATCCTTCTTAGTAAATACATACGTTTTATTACTTACTGTGGAATAATTTAAAAGTGCTTTTGAAATCGGTGTATAGATTAAATTTAATTTTATAGACAAATATTAACAAATATTAAGCATTCGAACCGTCAGGATCTAAAAATCAAAATAAATCCGCTAGAAAACTCGAAAAGACAGTTTTATTTAAAATGTCAAATATTCGCAAACTATTCTAATTAATTATTTATAAAATCGATATTATTCGAATAAAACGTTCATCATAAGAAAATATTATATTACATAAAACATAGCCGTCTTTTTCCACATACACCTACCAAATCTTTGACATCACGGCATAAATCGAAAATCTTGAAAGCTAATATAAAATGTAATAAACGGTCCCAATGGTTTATACGTAATAACACCAAATGAATCCATTTGTTCAGTCTTCCGAAAGAGTGATTCTAAGATAAAAAATGCAATATTATTCTCACTTCAAAGTAGGTATTTCTTGGTAAGTAAATGAGTTTTCTGCCAGAGGAAAATAAACAGCCTTATAAAGCGTAATGAAGGATGAGATGCGAAATTGTATTGGATTGACGTCTTAAATAATTGGCCACCATTTTTATTAAATAATATCATACCGCCAGTAAGAGAAACAGTTCTTTTATATAAACCATATTTTTATATATTTTATAATATAATATTAACTGCCTCGGTGGTATAGTGGCTAGCATGTACGGCTGCACACCCGGAGGTCCTGGGTTCGAGTCCCGGGTCGGGCCAAGTTTAGTTACTGAGTCTTTCTGTATAGTAAGTCTCAGTAACTGCCCGGAGATGGGAAGTTGGCGGTGTTTCACCGCCGTGCCTCGGAGAGCACGTAAAGCTGTCGGCCTGCGCCTTAACTCTCACCGGTCGTGTCGAGCAGTCGTCCCACCGAAGTATGAGAGTAATAGGAATAGAGAGTGCACTTGTGTCTGCGCGTACACTTGAGCACTATAATATCTCCTGCGCAGTTGGCTAATCTCAATGAGATTGGCCGCCGTAACCGGAATCGGCTAGGAGAACATCAATATAATATTACATATTTAGTAGGGACTTACCCTCGCTCTTCCTCGGGCGCATTTTTAAATGTCTTTTGAGTTTAAAATTTAACGAGTATATATAAAAGCAGCGGCTCTTTTTGTCAAATTTTCACCAACGGTAGGTTATGTGTTACTTCAGATCATATTGTATCTGCATAGGAAATTTGATCCAAATCGATCCAGCCATTTTAGAATCAAGTAGTAACAGTAGAAGTGTGATATGGGATGATAAAAAAGCGTAACTTACCTGACATTGATATACTAAAACCCAAGATACACAGTCAGAAAGTCACACTATGACGCCACTTTTTGTAGACCTTTAATATATCAACTAGCGACTCACCCTCGCTCCTCCCTAGTTACGTTTTAACGTTTAGTATAGATTTCTCAGCGATGAGATATATTCCCGCAGTAAAAAGTATCTTATATGTTGACCCGGCATTATATATCACGCTGGACAAGTGCGGGGCAGACTTCACATGTCTTCACATGTCATGTTAGTGGTACCTAATCATGTCAAAAGTGATTCGCATATGAGAATATCATTGGTCTGAGACCTGAAGTTAGAACCCGCTTCACTTGGTTTTACAAGTAAGCGAGCTGCCATATAGCCCCATATATGGTTATTTTCTGTATTGTAAATAAAAGATAGCAAGAGTACGTTCAAGCTTGCTATTTGTTGCTGAAAAAGTTCTTTATCGTGCTCACGGTTACAAAACTTACTAAAAATGAACGCTAGTTCCAATAATATTTTCATGTAGAATATTAAAGTATCGGGCATTTTCTCCGGAAATTTTAAATGTATATAACTAAAATCCTATATACGTTGGAATAACTATGTACATATTACTTAAGTGACCATGTTGGAGACGGGAAAAAATCTTTTAATAATCCCTTAACCACTAGCATCATCTATGACTATGACATTCATCTATGACTACGCTCTCGCGTTTCGGGATAAATTGTAAATAAATAAATATGTTGGTACATTAACACACAGCACCATCTAGTTCCATGGTAATCTACGAGGCCTGTGTTATGGATACCAGATAGTTGATACACTACACAATACACATATAACTTTTAATACACACACATTATAAATATAAACATCCATGACTGGAATAAAAGCATTCAAGCGAGCACGAACATGCTCATCACACAAATGAATGCAGAACTCGAACCCGCGACAGCTGCTGGCACAGCATGTAGGGTGGATCACTAGAAACTGATCCAAACGTGTCGAAATTATAAATTCTATTCGTCAGTAATAGTCTCATATCTATACTAATATATCTATACTAATATTATAAAGAGGTATGGGGATAGCTAACCAGCTATCCCCATACCAAATTTCATCAAAATCTGTTTTGTAGTTTTCACGTGATGCGGTTACAGACAGACAGACAAAAATTCTAAAAACTATAGATTCGGCATCTGTATCGATAATAATGTATATTTCAATAAGATTTTCCAAATAATATTTAATGTATAGATTCGACTCAGTTTGAATTTTATTATATGTATAGTATATATAGAATACCTATAGATATTAGCTTACTTAACAGTTACGAGTATTTCTAAGTTCCTGAATAATATTAATAGTTATTTTGTTTCAGAGCGAAAGCGCGACTAAACTTCCAGCATGGTAAAAATTTTCTTCTAAATATACATTGTTACAGGTTATTATAGTAATATTCAAAATTTTACCAAAACATTGTGTTTCAGTATGGATTCGTGAATTACGCTCTCGAATTGCTAGTCACCAAAACCTATGGGGAAGAAACATGGGAGAAGATAAAGTAAGTATATTAACATAATTTATAAACTTAGCTTACCCATGCTACCGAACAGGACGTCGGTGGAACAATCAATCCTAAACCTTCTTTTTTAGGGTTCTATAACCAAAACGAAAATAAATAAGGAAAATGCAACCCTTATAATTTCGTCATGTTCGTCTGTCTGTATGTAACGAGAAAATAGGGAATATGCGTGGTTTTTTTTTATTTTTTTATATTATAGCTTACATCGTTATATAATTGTAAAAAAATATTCAGCTCCAAAAAAATTAAAATTGAGTGATTTTTTTTAAATAAACATAACAATACGGGTACTTTAAACGCTCGCCATTTCGCGCGCTTGGCGTGACGTCACAGTACGTCAAACACAGAAAAATGACGATTCAAATTGTAGTGAACAAAATCGCTAATCGTTCTGTTCTGATATATTCTCTGGAATTAATAACAAAATATGAATATAGGCTTAATTCAAAAGCAATAAAGATTATTAAAAAAATTTCCTTTATTTAAATCACACGCATATTCCCTATTCTGCACTCAAAATACGAATGATAAATTGCATTAGGTATCCGTGCATGTATTACAGAGGGGTGAAATAAACATTTTAAGGCCGCATGAAAGTGGGTTATCTCTGAAAGTTTTTTATTTCAAAATTATAATAAAGTTTATGTTAAGACGAACACACCGACAGACAAAAATTAAAAAAAATGATATTAGTGACTTAGCGACTTTGAAATGATGAGTGAATGATTATGATTATCTATAGAAAATAGAAAAAAATATACCTATCTACGTTTTTGTTGAAAACAGTTAAATATTTCAGTTTTATTTATTAGTATGAACTATAGATACGTTGGTAATAGGTTATAAAATAAGTTCTAAAATAAAACATGTTCTAAACTAAAAAAATAACAGGAAGAAGGCTGAGGTCGCAATGGAGGGATCGTTTTTGGTGAGGCAGATATATGAAGATGATATAACATATAATTTGATAACCGCTGCTGTTGAAGTGTTAGGTAAGTAAGATTAAGAGCAACTGTTGAGTTCTTGCCTGCTCTTCTCAGCAGAACTGCTGTCCAGGCTGGTAGTAGCTTCCTCACGGGCTGACTACACTGACGCTTACATAAATTGACGATTCAAAAGCACTTGCATTAAGTCTAATTGAATAAAGTTTATTTCATTTCATATATTAATTAGTAATTTTTAACACACTTAAAGAAAGAAGTAAGTGCCTTTGCTATATTTTTATTTTGCTATATTATCGCCAATCTTAAAAAATATTGTAATGGAATGAAAGGAAACCAATAAAGTTATAATAAAAATAGTTTTTAATTTCAGTGTAAATGGAGGAAAAAAACTAAGAAAACAAACCAAATATATAAATAACTTGCTAACTGCTTTTTTACAGAAAAACCGGCTGATGCCATTTTAGAGTTGTTTGGGATGACTTTCTTTGAATTCTGTCAGGATTCTGGATACGATAAAATCTTGCAAGTACTCGGAGCAACGCCGCGAGACTTTCTTCAAGTAAGACGTGAAGAATATTTTATTTTATTTGTAACTAGCGACTCACCCTCGCTTCGCTCGGGTTTGTCCCTAGCTTGATTCACAATACAAACTTTCATCCCCATTTTCACCCCCTTACTCTTTTTATCCACACTCTTTTTATCCCGGAAATCACCCCTGATTTCCGGGATAAAAAGAGTGTGGGCTGTTACTAAAAAAACTTAACATAAAACCCCAACAACAATATCTGATCCGAGACTCGAACTCAGGTCTCTGAATCGACTTCCAGATTTGACCGTACATGCTAACTACTAAACGAGGCGTTTAAAGTTATTTTTATATATACAAATTTTGACAGAACCTAGATGGCCTTCATGATCATCTGGGCACACTTTACCCGGGGATGCGAGCCCCTTCGTTCCGTTGTACGGAACGTCCGGAAGATGGAGCATTGGTCTTACATTACTACTCGGATAGGCCTGGCTTGGAACATATCGTGATTGGTATTGTCAAGGTTTGTATTATATGTATTGTAAATGAAACAATCTTTTTGGATTATTTCGCGGATTTATTTTGATTTTTGGTTCCCGACGTTTTGAATGCTTTACAGCAATCATGGTCACGGGAGACACTAAGGTTATAGACGTCTCAAACACATATTATATACTTGTTACAGACAGTGCTATAATATGTGCTATAATTATAATTTCTTATAGACAGTTACAAGTAAACTACACAAGACTGAAGTGAAAGTGGACATCCTGA
Source organism: Brenthis hecate (assembly GCA_951806755.1). Taxonomy (NCBI): domain Eukaryota; kingdom Metazoa; phylum Arthropoda; class Insecta; order Lepidoptera; family Nymphalidae; genus Brenthis; species Brenthis hecate. Next base: position 7,248,369 of record OX638259.1, read on the forward strand.
AGACCAAAGAGGAATGCGATCACGTACAATTCCTTATAACAGAAACGTCTAACCCTGGACGAGTGTCGGTACCAGAAATAGCTGAAATCGAAACTTTGTCGCTTGGTAAAGTTAAAAATATATTTTATTTTCTAGAATATTCTATAGATATATTAATTTCTAGGCAAAGTTAGTTTAATAAGTAGTGTTATATTGATTTAAATACGTATGTATTTTTAATTTAATATACATTTTTTTAGGTTTATGTATGTATGTATGGTTAGATATCTATAGTAAATGAAGACCTCCTTTCCGTTATTTTTTACTTTTTAGTGCAAGCGAGACTTTTTTGAAGTTGGTTTAATATTTTTAATAATATATATTTTTAAAAAAGCATTACTGTTTGGCTCAAAAATAATAATTTCCAGAGCCAAAAGTAAGTCCGGCGACGTTTTGCCGGGTATTCCCCTTCCACTTGATGTTCGACCGCGAGCTGAGCATCGTGCAGGCGGGCCGCACCGTGTCGCGCCTGCTGCCGCGCGTCACACGCGCCGGCTGCAAGATCACCGATGTTTTGGATACGGTATGTTATATTTGTTCTTGTTTTTTGTTATTTAGATGAATAATTCATCAGATCCAGCCCATGAAAACCTTTTTTTAGTCACTGTCATAAATGGCACGTAACATATCAACTTATGTACAGAAAGTAGATAAAATATTTACCCAATATTTTAGGGGAATTTCAATAAAAACGACGTTCTTGTTATTTTGATATACCAATTTTACTAAAACTCCTATTTTCTCAAAAGTAAATTTTTGTGGTTGTAACAATTTGGCATAACTATGTACGTTCAATTGTTAGAAGTATTTATATTCGTATCCCTCTAGCAATAGTAGCCCAGTGGTAACGCGCTCGCTTGGTAAACCGAGCGAAGCTGGTTCAACTTCCGGGTCTCGCACCTCTGATATTTTCATGTGCGATTTATTTCCAACATGATTACCACTTGCCTTACGGTGAAGGAAAACATCGTGGGGAAACCTGCATGTCTCAGAGAACTTAGCAAGTTTTCGAAAGATATGATCCATCTATCCGCACTTGGCCAGCATGGTGGACTATGGTCTAATCACCCTCGTACTGAAGGTAGGACTAAAAAGGGCTGAATATATCTCAAATATGTAGATATAATCTGTTGATAAATTAGACGAATAAAAAAATGTTTTATCATCGCTGTAAAACTCCAAAGATAGGCTATTGTTAAACATTGTGTATTATTACTTAAAAAGTTTTTACTAAAACAGAAACTTCATATTAAATACAATATTTTTATATAACTTATCTCAAGGTGAGACCACATTTGGAGATGACGTTTGCGAATGTACTCGCCCACATCAATACGGTGTACGTGCTGAAGACCAAGCCGGAGGAGATGACGGTCGCTGATCCTCATGATGATATTGCATCTTTGCGTTTGAAGGTGACCTTTAAAATATTATATTTTCCAATGTTCTCGTCCATATTCCTATGTATCGTGCAGATATCTTTTTTTTAATTAATATTGTATGGCGGCGAAGGCGCTTGTTCAGTAGGTTATTATTTATTTATTTATGTACCAAACATGTATTTTATCTATACCAATATTATACAGAGGCAGTTTGTTTGTTGTTTGTTTGAACGCGTCGGGCAGACTTCCATATATTATTGTAAAATGAAAGAAGAGTTTGTTTTTTGTACTTAGTCTATACTTAATATTATAAAGAGGTAAAGTTTGTGAGTTTGTGACGTTACACCCTACGGTGTAAGCTCTAGATCTACTGAACCGATTTAGATGAAATTTGCTAAGAAAATAGTTTGAGAGCCTGGGAATGACATAGGATACTTTCTCCCTTATCCCGGAAATCATCCCTTAAGGGGGTGAAAATAGGGATGAAAGTTTGTATTGGGAAACAAGCTAGGGACGAACACGAGCGAAACGAGGGTGAGTCGCTAGTACAAAATAAAGTAACAGAATGTCGACTGACGCTAACTTATCTCTTTAAGAGAGTTTTTCCAGCAAGCCCTCAGAAGTGAGAAAAATAAGTTAATTTAGTGCGGTGTAGGTACTGCAGCATTAAATGGTATAAACTTAATATTAAAATATATCAACTAAATATTATAATTACACAAAAATCGTCCATCATCCATCGGCGACAATTCAAGTACCACGGCGAGATGGCGCTATATGACAATGTCTATATGAGAGCAAATACAAAAAGGTTCTAATATAATTATAATTAGTTATAAAAAAGTTGTTAGAAAAGGCGCCTTATAGATATGCTTAAAAAACAAAACTTTACCTGAATACAAAAGATCCAAATCGTTAGAGCCGTTTCCAGGATACGTGAAAAAAAATTATTTACAAAAAATGCGCATTTAGTTTTAAAATTAAATATGTAGATTGTGAGTGATTATACATATGTAATTTCTGATCCGATATAATTTTTAGAAATCTTGAAAAAATCATTACGTTTAAAACGATTTTTAAGATAGTTAACCTGTTGAGTTAAAAATAATTGTGTTATAATGTTTTATTTTTTATTTTTAGGGTCAAATGCTGTACATTCCGGAAACTGATGTTGTGGTTTTTCAGTGCTACCCCAGTGTGACGAATTTGGATGATTTAACACGGTACAGACATACATAATAATTAAAATAAATTACCTTTACTTAAAAGTATAATAAATTATATTTATAAATTTTATTTACAATAACTTTCTAGTAAAAAATACTCTGGAAGAACATATTATCAAAGATTATAAATATTATTAATAAAATGGTAAATATGATATATTATTAAATAAAAGATAACTAATATCTTTAATATAAAAAAACATATCACAATAGAATCGTCCGTTCGTTCTACCGATTAATATTAATGCGATATTAAGAACGCCAAATGCGTTTGTTATAATGTCCTGAATAAACACATATAACCTTAATCTATATTAACGACCCTATAAGGCAAGCGGAGACACGGGTATTAACTAGTTTATCATATTTTCAGTCGTGGACTCTGTATCTCAGATATACCTTTACACGACGCGACAAGGGATCTAGTGCTCATGTCCGAACAATTCGAGGCGGACTACAAGCTGACACAAAACCTAGAAGTCCTAACGGATAAGTTACAACAGACTTTCCGTGAATTGGAGGCTGAGAAACAGAAAACTGATAGGTATAGTTGGTTCACTTATTTTCCGAGGTTTGTGCGTATTTTGATTCTTTAAATATAACTAACTGTGTTTTGATTTATTTTGATTTTTGGTTTCCGACGTTTCGAATGCTTTACAGCCTTAGCAGCCGTGGTCCCGGAAGAGTCACGTAAAAGTTCTTTTTTTTTGTTTTGTCGTGGCCATATTGCATGTTTGATTAAAATTTTAATTTATTACAAATTGTTTGTTAATACGGCCAAATGAGGAATGACATCTTTAGAGTTAGATGAGAAACTTCATTCGGCAACATCAACATAGCATGGTCCGATCGAATAACAATCAGATATTAAAAAAAATTATAAACCAACTTCCAAACGTTAAAATAATCTGCTTCTTCACACTAAAAAAAACTTTATTATAAATATCTGTTTACTCTTTATATTTACGTTATTCTTCTACAATCGATATCGCTAATAGAAATTTATAAAATAATTAGCAGACCCGGTCACGCGTTGCTGTAGCACGCACACACATGAAAATCATTAACTTTTCAATAAAAACAAGAAAATAATTGGGATAAAAACTATCCTATCTTTAAAGTTGGAACAAATGACACATTTTGAAAAAGTACTTTAGGATCAGATAAGTAAGACTGGACCAACATCGTGACACGGGAATTTTATATATTACGATATTACATGGAAATGTATGTCATTTCGATTCCTTCATATTTCTATTAGCTATAACGACAGTAAATAATAAATATGTTGGGACATTAACACAACACAGTGTCTAGTTCCATGGTAAGCTACGAGGCTTGTGCTATGGATAATAGATAGTTGATACACTACATATAATATTATATAACTTTAAATACATATATATTATAAACATAAACACCCATGACTGGAGTACAAACTTTAGTGCTCATCACACAAATGAATGCCCACAGCGAGACTCGAACCCGCAACCGCTGGCACAGTAAGTAGGGTCACTACAAACTTAGCCAAACGTGTTCTCAAGGAATAAAGATAAGTACTAAGAATAAGATAGGAGAAATAGAATATTATCTTCCAGGCTTCTATACTCAGTGCTACCAATAAGCGTAGCGACAGAACTGCGTCACTGCCGGCCCGTGCCCGCGCGCAGGTACGACCCGGTCACCTTGCTCTTCAGCGGCATTGTGGGGTTCGCCAGCTACTGTGCCAGGAACATCGACCACAAGGGCGCCATGAAGATAGTGAAGATGTTGAACGATTTGTATACGGCGTTCGATGTGCTCACTGATCCTAAGAGAAATCCGGATGTGTATAAAGTAAGTATTATTATTAGGTTATGGTCACGACCATGGTCGCTAAGGCCTGAGGTCATGACCATACTGTGCAAGGAATATCGACCACAAGGGCGCCATGAAGATAAGGAAGTGTTGTTGTAGCTCATTTATCTTAAGAGAAACCCGAATGTGTGTATAAGGTATTCTCGAGTATTACTAGTTTATTGGTTATGACCGTGGTCGCTAATGACTATGGTCGCGACCGTGGTCGTGATTACAACCATTATGGTCGCGATTATTAAAACGAAGGCAGGGTGTATATTTTATAAGAATACTAAGATACTACTCCTTCAATTTTATATACACACATGCAAATGACACTTCTCTTTACTAAATCTATATGATCTATATCTATGTCAAGATCTATATAAAGTGAATCACACCAAAATAGGAACATAAAAACACAAAACACAAAGAAATGATGCACAGCAAGCGGCCTTATCGCTTAAGCGATCTCGTCCAGGCAACCATGAGGTAAATGGTAGGCGGTGTATTTGCATTGGCACGTTTACATATACAAATACCTATTAAATATTGATTTATTTATCAACCCTAGGTGAAAAAGAAAAGTGTTTGTGTAATAGTAGTCTTTTTTCTATGGTAGCTACAAACGGATTACGTATTTTGATGGGTCTTTTTAATATAATGAACAGGTGGAGACAGTGGGAGATAAGTATATGGCAGTATCAGGACTTCCGGAGTATAAAGTAGGCCACGCCAAACACATTTCGCTGCTTGCTCTCGAAATGATGGATCTTTCTAGAACTGTCACAGTGGATGATGAACCTGTGGTAAGACAATAATTCCTTTAATATTATGTGAAAGTTTGGATGGATGTATATTTGTTACTCAATCATGCCAGAACGGTTCAACGGATCTGGATGAAATTGGACGCAGAGATAGATTACAGCCTGGAACAGTACATAGATTACTTTTTATCCCGGAACAATGTACGAATCCCGTGGAATAGATTTCTTTTTGTTTTTCATAAGAGACGAGTTGCTAGTTAACTACCATTTACGCTTTTGTTATGTTTCTCAGATCACTAACTAAGAAACTGAAAAGAACGGATTTTCATATCAAATACAAATATACTAAAATTCTTTCAAGTGTGATAATAAAGATGTAGTCTACAGTATTTATGATTTGATTAAACTTTTGGTAACTCAATAGATTTTATTTATAATTGTATCTATATTGTATTCGCTACCGACATCGATTATATCACGGATTTGCTCAAAAAAAAAAATATTTAAAAAACATTGGAGGAATAATATTGAATTTGATCATGAACAGCTAAAAGTTACATACATGAACCAATGTGGCTAATTCGTTCATGGCTACATATTATAAATAAAAGAACGTCCATATAAATAAAAGTCAGACTGATTGCTAAGACTAGCTTATCATTGGCTATCACTTAATTATATTCTTTTTACCCAACTCGAACTCAGGCTCTCAATATCTGAAAACGTTCACATTTTCTACTAAGCTATAGAGTATCAGATAAGTACTCCTTTACTTCACGCTTTGGCTAAACGGATCTGGATGTTTATAGTACACTTACTGATCTCAAATAACACATAGGCTACTGTTAGTCCAAAAATGCCAAAAGGTATCTGTATATAATTATAAATACAAAGTACCCATAGTTACGCTAGGGCTAGACTACACATACAATAAAAAGTCGAATCTGTACATTAAATGTTTTTTGGAAAATTTTATTGAAATATTCTATTAGTATAGTAGTAGTTTTTAGATTTTTTGTCTGTCTGTGACCGCATCACGACAAAACCACTTGACAGATTTTGATGAAATTTGGTACGATGATAGCTGGTCCGGTCAACATGTAGGATACTTTTTATTGCGGGAAAATATCACATCTCTGAGTAATCTATATTGTTAACGCCTTCTCCGTAATAGCATATTCTTAGTCACAAACTGCACAACACTTATTCTCCAGCACTGCACTCTACTTTATTAACGTTCTAGGTTGGAATTGTAATTTAAGACATTTTTTATTATAATCAACTCGATTAAATAAAATAATTAATCACTTCTCAATAAAATAATTAATTGATTCTAAGCGCAAAGAATCAATTGAAATACCAAAATATTTGTATAAATAGTTTCGTGATTTACTATATATAATATTGCATATTTCCTTTAATAAATATTAAAATATCTAAAGTCGGTAACAATAATAACCGTTAAAATGTGACTAGGGACCAACCCTGGCTCTGCTCGTGTTCGTCCCTAGTACATATTATATACATATATAAAAGATACCATTGTATCCCCAGGGTATAACAATAGGTATCCACTCAGGGGAGGTGGTGACGGGTGTGATCGGGCACCGCATGCCGCGCTACTGCCTCTTCGGCAACACCGTCAACCTGACCAGCCGCTGCGAGACCACCGGCGTGCCCGGCACCATCAACGTCAGCGAGGATACTTACGCGTGAGATACTTTTTATTTACCACTGAGATACTTTATCGTCATCTCCGTGCTTATTTGACCAAATGACTAATTTACCGAAAGAGTTTTTATTACAGAATTATTGATTTTTATATAAATATTAGAATAAAGATTATTAATTCAAAATATTAGAGTATTTATAAAGATTTCTTTTTAAAATATAAGAAAAAACTTTCTACTGTAAAACACAATAAATAATTGTCGCTTGAACAAATAAGCAATAAGGCGACATTATGGTGTTTTTTTATAAACTTGTTTTCACGTTAAAATGCAGTATTGTTTATAATTAGGTCATTGTTTAAGTCTAGATATTTCTTTTTTCATATAATGTACCACTGTTAGAATGTATGCTCTGTTAGCGACATACATATTATGCAACAAAAAAGCAAATATGGGATATTATAAGGGAAGTCAATTGGATTTGATATGCACCATTGATATCAGCGAGGTTACTTACGCCTAAGTTAATTGTTAGCCTTTTAATATTATTTTTTTTATTTGGTGTTTAGAGAGAAAGTTAAATTTAATCTTCAATTTTGGGATCTTCTTAGGTGATGGTGGAAAATGACGTTTTCTATTTTTTTTTTATTTGCATAAATATATTACAAGAACGTTCTATTGAAATGCGTGCAGTAGTTCTTGACTGTGTTATGTACAGACAAGACAGCACAAACTTTGCAGATGATTTCATATACGTAAAAGTTCGATGTAGGATTGAGAGATGTTTTTTACTGACAGTGTTTTAAAATTATATGACTAATACATACTTAAGTACAAATAACTAATATTAAATTTATACACAATTAAATAAAAGAATATTCGTCATGCAAATTTTATTTCAAATATCATAATTCATAATCGAGTTTAATCGTCCAACAAATCTAAATACTTCTTCAAAGCTGGAGGTATCGGCAACTTTTGTATACCAAACGGTAATTCAAAGTTATTCCACAACATTTGCCTAATTTGACACCTACACAAGTGCTTTAGTTCAACCGGTTTCAAACCACACCGTGACGATGGAATTAAATGATCTTCTAAAATGTCACCATATTTTTCCAACGCAATTTTTCTTTGATAATTGTAGTCATCTGGCAATTCCAAATGCTTTAACGCTGCTTTATCAACTGTTAGAACAACTCTAGGAACAGCTCTTAAAGCTAGTTTAAGGCAAGAAACCAGTTCATAAGGATACTTTCTGTTATACTCCTTCAATCTGTCCAAAATTGATTCTATAGGGTTAGTTGACACATGATCAGCTGTTATTCTAGCTCCAAATCGCAAAAGAATCATAAGCATCTCAGAAGCTCCCATTTGTATGACTACTCTTACCGGGGATGCCTTTCCACAGCTTTCCAACGGAACGTCGATAAAACGATAGGTTTTTTTACCGTCTTTGTATTCTAAGCTAGCGTTTGTAGCGTGGTCTAGGAAAAATACAAGGGCATGAACGTTTTCTTCTTTATCAGTGAAGTCTGATTTCCATCCAGCCAGAAAATATGGAGCTGATGTACCGAATATAGCTCCTGTAATATAAAATTACGTTTTATTGTTGTTATTTTTTTTAATAGATTGATCCTAATATTTTTTTCTATTGGTAGTGTATTAGATCAAAATACATTTATTTTATGTATCGGTTATTTAAATATTCTCAACTGATATTAAAATTTTTGATAGTGTAAAGATTTCTTGTGGTTATCCATTTAAACTATGGACATAACTAGGATTTCGTTACTTATATCGAAAAGTAAACTGTTATTTATTAGCTATTCCATTTTTTTGTTACAAAATGTGGAATTTATATGGAATTTAGAGTAGACTGAGAGAAAATAAAATTAAGAACATAGCGGCAAATATCTTTGCTTTATCTTGTATAAAGATACTGCAGCTATGAAGTTATCCAATTACAATACACACATATGTATGTACTAGTGAAAAACAAAAAAAAATATCCCGCGGGAACCGTACAATTTTCCGAGATAAAAAGTAGCTTATGTGTTATTTTGACGTATGAGCTATATTATTGTTAAGTTTCATTAAAATCTATTCAGTAGTTTTTACGTGAAAGAGTAACAAACATCCATACATCTATACAACCAGGCATCTATACATCCTCACAAACTTTCGCATTTACAAGATTAGTAAGATTCTCAAAAGAAATTTTTACGAGACTTCAACCCGCGACCTTCGTGACAGATAGTATCTGTGTTATATTCTCTCTCTAAAGTCTAAACTAAATCTTAGTAATGTATAGTAGAATAGAGTTAACAATATTTACCCAAAAATATCCTTTCAAAAGTACCCTCGCAAGCGTACATTTCGTCTAATAAGGCGGCAACTATACCATTATCTTGCAAGCTCCAATCGAACGCAAGTTTCATAGCTATGTACAGCATATTATGGTACTTCCCCATAAGGCATACATCCCCATTGTCACTTTTACACCGGTTATGGTACCTGAGGGCGGACGACACGAACGATTTACATGTTGCATTATCAGACCTGTTCTGTCCTAAAAAAAAATTTAAAAAAATACTTATTTTGACATCACATTTATACTTTATAATATTTACGCGAATTTTCGATGATACATTACGAAACTTGTTAATTTCATAAAAATAGTTTCAATGAACACGAAAATAGTTTTGTACAGTTCAGTGTCATGGACATTGGGTTTAACAAATAGAACAACAACAAATAGACAGATATATGACGCCTTTGAGACGTCTAAAACATTAATCTCTCCCGTGACCATGATTGCTTCAAAGCGTTCGAAACGTCGGGAACCAAAAATCAAAATAAATCCGTGAATAATTGCGAAAACACAATTTTATTTAAAATGTCAAATATCCACGTAAATCTAAGAAATTATTAGAGATATACTTTCATTTGTATGTATTTTGTCATATTTGTATGTATTTGCTTTTAAATTATAATATACCTTTAGCACATCCTGCAATAACTGTATTAAAATACTCAACCAGTTCTCGCCTTTTAAATCTTTGGTTCAACCCGTCCCGTTTGATATTACAGAACACTTCGTCGAAATAAAAGTCCATAAACGAATCCATTGCTCACAAAAATTTAGCACTCAAATATAAATAATTAAAAAACACATTTTAACTTATAATTTTTTAGTTTCTAGCTGACATACAACGTTTTGAGATACGTCCAAAAATTACTATTTTGAAGTAAAAGTAGGAAATTCAATAGTTAGCCGAGTGTTTTATATTTTTTCTGTATAAAAACTGTTTTTAACTCGACAGCTGGTCTAGTAATAGACGTAAATCAGTATGTTTTCCCCTTGATAATGTAGGAATACGTATAAGTGTCGTTTAATCTCCTTAACTTTGGTTACAGTTGGGAAGCCATATTAAATAGTGTTTTGTCGGTTTTTTATATGTCATAGTTTTATGTAACTACTAGCGACTCACCCTCGCTCCGCTCGGGTTCGTCCCTGGGGTGGGGTCTGAGAGGACCACCCTTATCCTTATCACTTAGGGGTATGGAAAATAGATAGTAGCCGATTCTCAGACCTACTGAATACGCATATAAAATTTGGTAAAAATCGGTAAAGCCGTTTCGGAGGAGTACGGTAACTAACATTGTGACATGGAAATTTTATATATAAGACTAGTATTGTTCGCGGCTCCGCCCGCGTTCAGGTGACCAAAAACCAAATTCTTAGGTTTTACATATTAGTATACTCTTAAATTGCAGTTTTTGTATTTTTGCTCAGAAATGAGACATTTTCCCGCGGAAAACGTATCTTATATGTTGACCCGGATAACCAACTATCACCATACCAAATTTCGTCAAAATCCCTCCAGTGGTTTTTCTGTGATGCGGTAACAGACACACAGACAGACAAAAATTCTAAAAACTATAGACTCGGCCTCTGTATCGATAATAATGTTTATTTCAATAAGATTTTCAAAAAAATATTTAATGTACAGATTCGACTTAGTTACAATTCTATTATATGTATAAAAGTTATTTTCGATTTATAATGGAGACCCTGATTTTAAATTAGTTATTAACTCGCTTGTTTTCTGAGTTTTTCTTAATTTTTCTATTTAGCTCAAATAATTATTTTGAGCTAAATAGAAAAATTGAGAAAGATTAGATCATTAGATTATGATATAACTTAACTATACATATATGTATTACATTTATGAGGCAGTGGGTAGCCCAGTGGTAACGCACTAACTTAGGAAATCAAGTGAAGCAGGCTCAAATCCCTGGTCTCGCACCTCTGATATTTTCACTGTGTTAATCATTTCCAACGTGATTACCACTTGTTTTACGGTGAAGTAAAACATCGTGAGAAAACCTGCATATTTAAGAAAATCTAGCACGTTTTTAAAAGACATGCTCAGTCCGCAATATTACATTTTAATTAAAACTATTGTTTGGACTGTTCTCGTAATAAAAGGTGCTTTATCCGTCCCAACATCGATTTGATCGAACCAAGTCAAGGCAGAAATTCAATTTCTGTTGTCCATAAGTCTAGTTTGTTTTTTTTTTCTTGGGGATTTAAACCCCAAATAGCATTAATTTTTTTATATATATAACGAAAAATTATCAAAATATTTTGTATTATATTTTATTTTCTTTTATATTATAATATTTCAGTTATCTAATGCGAGAAGACAACTATGACGAACAGTTCGAGCTCACTTACCGCGGACACGTCTCTATGAAGGGCAAAGCTGAGCCCATGCAGACCTGGTTTCTGACTAGGAAGAAGGTTTAAGTATCAAATAGCACTTTTTTACTTTCATTTTTAGTGTGTTGTACTATTGAAAATTGTCGTATCAGATATATTTCTATCGATAATACTAATATTCTATCCTTCGATTGTTTGGTCTATGACATATAAAATATTACCATATTTAATAGTTTCTTCAAAAGTCAAAAGATTTCTTTTTGTACCTATAAATGAAGACGTTCTTGTCTTACTATGCGATAATTTTGCCGATTTTGAAACGACTTTTGCGATTTTTCAAGTGCAATATCATTAATATTTGAAGATATTTTATTATTGTGTTAAAAATATTGTTATAATGTTATATTTGCTGTATTAGTCTAATTGAATACTTGCATTAGCAAAAAATGGTCTTAAAAGTCTTTAAGCTTTCATGATAACTAACAATATTTATATGATGTAAAATGGGATTTTTACCAGGTTTTTCACTTACCGAAACATTGGGAACTCATAAAAGTATATGATGAACATGGTGGGTGTTTACCATACCATTTACATCATAGAAATAATGATTGTATAACTCACATACGACTTTGTTCGTAGGATATCGTTCTGTTTATTCAGTAGATACTTTTATTCAGCAGAGACAACTGTTATAGTATAGAAATTAAGTGTACTCTAAATTAAATTAGTAGAATTTTAGATAAAGGTCGCGTCAAATTCAAGTGATTTATGTCAGTATAAATGTTCTACATTTTCTCGAATATAGTCATCGATTTTATACATTATGCATGAAATTTCACTTTAAATTAATGCATTAAGATCATTCAATATTTATATACATACGTGCTTTATTGTAATTATAATCATTATACAATTATACTTTCAATAATTATTTTTACAGTATAGGTATATGTATATGATAAATAAAATATTTCAGCAACTATTATCATATAAAAATCAAAGTTTTTTTTTTTATATAACTTCATCATAAAATTATAGTTATTAACAGCTTAATTATTATTTAAATATCAATTTTATATAAACTTAACTAAATGTAATAATTATATAAAATACGTGAAAAGTGTGGACGTGACCTAATAATACTCGTAGTATTGATATAATCGAGGCCTATAGTGGCCTAATTTTCTTCACTATTAGTAAAATTATATCAACATTATATGAAATATAGATTTTGTAGTATTTTAAATAAAATAATGTTTTTGGATTTTTTCGCGGATCTATTTTGATTTTTGGTTCCCAGAGTTTCGTCTCAAAGGTCAACATATAGTTGTTACAGACAGCTCGTACCCACAAGATTACAATATAATTTTAGATAATACAAAATTTTGTACGTCGGGAACCAAAAATCTAAATAAATCCGCGAAAAAATCCGAAAGATAGTTTTATTTAAAATGTCAAATATTCGCGTATAATCTAAGAAAGTATTATGAGTTTGTAGTACTCAATAATTAATATGAAACAAATCGAAAGAAATGTTTAAATATATATAAAAAATAGAAATATTCTCCTATTTAAATTATATACTTAATCAAATAGTTTTATATTTTATTTACTATAAATAAGTATATTTGTATGTTGCTGTTTCCAAAAGCCTAGAGTCTAATTAGCAAAACTCGATTGATTATTATAATTCATATTATATATAGATATAATTAAAGGTATTTGTTATGTACATTTCATTAAAATATATCGCATTTTCTTATAAAAACACTCACAGCAACTAGTCTATAAGTTCATATGGGATTACTTCTTATAAAGAAATAAAGATAATTATGGTGATTGAAAATAGAAAAAAACTTTATGCTGGCCCTATTGATACCGTAACTGTACGATTATTACATAAATTTTTTATTAGTCCGGCTATTGATTATTAAAAAATATTTTTTTTATATTTTTACTTAACAATGAGGATAAGAGACAATGCCCATCTTTAATTAAAGCTTTCGAAAAAGACACAAAGTATATATTTATCTTGTTCTCATGCTTCCAAAAATTAAAGGAGCGTAGCCTCAACCTACAAATCCAAGTCGGGCCTATCGTATAATCGAAAATTAAAACTAACAAATAAATAATATTTTATCCAATTAAATAAATAAATAAAGTAGCTGGACAAATAATAATTATATATTATTGATACAGTTACTGGATTAATAGTCACATCGTTAACTTTTATTATATAAGATAATTTATTATACAATTAATTGAAATCCAGTTATTGTATATTTACTAAGAAATCAAAGAGACAAAAAAGTATGTGTATAGAAAAAATATGAGGCACATAGAAACTTGTTTTGTTTTATCATAAAATAAACTATTAAAAGCTTATATTTCATGTTTTATAAATGTTTTTTTTTTTTAATATTTACTTCATCGTTAAGTTTTATGTATAAATTCTAGTCATTTGTTAAAATCAAGCTTTAATTTTATTGTTTCAAAATCCACTGATATTAGGTATTAATGTACTGTTCTTAATCTAGTCATATTTAATAAATGTTTAGTGAACATATATTGTTTTATTTATCATCCAATATTATTTATTTATTGAGTCCTTAATAAATCGGATTACTATTAATTAATTATTATTCATAGTTAGTATAGGGTAGACTGGTAGACTATATACTCGTGCCTTAAAAAATAAAATATTATCCATTACTTGCCCTTACTATATTTCCGGGATAAAAGCTATCCTACGTCATTTCCAAGATCTCAAACTATCTCCGTACCAAATTTCATCTAAATCGGTTCAATGGATTTGCCGTGTAAAGGTAACAGACAGACAGAGTTATTTTCGCATTTATAATATTAGTATGGACGCGAAAGTTCGTACGTATGTGAAACTCCTGTAGTCAGAGTAGATCGCTAATAATAATTAATTAATTATGTATTCTAGCTCAATGGACAATGGGAAAGGTAAAACATGGTGTTATTTTATATACTTTATTATTATTCAAAAGCAGAGATCTTTTTTTCGATTTAACAGAAAGTTTCGGATGTTACACAGTAAAAATAGCTACAAACTCCACATTATAAACCTAAAACGGATCTTCTAAACATTAACACGACTTCAATATACAAAACTTAAAGGCAAGGCTGTATATTACGACAAATACCTAAAAATAAGCGGTTTGGAATGTCGACTGACGACCTCCACCGTCCGGTCGTCCGGCAATCGAAACGTTCTGAGAATATCGCCAAAATCAAAATCCGTGGTACTTAGTTATGAACCTTTCTCTTTGTAATATTTTATATGCTCTCATTGAAAATAGAGAACATCTCTCGAATTCTACTCTTGGTAAAAGCACCTATAATATTAATCATTCATAACGTTATGCATGGCTACAGCCAGAGTATATATCTCATTCTCATTCAACCCCTTTTGACGTCCCACTGCTGGGCACGGGCATCCCTTTAGTACGAGGAGGATCAGGCCATAGTCCACCACGCTGGCCAAGTCCGGGTTGGCTGACTTCACATACAGACATACAGGTTTCATCATTCTGTTTTCTTCACCGTAACGCCAGTGGTAATGATGTTTAAAAAAATTGTGTATTTATATTGTAACTGCGAATTTAGTTTTTTCATTTTCGCTCTTTCGCATAACAACAGTACTGCTGGTCGACGTAAATTATCACAATCTGTAGATAGACAGTAGAATTAGAGTGTATACAGTATAGGTTACATTTAATCCCCATAAATGATATTATTTTAACTGAATATAGCCTCCTTCAAATCTTTTTAAAAGGAATAAGAGCAAGCGTGGATCCGGTGGCGGGGGGGGGTCATGGGGGCCATGACCCCCCCCCCCCCCCCCCAAGCCAAATATACTTTTTAGAAAAGTTTGAAGTCTAAGAAAGAAAGGAATAAATGGATAACATTTCGATTTAAAAAAAAAATGGTTATTATATGTATTTTGAAGATTACATTCCCCTAGTTTCATGAATATCAAAAAGTTTTTGCAGATTTTGTCCAAATCTATAGTTAAGATCAGACTAACCTAGACTTCACGAAGTGAAGTATACATATAATAAATCAAACAACATGAAGATTTTTATAAAAAATTTAGGTAAATTTAAGACCTAATGCTGCTAAAGGTAAAGTCGAAAAATTATTTATTATTTTCCCAAAGTCGGTAATAGACCTGAAAAATCACCTTCTTTCCCTAAAGTCGAACACGAGTTTCGGTTCCATTTTATTTTACATGCATACAGACAGCATAATCAAAATAATTAAAAAAATATTAAAAGCTCACTAATTCTTGACTTACTTAAAAACAAGTTATAACGGTTCGCCTCAAAATATATGTGCAGTTAACTTAAACGTTGTAGTTTATCTAACCGTGTTTCACACTTTTCCTATGAACATCGTTATTAGTATTTATCATTGAAATAATATATCATATTACTATATTACACACCTTATTGCCTCGGTGGTCTAGTGGCTAACATGTGCAGAAGACCCTTAGTTCGAGTCCCAGGTTGCTATTGAGTATTTTGTTTATTTTTTATTTTTGTTACTGAAGTTTGCTAGCAGTAGTAACATTTTTTGGTACATTAGATTTTAATTTTACATAATAATCAATTGTTAAAAGTACAACTATATTAAAGCAAACACGACATGCACAATTATTTTACATCCCGTTTGATTCTAATCAACTTAAAAGTATAAGTTTAGCTATTAAATATTTCTGTGAAAAAATTCTCAATAACAGTTCGAAGTTGAGAAGGAGGCGGTGTTTCACCCCCGTTCCTCGGAGAATACATAAAGCCGTCCAGTCTTAACTCCTACCGGACTCCGGAGTATGCGTGTGGCAGAAATGGAGTACACTTGTGTCTGCGCGCTTACTTGTGCACTATAATATCTCCTGCGCAGATGGCTAATCTCAATGAGATTGGCCGCCGACGTGGCAGTAATTGGTAGGAAGTCATTATTATAATATACTATCATTACAGGCTCTTCTATATGTTGTATGACTGACACAATTATGTATATAAAGTTCATACAATGTCAACGTAATAACCAGCTTGAATAGTCCCCAAAAATTTGTCGACGTGTGAATATTCATTATTATAAATGCAAAGGGAATTTGGGGACGACTAGTAGATACAAGATATTTTAAGATTTGTAAACTATTTAAATTATTTTAAACTAAGCGAATCACCCTCGCTTCGCTCGGGTTCGTCCCTGGCTTGCTTCCCCATACAAATTTTCATACAAATTCTCACCCCCTTAAGGGATGATTTCCGGGAAAAAAAACTATTTCACTCACTCACTTTTCGTATCGTGAGATTTAATAAAACTTATTGTAGTAAAAAAATTTATTAAATTTCTATTATTTATTTCTATACAGAACTTGTCCTGAAAAACAAACACAAAAAAAAGAATTATCCAATTTGGTGCAGTCGATCGGAAGTTATACGCGTACATGAGTATATTTCGATGATTCATTTTTATTTATATAGATAGATACCCATAGAATTATTATTCAAAAATAATCAATAAATTAATTTAATATTGTTATAATATAAATGATAGAGATAGAACCCACAACCACCTTAATTAACGTTAACTACCTACCCCTACCGAAAATGGAAGTCACTGTCAGATGTACATACGAGTATGTATGTACCACGCTACATCGAAAAAAAGTATCTATCACAAAAAATCGGCGGTTAGGTGGTTATTTGTTCAAACGACCAATACTTGTTGTACTTTACAGCACAAAGTTTTTTGCTCTATTTTAAAAACAAAGCTTTATTTCTAATACTTATATAAGTACATATATAAATAAAATATTTTTTTTCGTCCTTAATAAAGTAAAATGTGTGTTTAATTCTAATAAAATAGACATTTAAAAGTAAATAATTCTGCATTAAATAATATTACGGTAAATTTGTCGTTTGGACAAATAAGCACTGAGATGACGAATTTGAAAAAAATATAATCTAATCGTAAGAAAAATTAATATACCTAGATATTCTAGTACTTTGAAATTATAAATGATACTATACGAAAACTTAAATAAAATATAAGAGATCATAACACAACGAAATAGAACTTTAGTCAGACAGACAGACATGACGAAACTAAAAATTTTGTTTTTGCCTATTAATTACGGAATCCTAAAAACTCAACACGCAAAGGCGTATTGAACCAGTCCATGAGATTTTCCATTAACAGTAATTCGAATTCAACGGTCAAACTTTGTAGCTTCTATTCGAGCAATACGTTAAAATTATTTATTTCTAAAATGTACAATCCATTGCTGTTTTATTTAGTATAAAAATATTTATCTTCATTATAACACAGAGATGTAATTAAAACTAAGTGTTTCTGCTTTAAGTGGATTTTTCTTTAGTACAGGGTGTTCAGGTGTCATGACATCATTGCTTTTGGATTCATCCAAGCGAGCTTATCATGTATTATTTGCATACATTTGTAAACTTTTTGTTTTATTGTCATTTTTTTGTTTTATGATTTGCTTTAAAATAAAGCTAATATTATTATTTTACTTGTATTTTAAGGTACTTTTTTATATTTAAGAAAGTTTTTTATAAAGGTGTCGTGAGTTAGCTAAACTACAGCATCGACAAGACAAAGATTTACAATAATTTGAAATTATATTATGTACTTTTCAAGGGCATCACTTTATATCGGCTATATAATACAATTTTTATAAAGAATTCTATGATTCAACTCCCTGCCCATTTCCCGATTACTTGAGGTCGGCGCAGTACATCTTCCGTCCCCTCAACGTGCGTTCATCTCATCGTGGTGCCGGGCGCGAAGCCAAGAAACGCACAGAGAGGTGGCCCACTTCAGTGGACGGTGTACCATGCGGGTTGCTCCTGGTACTTCTTTGACGGCAGAATGGATTACTGGAGGAATCCCATGGTTGTTGTGGTCTGCTTCGGCAGACCTACCGTTGGGGTGTCGTAGTTGAGTGCGTAAGCGATCCTGCGACGCCCTATTAAGACAAGGGAGGTTTGGTTGGGTTTTAGTGGGTAGTACTGGTTTTTCTAGCCGGTGAGTTCCACATAACCACCTGTATGTCTACAGGTGTTATGCGTAAATGCATTTTCAAACATTAAAAAAGTACATCTTTTATTTAAAAGATACTTTTCAACCAAAATAAGTAGCATCGGTTTATTTCATATACTTTGTGATATAATTATTTTATCAATTACTGTTAAGTAGGTAAGCCTTATCAAAACAAACAGCAAAAAATGTAAAAGTTTCACAATAGTACCAATAAATACGCTGTATTTATTGGTAACAAACACATTATATATATTATATTTATATCGTATTTCTTAATAAAAACGGCTAATTGATGACCAAATTGAATTCGACTACTTACGTTACAATTTGGGTCGAATTTAATAACGGTCTTCATATTACTAAATAGGCTTTTATATCGCTTTTTAATAAATTAAGTAATAATCCACTATTACATATCTCGTCATAACCTGATTAACTAATGCATTTATATATTAACATTTAAATGCCCTTCGTTATATATTGCAAAAGCTCGTCCCACAAGACACCATTAAACAGAAGTTTCTATAACCCACCATGCCACACTGCACTGGCTTGACCGGTACAGGTATAATATTAATACAAAAAATTATATTTTTCTTCGAAAATAATGCGTAGATCTAGAAATTGTATCTTAGACGTATGTCACTTCGGCTCAAAATTCAAAACGCCGTTGATAATTCAAAACAAGTGAAAAAAATATGCAAAAAAAATCGACTCGTGCGCATATGAAGGCGAGTTATGGTCATTGATTAAATGATCTAAGACACTATACCGTTCAATATAATTGGTTGTTCTCACGAGGCCTCAAGGTTGATTATTGACTGTCGAAGCGAAAACTTTATGTGGGGATTTGTGAACTTATCACGTAAAAGTCAGTTCTCCACTGTCACTCGTGGATGACGCACGCGCGTAGCCTGTGTCAACATTGGTCGGTTTAAATTTTAACGTCAAAAACAATTTCATATACAGTGTGTCCCGTTAGTGCATTTAGTGACATTGAGTTTTGAGTGCTTACATTTTAGATCGGATGTCCTAATAATTTGGTAAGTAATAATTATCTTTAATTTTAATATATGCAATATTTTCTAAATACCTCCATTATTTATTATCATTAGCTATTACAATCACTCATAAATTGATTCTATTTATGTACCTATATGAAATATAACATGAATGTATGTCACTTAGTACTAAGTTGGCAACAAAATGTTTAAATTAACGTTTAAACGTGAAATTTTACACTAAAAATGTCACAAAACCAGTTGAGTCAAGTAAATAACAAATTTTGAATTGGACATACGAAATTCATGTATGTATGTAATGTCCTAGCAAAAATCATATCACCAAGGTCGTTTTCAAGGAAAATTAAAGATTTAAACCGAGATTCAATTAGCATTAGAGATCTTCATTATGATAATTATCGTAACAATACAAGAAGCGCAAATGGTCTTCATGCAGATGTTAGCTTAAGTTAGTAGCACAAGCATTTAACATAAACTCACATCTGTCCCACTTCTATTTATTTTCACTACCTGTCTACAAGCAACGCTCTGTTGTCTACAGATTCAATTTCATTATCGGAAATAATAATTTAACTGAAGTGTTTTGTGATGTGTGAAGAAATTGGAATAATCGATACGCCTTAATTACTAGTTAGTGTACAACAAACAGACATACACGCCAAGTATTTATTTTTAGATAGATATTTCAAGTTAATGCGATGCTTTATGAGTTTATAAAAGAGAAATTTATTTTGTATTTAATTTTTATGTATGCATAATTTACATATTAAAAGTTTCTTGTGTATATATTATAGTTACAATCACAAGTGTTATTATGATTTTTGAAATAAATTGCTGGTTTTTTGTTGTTTGGTATTATAAAAGTTTTTGTATAGTAATAATTTTTATATACATTTCTATTTAGATTAGAATTTTTCGAACAATATTAATATATAAAAAACACGTTGTATACATGTATCTGCTTTCTGTTTTTAATTAAAACAAAAACCTTACACCGTTCTAAGCACATTTTGATAAAACTCTGCCAATTCCTTATTTATGTACAAACATACATAGATACTAGTTTATTAATAGTGAAGCTATTTTAAGGTATGCGAAAACTTTTAATGCGTAAGGTCGTATACATTTTACACCTGAGGTAAACGCACAGTGGAAAGTGCTATAATGTGCGATTTGAATAAACTTATAAAAAATAAAAACTAAGATGTTATCAATCTAGTTTTATGAATGTGGAACGTTACTTTCAGTTTGCAATTTTAGCATTTTTATATTTTGTGAAATTTCGTTTCGCTATTATCTACATAAACGAGAATGTTGGAATTTTAATACATTGAAAGAGTAAAAGTGTAGTTTATAATATTAAGATAAAATATCATTCAATGTAAGTAAATAAGTACTTAAAAATACTTTACAATACGTTTGGCTCAGTTTGTAGTGACTCTTCTTGCTGTGCCAGCGGTCGCGGGTTCGAGTCTCGCAGGGGAGATTCATGATGTCGGGATGCTCTGTGAATCGAGGGCATCCTGATTTAGGCGAGGTTGGCCCGCGAGGTACGGGCCGTCCGCAGGGGTGTTGTAGTGTGTGCGCAAGCGATCCTGCAACGCCCCATTGCACTGCGGCGACGGTTTCCGCTGTGGGTTTTAGCGAGTAGGAGTCTCTCACAGTACCTTGCCCGTTATGACGGCCGGCAGGGTCCCCATGATGGGTTTCCCCAGCGAAAAAGAAAAAAAAAAATAAAAAAAAAAAACAAAAACGGGGAGATTCATGATGAGTACGAATATTTGTATTCCAGTCATGAGTATTTCTTTTTATAATATGTAGTGTATATCTCTGGTATCCATAACTCAAGCCTCGTAGCTTACCATATAACTAGATGGTGAGTGTTAATGTCCCAATATATTAAATTATTTATTTACAAATATTGAACGTTGCTTTAGATTTAGAATTTAAGGTCATCCATATTATATGAAACACATAACTATTATATTACGAGAATATTAAACTTTTGAAGCAGTGAGAGAGTATTAAACACTAGATAAAAATATTCCGATATTATATTTTGGATCGCATACAGACATTTTATGACATTATAAGCTAAATTTGCTTTCATTTACCGTTTATGAATATAATTTTAAACAAATTTTGAGAAAAAATCCATGTTGCCTTAAAAATGCGCCTTGAATCAAGTGTTCTGTATCACTATCGAATAATCTCAATATTTAATCTTACGCCAAATAAACCGTTACGTTAAGTGGTATCATAACAACCTCCTTTACTGACATGACAAAAATGGAACACGCTGTATAATAATCGTCTTTGCGTGGTTAATGATCTCTTGTCAATATACATATTACTAAGAAAAGTTAGACTCTATTCATCATATTATACGACCAAATTGAGGCAATACGGTGGCCTACTCCAGAATACATACTAAGTATATAAATACTATTCTATGAACTGCGAGCACTCTATATGGGCTTCGTTTTTTTTTTATATTTATTTTTCCTATCTAACTTCACACTTTTATTTCTTTAGGGTTGAACCGAAAGGTTTTGTAGCATGATAATTAAAATTATACCTATTACATTTTAACTTTGAACATACGTAATTTGTTAAGTAGGTAACTTAAAACTAAAATATGTAACAACAGTAACATACGGACTGACATGACCTAATTATTAGGAATCTGTTTTTCCCTTTAACTACGGTACCCTGAAATCCTTTATTAGTGATGGTCTTCATCACATATTTTCCGTCAAAGCCTATTAGGTTGTTAGGTAAAATAATATGTAAATAGAAAAAAGTAATGTTATAAATAGATTAGAATTGTATTGAAAAATAAGTTTTATATGAAAAGAAACAATAGATTTTTCAAAAACGGTCAATAATAATATAAACAATAAATGACGCCCTAAATTTACTTTTTAATGAAAAAACTTAGTTATATTGATAAATGAATAAAAAATATTGGAGTTCTTAACAAATTAAGGATTTATTTTTGATTCATTTTTCATTTAGGTAGTAACTTAGGTACTTTTTTAATAAAATTCATTGATTCATCATTTATTCAAGTCTTATAAGATAATAAGAGACCATATTATCTTACAACATAGAAAAAGATGTGTGTTGGTTTATCCAAACTGGTGAAATATAATCTCTGGAACTCCTAAACATATTCTAAAATTACCTTCTAAGTTTACTATTATACATAAAAAGCCTCCTCTGGAATCACTAGAGTCAACGGATTTTAATGCAGTTTTTAGCAATAGATTGCTAAAAACTGCATTAAAATCCGTTAAGTAGTTTAAAAGATCTAAGCGAACAGACAGCGGAAGAGACTTTATTTTATATTTTCTAAAGATACCGAGGCCGAATCTATAGTTTTAAAATTTTTATCTCTCTGTCTGGAACGTATCGCGAGAAAATCACTGTACAGATTTTAATGAAATTTGATATTATGATAGCTGATTATCCAGGGCAACATATAGGATACTTTTTACTGCGGGAAAATATCTCATCTCTGAGAAATCTAAACATTATAATATAATGTAAGCATATCTAACTTTCTGCACACTTATTCATTTTTATTATATTGTACGTTTTGTGATTAAATAGCGCATAAATAAATTTTCAATTTCTTCATCTCAGTTCAAGTTAAAGTTATGGTTAAATGATATAAAACAACAAGCGTCTCGCTCCACCCAACAACGTGTAAGGTTTCGATGGGAACTAAAAAGTAAGAAGAAAAACTCGAAGGATACGCGTCACCGCCCTTTTTGTTCCTTACGAAGGTAGAAAATATGGATGTGGTATTCTATTTTATATTGGCTATTTATTAAATATATGCTTTAAATTTTACTATTGATTTTTCGCAATAAAATCCAAAACAATGATTTTTAGAATTTTGGTCTATATATTTGAAACGGCTTAACCGATATGGGTGCGGTTTTCACTAATGTATTGTAGTAAGCTTAACTTAACATTTAGTATTTGTTTTATTTCCATCGGTTCATAAATTAAAAAGTTATGTCAATTTAAACAATCACTCTAATTAAAATAAAAATTCATGACTAAATCAAATAATCCTGTACTTTAATTGAACTTACGTCCTTTCTTATAGATATCAGTGCCACAAAACGCTACAGCGAACATCATGTTTACATCAGATTAAAGAAAATCTTTAATTCAACAGATTTCTACTAGATACTACAGTAATATAAATTCTCATAATTTATCCATTGCATTTGTTCTAAATATAGCACATCGTATAATCTAGACGTCTTATAAACTAACCGAGCGAGTGAGGCTCTGCATGCCAACAACCTATATATGGATAGGGCTATCAACATTTACTGTTGGCTTTGCGAATTTTAGCTAGTTCCTATGAAATATAAAGAACTTATATATTACTAGCGGACCCGACAGACGTTGTCCTGTCTACACGTCTTTAATTTGAAAATTTCAAACTTTTTGGACAAAATTGTGAATCTAAACCATTCCCAGATCCCCTTGAACACACACAAAAAATTTCATCAAAATCGGTCCAGTCGTTTGAGAGAAGTTCAGTGACATACACACTCACAGAAGAATTATATATAAAGATATATCTAAAAAGAAATTGCAAATAAAAGGTTTTTGATGAAAAATTTTAACTCAAAAATGACTATAAAATTAGATTAAAACACTAAATTGATTCCTATTTATACTCGTATATACAAAAAAGGGCTGAATGCATTTAATCGCGGAATACATACATGTACAAAAACTTTAAAATGAGTTCGTGTCTGGTAATATATTGCGTAATTTATACAAAAATATACCCAAAATAATACCCTACATTTCTTAAGTCGGCTAATTAATATGATGTCACGGCGGCAGTACGCACATATACGGTGTCAGTATTGGTAATTAAGACGAAGTAAAAGGAAGGTTCATGACTGCGATATAAGGAAATAATTTTCATAAAATATTGTCTGTATAATACCTGGTAGTGTATATATATATATATATATATATATATATATATATATATATATATATATATATGTTGGTATGATAGTAATTGTAGAAGGTAATCTACGTCTTTATTATAAGTGGGTGAGTGAAAAAAATTTTTTTTTATGACCATTTCAATACATATTTAAAAACCTATTTTTAATATTATCTTCTATCATGTTTTTAGGTACAGTTATCTTCGTTATTGCAAACTTAGTTCTGAATATTTATTTTATTCCTTTACAGATTATATACCATTATTTTACACTAGCATTGCCCGCGGGAGCCGCCCTCGTTCAGATGACCAAAAACAAAATTCTTAGGTTTGACATACCTGTTAGTATACTCTTATATTGCAGTTTTTGTATTTTTTCTCAGAAATGAGATATTTTCGCGGTTAAAAGTATCCTATATATTGACCCGGATAACCAGCTATCACCATACCAAATTTCATCAAAATCCCTACAGTGGCTTTCTGTGATGCGGTAACAGACAGACAAAAATTCTAAAAACTATAGATTCGGCCTCAGTATCGATAATAATGTTTATTTCAGTAAGATTTTCCAAAAAAAATTTAATGTACAGATTCGGCTTAGTTACAATTTTATTATATGTATAGATTTCCTCTTTTGAAAATATACTTTATCTAAATTATACTACAACTATAATTTTCTAAATATAATAATAATCTATTAGATTATAGCAAAAAAAACTATAATTTGTACCGCCTTATTAAGTATAACTACGAGTACATCATTATATTTTAATCACAACGTTTACGTCACCAATAAATACTCGTATAAACAACTGTGTATCCAATTATCTCACTCACATCTTGGGAGGCATATTTATGCATTAACAGCTTAAAGTTATGTCTTGAAACCTGTTCGAAGCTCAGGAATCAAGGACAGCATCGAATAATATGCACATTTAAATCTGGCTTTTTCCGTCGCAGAATAAATAAAATATGTATTTGTTAAACCGTTATATGGCATAATACATAATTTCCAAAAGTAAATCAAATGTAAGTTTTGACCGAGTTTAAAAACAGGAGCGGTTGAAAAAATTGAGTATAATTCTGGCGTTTGTTTTTAGTGTATATAATATGAGAAAAAAGGGCTGAATACATACATAATATGTATGATAAAATGAACTTTCAAGCCCAAGGATAAAATCATTAGTTTTTATATCATTTTGCAGTCGTACCTTTTAAAGCAAAAAGATATTAATTTTAACGAATTCATAATCTTATATATTTTATTAAGGAATTTATGAATAATTCATTTGACGATACAAAGCGTGCATTAATATACATACCACAATATATATATACGTCAATAGCAACCGATTACATGTTGTAAGTATAAGTTATACGTAGTAAAGGATACCTCTGTCATTTTACTGCATATCCAATATTCTGTTCTTATTAACGTCCCACTGCTGGGCACGGGCCTCCCTTCAATACGAGGGGAATCAGGCTATAGCCCACCACGCTGGCCAAGCGCGGGTTGGCAGACTTCACATGACTTTCAAAACCTTGCTAGGTTCTCTCAAACATGAAAGTTAATTCATGATGTTTCCATTACCATCCAGCATAGCCATACCATCAATTTTGTTAGGAAATTCTAGCAATTTAAGTTTCAAGCACAGCCCTAAAGAATAACAAAATTTGTTTTATTCTCACTAACACAGCATCACTTACGCGTAGAAATACTTGTATCAATTCAACAATAGAATATTTTAAAGCAATCCACAATTCATTCTGACGGTCAGGCTTATAGCAGGATTTATGTCCCTCTTAGTGGGAGAGAGTCAAACTTCTGATATTATCTTGCGTTATTATAAAGAGGTAATTTTTTATCTACACTAATAATATGAAGAGGTAAAGTTTGTAAGTTTTTTTGTAGGAAGTAATCTCTGGAACTACTGAACTGATTTAGAGGAAATTTGCTATGAATATAGTTTAAGATCCAAGGAAGGACATAGGATAGTTTTTATTCTGGAAATTATTACTTAAGGGCGTGAAAAGAAGGATAAAAATTTTGTATGGGGAATCGATAATTTCTCAATAGTTATGAATCTGATATGTATATATACATATATGTACTATAATATATAGTCGATCTTTTCCATACTAACCTCAAAACGCGCCTAGGGATGAACCCAATCGAAGCAAGGGTGAGTCGCTAGTATATTTATACTTAGAGGATAATTTCTGCAACTATTGAATTGACACAAAGAATTCCTTTACCAACCAGAACACAAGATTACTCTACAATACGCAATATAGACTACGTTATCTAAGATAAGGTAGGTAAAACTACAGGCGACGTTTAGTTATAATATCATGATACCACACGTACAATAGATATTTAGAAATGTCTATAAAAAAGAATTGGTCACATTCTACGTATGATATAACGTATAGAAAATTTCACTCGTCTCGGTCCATTAAGCGTGGGATTGACGAAATTTTGGTTCCACCACACCTTTGCTACTATTGTACGTTTTCCAAATACAATGTTCCGGACACTGCGTCCTTTAGCCGAAGCGAAATGGCTGATGCTTGTTTTCTTTTTTGTTCGTGTAATTTATGAAAGCTACTGTCCACTTGATGTTAGCTTTTTAACCGATTTCAAAAAGGAGGTGTTGCTCAAATTTTCGGAATAATATTTTAATGCCTTATACTGTATCTCGGGACGAATCTTTACAATTTTCTTTAAATGATCATCCTTTTAAATGAAATGCAGAGAAACCGATGAAATTCAAATCTAAACCGATTTTAACCTACTTCTATTGAACCATATAATTTCGTTAATATCCCGTAGGAAACACCTCATGTCATGTCATGTCACGGACCCATAAAATTTCTATATGATAAAACTCTTGTCTATCTATTCCTGCGTAAACAACAGCAAACGAACATACATACATACTCTATTATACTATTAATAAAGACTTTGTAACAGTGAAGTTATAAAATATAGAAATCATCAAAGTGCTTAGGTATTTTTAACTGTAACATAAATCAAAAGCAATTTACAAACGAACGAGCTTCTGAATAATCTCATGCTTATTTCGAGGCAATTTATTGAATTTTATAAGAGACTGGATTGTTGAACAGGTTGCAAGGCTGATGACCCCATACACCCAGGACTTTCTTTTACCTCCAACATTTTAAATTAAGGGACCGATAATAAAAACTGGTCATATAATGGAGTCGCCGTACGAAATAATGGATGTGGTATTTTAATTTGATATATAAAAGATACTTACTCTTCTCTTGTATACTCATACTGTCATTAATAATGTATTTTTTATTTGATTTTTAATCTATTCTTCTAATTGAGTATGGCTTTGTTATTTGTTAGTGTTTTTCAAGTAGGTATAACATTTTTATTAATTAAACTTAATAATTATTATCTTTTATTATTCATAAGTGAAGATGGGTGTTGGCTTCATCCGGAAGTAAAGAGTCACGTGCATAATAAGATTTATAAATACATACATACATTTACTAGTAACACCTATTGTTTACAGATAAAAGAAATCTTAAATTAAATCGATAAACATCTCGCATCGATTCTGTGTGATATTCGCAAAGTTTTATCGTACTTAAATTATTAATAAGTAGCCATAGAACACGAACAAACACTCGAACTAAAAGTGTATTACGCTATTTATTCTTGTATTAAGTAGACTAGTGAGTTACCCTCGCTTCACCTATGAGCTATTCCAAGTCACATTAATCTATGTAGTATATTAAGTAAATTTTATTCAAATCCGTCCAGCCCTTTTCGCGTGAAGAAGTAACAAACATACTCATTCACTTTTTTTTAGTAGTTATAGTATAGTAAAGTACTTAAATAATTTAACAGAAACGATCGATACTAATAATAAATACCGAATCTGTATAATAATTAATATTATAAATGCAAAAGTTTATGAGTATGTTTTGTGGATGTTTGTTACTCTTTCTCGCCAGAACGGCTGACCGGATCTGGATGAAATTTGGTACAGAGATAGATTATAGTCTGGAATAAAACAAAGGCTACTTTTTATCCTGGAAAAATATCCGGTTCCCGAGGGATAGATTTATTTTTGTTTTTCTTGAGGCGAACCCGAAGGCGAGGCGAAACGATGGTGAGCTGCTAGTACCTAATAATAGCGTGACTACAATATAATTATAATCAAATGTCAATGTTTAATTATAATAAGTTATTATTTAATCTTAACGTCTTAGCATAAAATTATAGCGTTAGCGTTTCTTGTCAAATAAAATATTACCATTTAATAATTGAAAAGTCAATTTAAATTACAAATCTCACTTATATTCAATATTTTCATAGTGTTAAAATTAAATTTTATAATGACAATTCTTGTATCTATACTAATATTATAAAGAGGTAAAGTTTGTGAATTTGTGAGGTTGTAGGGGGTAATCCTGAGTCTACTGAACCGATTTAGTTATCTAAAGATAGTTTGAGACCCTGGAGAGGAAGTAGGATACTTTTTATCCCGGCAATCATTCCTTAAAGGGATGAAAATGAAGATAAATGTTTGTATGGGGAAACAGCCAAACAGAGGATGAGTCGCTTGTTATATATATCGGTGTCCGATCGTTAAATTGGCCAGATCATGAAATTGCTCGGCTTATCATAAAACGCCACGATTTCCTGATTTGGCCGGTCATATCACAATATGCCTTTAAATAAAGAATAAGACAGATCGACGAACGATATGGCGGGTGTTACCTGGCCAAATCATAAAATAGCGGCGTTTCGCGATATGCCGAGGAATTTTATGATTTGGCCAATAATTTCAAGTACCTCTGAAACAGGTTTTGTTTTTTATGTTAATGATGATGATGATATTAAAATGCAATTTTTACATTTCTTCCGAAAAAACTTCCACAAAACGCAGAGCGAAGCTCGGTCGCTCAGGCACTTTATATAATGCTTAATTCATTTTGGATTGATAGGTGGAAATAATTTCAGTAGTAGTACTAAAGGATGATTTTAGAATTCTATTCAACCCTTTCTAAAGTCCCACTGCTGGGCACGGCCCCATAATACGAGGCGGATAAGGACATAGTCCACCACGCTGGCCAAGTGCGGGTTAGCGGACTGTCTTTCGAAAACTTGCTAGGTTCTTTCAGACATGCAGGTTTCCTCATGATGTTTTCCTTCACCGAAAGCCAAGTGGTAATCATGTTGGAAATGATTCGCACATGAAAATATCAGAGGTGCGAGACCCGGGATTCGAACCTGCATCACTCTATTTCCCAAGCGAGCGCGTTACCACTGAGCTACCACTGCCTATATTATATTATAATACATTAGAATATATAGACACAATGACAAGATTCAATGTTTTATTCAGTATCAAATAACTGTAATATGAGTGCGTATTTATAAAACTAGGTATAGTAAAAGTTTTTACGACGTTATCGGCCTATTATTATAAATTCGAAAGTTTGTATAGCAGTAGTCCCCCGCGGACTCACCCGAGCGGAGCGAGGGTAAGGCGCTAGTTAATATTTCCTAGTGACATAACTCCTCTGTACTTTGTCAAAACACAACATAGCCATACAAATTCTATACCTTATATAAACCGAACCCACTACATCCAGTATATCCAGCATATCCAGTGCTCAGCAAGGCGAGACAGTACTTCACGTCGCGTCAGCGTCTTATTCTTTATAAGGCGCAAATTCGGCCCCACATGGAGTACTGTTCTCATCTTTGGGCGGGAGCTCCCCAGTACCAGCTACTTCCATTTGACCGCATTCAACGTAGGGCGATTTGAGTTATCGACGATCAAACTCTCTCCAATCGGCTTGATCCTTTAGCTCTGCGTAGAGATGTTGGATCACTCTGCATCTTCTACCGCATCTATCACGGGGAGTGTTCCGAGGAATTGTTCGGACTGATCCCGGCTGCTGAATTTCATCATCGGACATCGCGCCAAAATAGTAAATTCCATCCACACCACCTCGATGTCCAGCGTTCCACAACAGTGCGATTTTTAAGGCATTTTTTGCCCCGCACAACCACTGTGGAACCAGCTATCGCCGGCGGTCTTTCCGAACCGCTATGACCTGGCCACCTTCAAGAAGAGAGCGTATTCCTTTCTCAAAGGCCGGCAACGCATCTGCAAGCCCTGCGGTGTTGCAGATGTCCATGGGTGGCGGTGATCACTTTCCATCAGGTGAGCTTCCTGCCCGTTTGCCCCCTTAGTCCCATAAAAAAAAAAAAATATCGCGTTCAGCCATTATTATTGACTATAATATCTATTTTATGTAAACTTAATTCTAATTGAATAAACACTGAATGAAGGTGCTTAATTGACGTTGATGATTTTAATGCTTTAAAATGAAACATTTTATGAATTATAATTTTTTTATCATTTGCTTTTTAAATAAAGCATTTAAGGCGAAAAGGTCGATTTAAGAATGAAGGTATTTTATATAAGCTATGTTTATTCTTTGTGATTTCAAATTTGAAACCTATCAAACTTAATTAGTAGGAATGTATCTTTATATTAAACCTAAATAACAATTAAATATTCTTTCTGACCAATTTCGGTCACGGCAACCAATCTCATTAAACTAGCTAACTAGCCAACAGGGGAGATTTTATGGGGTACAAGTGTACGCGCAGACACAAGTGCATTATCTATTCCATTCATTGTCAAAGAGCTGCTTCTGAGAATTTCATAATAGAATAATCCGATTGGTTTGACCTAGGGCTCGAACCTAGGACCTCCGGATCTGCATTGATCCTATAGTGAATGAAGAGTCTTTTTCTATCATTTTCTAATAGTTTTAAAAATTATTATTGAAGAAAATATTCTAATAAAAAACTTAAATCGCAGAACATACAGACAGAGTTGCTTTTATCATATTAATAATTGCTTTATAAGTGCAATAATTTGGTTCAAATCATCGAAAAAGCTGTGAACTAAATCACCAACAATATTGAACGTAACAAATTCGTAATACAGCCAATTTGTAAAGTTCTAACATTCAGCATAAGACGAATTGTTACGCGTCGGCGAACTAAAAATTGTCCTTTATTGGATACTTAGTATCTCCTACTAATGATTTGCTATCGAAAATACCTATAAATTTATAATTATTATAGCAATCCTTGATAAATTATTACTAATAATTCTACTAATAATTAAACTAATATATTAAAATAATTATACTAGGTTTCTTTATTCGCATTTTATAGATAAAACTGCGTTTTCGGATTTTTTCGCGGATTTATTTAGATTTTTTAATTCCCGACGTTTTGAATGCATTGCAGCAATCATGACTACGATATAGAGAGTCTCCTGGAAAGATAGTTTTATTTAAAACTAGGCAGGCAATGTAATCACACAATACAAATCTTTGAATTTCTCGGTTTTTCTGTACTATAATATGCATGTATTATACATATAAACTTTTTAAATTATTAAATCACTCTGTCTATTGCTGAAAACAGCATTAAAATCCCTTGAGTAGTTAAAAAGATCTAAGCGAACAGACAGCGGAAGCGACTTCATTTTATACTATATAAGGATGTCAAATATTCGCTTAAATCTAAGATAGTATGACATTTTATAGATTTTTATAATTATAATGTTGATTTTTCACCGTTTGAATGTCGGAAATAACTCGGTCGTAAAATCTAAAGCACTAAGTACCCACGCTTTATCAGTACATAACTCAATACAGTATTAATAATGATTAGTCAGTAGAGGTCTGGCTTTTAACATGTTATGCAAATTAATTAAAATAAGTGAAGTTGAGTCGTGTTTTTGGTACAATAACTACACTGTTAAACCATTGTTATTTATGTTTATCGATTCAAAATATCGTTACGCCTTCGAAAGCGAGTATCGAACACGTCAACATGGTAGTGGGATAGTGAAAGTGGATTGTTTGTCATTTTAAGTTTGTTTACGTGTTTTACAACGAATGGTTTTTGTCTTATAATTATCTAATGAATATTTAATGCGGAAGGTTTTAAGTTAATTCCATATAACCACGATATATCCGCCGTATTGTATATGACGAACTGTTATAATACGAAAATTATAATATTTATTTCGTACTAGCGACTCACCCTCGCTTCGCTCGGGTTCGTCGTAGGTTGATTCCCCATACAAATTTTCATCCCCACTTTCACCCCCTTAAGGAATCATTTTCGGGATAAAAACTATCCTATGTCCTTCCCAAGATCTCAAAATAGCTTCTTACAAAATTTCATCTAAATCAGTCCAGTAGTTTCGGAGCTTATTCGGTACAAACAAAGAAACAAATAAAAAAAATCCTGTTTATAAGTACAGATTAACTCATACCAATACATTTCCAAAACCAAATAAAATATCTCTGTACGATATACTGTATATGTATAGTAAGGGATACATTTTCTTTTATTCATTTTCACCAACTTTCTCTTTTCATGTAGAGAGAGTAACGAATTGTATATTATACATATATATTATGTATGTAGATTGAAGTTATATATGAAAGTTTATATTTAATATATTATAAAACTGGTAAATCATTAAGGCCCCACCTTACGTACATTTGTACATATTATGTACATTTTTCTCATTCTATTGTAATGCAGAAATTGATACGATTTAACGTCTTGAAGGAAGCAACAGCTCCCTGTCCATTTCCCAATTACTTGGGGTCGATGCAGTACATCTTCCTATGTTTCCAGACCGCCTTAATAAGTATTCTTTATATTAGCTCTCATTCAGACTAAGCTGTATAGCTGTTTAGTAGGTCTTTATAGATTTTCCTAATGATATCATAACCATTCTATATAGTTTATATATAATAGTTCATTTAACAATGCATTGCAAAAACTACAATCTAAATGAATCATCGCACGGACGTCATTGTAATTTAATATCTACGAGTATATATAAATAAGAAAGACAAAACAGGTGAGTGTCTTTTTCTCCACTGTTTCTCAACCGATTTTCTGATTTTATCTATTTAATAGCTTTAGCGATATAAATAAAAAGATTTGGAAACAGTTTTTATATATATAGGTACATTCTATTCATATCTGTTTTCCACCAATTTTCAATAATGACGAATCAAACACGACAGCTCAAGTGATCGAAATTCGATACTAGTTATTTAACTGAGCTTTTTACTCGTAATACAGTATTATATAAAGAAATTGTTAGAAAATTGTCTTTTATATAAAGCTATTTTTTTGGCCTTTCTTTACTGTAACCACTCATATTTGAAGACAATAATAAATGTTTTTTTCACATAAGACAATGCTTTACAAATTCTATTTAAATTAACTTATGTATTAAACAAACATTTATATTTCAAAAAGATACAAAAAGATCTCCATTAATACATTCTAAGACTGTTTAAAATACTTGAGTATTTTTTGTCTCAAAATTTTAATGGCAATATTCAAATGTTCAATTTTCTTAACGATGGTGCTGCGCTGGATTTACACTAGGGGCACTCGGAGCTAGTGCCGAGGGCAGTACATTTTTAGGGACGACCAAACTAATTATACTATTAAAAAAAATTGTATTATAAAAAAATGAAAAATAAAAAAAATATTAACTAGTAGGTACATTTATCGAAAAATTATTATCTTTTATAAATTATTTCTTTTTATTTTTCAAAAAAATACTAATTAAAAAATTTAAACTTTCAACATTTTATTCAAAATTTCCATAATAGGGCGGCATTTTTTACTATGCCCAGGGGCGGCATTTTTTACTATGCCCAGGGGCGGCGCTAAGGTTAAATCCGGCCCTGGTTATATGTAACTTCTTCAAAAACATTTGTAAATTATTGGCTAAATGCAATAGCGAAATGAAAGCATCGTGTCATATTAATTTTAATTTAGATTAGAATGCTTATTTAATTAAAAATATATTAGTGAAAGTATATTTCATAATCGTCTAACAATGTGACGTCTAAATTTTATGTTAATGGGGGTTTTACTATAATTAGTAGAGTTACCTACAGTGTTATAATGTACTTTGAAAATATATGACTTCAATTTATTGAATCAAAAGTATAATATAAATTATTATTTAGATATATTTCTATGCTATATTAATTTAATTCGACTCTACTGTATTATTAATCTGACTGGTTAGTATTATTTTTATTATTTGTTTTAACGTTTGACGTTTAGTATAGATTTCTCAGAGATAAGAGATTTTTCCGCAGTAAAAAGTATCCTATTTGTTGACCCGGATAACCAGCTATCATCACACCAAATTTCATTAAAATCTGTCCAGTGATTATCTCGTGATGCGTTTCCAGACAGACAGACAGAAATTCTAAAAACAATAGATTCGGTCTCTGTGTCTATAATAATGACTATTTCAATAAGATTTTTAAAATAACATTTAAAAAAATGTTTAATGTACAGATTCGACTCAGTCAGTTTGATCATCAAGTCTTGTATATAAATATATTTCATGTGTCGCGGCAACGGCCCTTAACGATTTGGATTTTTATATTTTGATAAAGTTTTCCTTTTTAAGTTAACCTATGTATCTGGTTTTCTGGAAAACGCAATTTTTATTATTATCTTTTCCGGCAAACGCTTAGCCGCTAGTATTTCATGTGTTTATAGGTATAAATATACAAATAAAATATGTAATACATTTTTATTACAACTTTCTTTCAAACCAAAACCTCCAGTTTTATATTGAACTAACGACTCACACTCGCTTCGCTCGGGTTGACCCTAGGTTGCTTCCCCATACAAACTTCCATCCCCATTTTCACTCAGTTAAGGGATGATTTCCGGGATAAAAACTATCCTATGTGCTTCCCAGGGTCTCAAACAAACAAATATACTTGCCTTTAAATCAAATATCTAATAATTTTCATTGAAAACTTTCTGATAGAATGAAAGTAACTTAAAATAGAAAGATGATTCAATGCATATTCTCTAGTAACCGCGCAAGGGATATTAAAAAAAAATTTTCTCACCGGTTTAGCAATATTTGTTAATGAATCATATATTACGTGTACCAAAATACAAAAGCAAAACGGAACTGTAATAGTGTTTCACTTCAAAATTTAGCACATTCATCCTAATAAATAATGAAAGTTGCAGTAAAAGCTTAATTAGAAAGCTTACATTTCGAAATGATATATAAAATATCGAAAAAGCGATATATAAACGATATATATAGACAGTGGTAGCCCAGTGGTAACGCGCTCGCTTGGAAAACCGAGTGAAGCGGGTTCAAATCCCGGGTCTCACCTCTGATTTTTTCATCTGCGAAACATTTCCAACATGATTATTACTTATCTTAACGATGAAGGAAAAAATCAAGAGGAAACTTACATGTTTGAGAGAACTTAGCAAGTTTTCAAAAGACACGTGAAGTCCTCCAACCCGCACTTGGCCAGTGTGGTGGAGGCCGACCCCCAGCAGTGGGACGTAAAAATTGCTGAAAACATGCATACACATATAAAATATCTTATAACAATCCAACAAATTGTTACATACGACGTTATGATTTAGTCTGATATATGGATATTAAGTATAATTTTGACCGACTCCACAAAAAGAGAATGAGGGAAAAGTATGTAGAAATATATAGATACGTAAGCGATATTTTAGCCTACCGTGACTAGATTACTAGCGATTTATGTGAGTAGATATACCTCATGGCTAGCAAGGATTTGTTTGTTTGTAATCGATAAACTCTGGAACTACTAAACCGATTTTAAAATTCGTTTCAACTTAAGAAACCTACATTATCTGATTGACCTAGGGACATCACTATGGATCACTAGAAAAAAAATTAACAAATAAAAATACGTATCGCCGTCATTACGTTTGTATGATGCATATTAGTTTTTCTGCACACCATTCTAATGTTTAACGGATATTATTTTTTGTAATATCCGTTTTATTCTATAGATATTTATATTTTTTTGTTTTATATACAAATTGTTGTATAGTGGAAATAAATAAGCAATTTATTTTCATTACTTATGTCCGCAGTAGGTATTCATAGTTAATCTGGGTTTGGACGACACGTTTGGCTCAGTTTGTAGTGACCCACCCTACTTGGTGTGCCAGCGGTCGCGGGTTCGAGTCCCGCTGGGGCATTCATTTGTGTTATGAGCACGAATGTTTGTACTCCAGTCATGGGTGTTTATATTCATATTTATTATATGTATGTTTTTAAGTTATATATGTGTAGTGTATCAACTATCTGGTATCCATAACACAAGCCTCGTAGGTTACCATGCAACTAGATGGTTCTGTGTGTTAATGTCATTTATAATATTAGTAATATTAAGTTTCCAAAATATAGGTACATGAAATGTTTAAAATATGCTCATTTTAAACAAATGTAATATACTTTATTATTTTATTTTACAAATATATAAAGAAAACCCTCGTCAGATTTATAAGGTAGCGACTTACTCTCGCTTTGGGTGCATCCTAAAAGACAAACGTCTAAAGAATCTTTTTTTTTGGACAGCGCGCAAGCGTATACAGAATAACCCACCATAAATTAATCACAATCGGATCAATGGTATATAAACGCATAGAGGACAAACATACGAACATTCATTTTTTAATACAACTACATTTTGCTTACTGACTGAAAACTAAAGAAATAATTCCTAAAAAAAATACAATTAAAAACCTCCTTACGGTAAAACTTACATACATGTTTGTAGAAATTGCACGTAATTTGTGACTGGAAAAAAGACACATACATACTTACACACATAATACATTCTGACTTATAGCGATAAGGCCGCTTCCTGTGCATCATCTATTTGTTTATTTCTTCCTTTGTGGTGTACAATAAAGTATTATCATTCTAATCATTTAATTCAATGTTGAAATAAATATTGCCCCTTTTAACCGACTTTAAATGTTTTTAATGAAAAAGGAGTAGGCTCCTAAGTTCACCTGTATGTTTTATTATATATTTTATATACCTATGTATGTGTTTATTTAATCAACCTTAATATATCCTTTATCCTTATACATACTGTTTGCAATTCAGATATGTTGTTTTCTGATGACGTGAAGTGTGAACGACCCGTCGCTGACCGAATGGAACCTATGCTTGCTATGACAGTTAACTTTCTTACTACACATTCATTACATTAAAACAAAAACATCTATATAAAATTACTAGCACTTGACCGCGGTTCTGCTCGCGAATTTAAAGTAAATTTTTATAAAAATTCTCAACCACTTTTTGAATTCTTTAGGCGTAGAATTTCAAAAAAATATGTTTTATACCTGATTTCTATTCCCTATGAAGGTTCCCAAAATTTCGAGTTTGTAGCGTATTAATTATGTAATTTTAAATAAAACTACCTTACCACTTACCAGATTTTTTTATTGGATTTATTTTAAATTTTCGTTCTCGAAGCACGAATGCTTTAAAGCAATCATGGTCACAGGAACAGACAGTATCTATCAAAAAACCAAATAAGTCCGCGAAAAAATCTTTTCAGACAGAGTCTATCAAAAAAGTCCGCGAAAAAATCCAAAAGATAGTATAATTTAAAATGTTAAATTTAAAATTTCACGTAAATCTAATAAACTTTTATACATACAAATATGTCGTTCGATCCTATACAAAGGAATACTAGTAAAAGATTACAAACTTAATATAATAAGACTACACAGTACACATGTCACACGCAAGTCACAGGCAAAAAGTACCAAGTAAAACCTACCTTCAGTAGCATAAAATTCCCAAATTAATTAATTATTTGGACTTTTTAATTAAAACCGTTTTTATAAACAAAAAAATCGTAATGCAAAGTGGTTGTTGAGCTGTCAATGAACGTCTAAATAAATTTCGTCTTTGTCCACGGTTCAACGATCGCGATGTTACGGTATCAGTTTTTGCCACAATTAAATATGCCCGTCGAAAAATTTTTGTTATACTCTCAGTGATTTTATTCGCCTATTAAAATAACGAGATAGTTGTAAAAATATTTTTGTAACTATCTAATGATTGCGTGGGCTTTCACTAAAGAAAACTGAAATTTTCATATAGGTAGTCAATCTATGTATAGGAAATTTATTTAAAATTGATCTCAGATAAATTTCTTTTCATTGTATCACTAAAACGATTGCTAAACTGAACAAAAAGGGGATGCCAATGTACAATGTAATCTGTATATAAATATTATAAATGTGAAAGTTTGTGAGATGTTTGTTACTCTTTCACGCCAGAACGGCCGAACGGATCGGGATGAAATTTGGCACAGAAATAGATTATAGTCTGAAATAATACATAGGCTACTTTTTATCCCGGAAAAATATACTTATCCGAGGGATAGATTTGTTTTTGTTATTAATATACGTACTCAACCAAAGATAGAAAATCAAACTTAGTGAATGCAAAAAATAGTTAATAACATAATAAAGAATATTTTAAAAAAAAATCTGTATAAAAATATGATCTTACTTTCTCTGCTTTTAGTTTAGAGTAGGTATATTGCTACATATATAAGCTATTAGGTTGATCAAAAGTGTATGTGACCAGCACATATCTCCATACTGTATTTTAATCAACTCCGTTGATACCACACAAACTTTTTCATACTAAGTAACACTTAAAAATATTACCCTATTTTTACTCATCAAGGTTTGTTCATTATTATCTAAACACCTGTAGAAACTAACGAGATTTGTTTTTCCATAATGTTAATTTAAACAAAAAACTCTTAGGCTTTTTATCCATAACGCTCATATATCCGTAACCGCCCGTCACAAATATTCACAACTTCGCAAGGCCGATGATATAATCGTGCATATTACATATAAAAAAATTATTAAAATATCATACTCCGATAAATAATCAATTTATGATATCATGATACTTTAGTAATGTGTCGTGTTGAATTAATTTTTTAACAGACTTAAGAAAGGGTTCTTAATTCCGATGTTTTTGTGTATAGCAATTTAACCCTTTTAACGACCCACTTTTGGGCGAAGGCCTCTCTTTAGCAATGGATCAGACTAAGTTATTAAAAATTTAAAAACCCCGGACCATCTTGGACCGATTTTCATCAAACATAGCAGACACTCCCGACTAATTCACCTTTCAAACAAAAAAAACAAAATCAAAATCGGTTCACCCGTTCGGGAGCTACGATGCTACACACAAAAACGTCAAACTTATAACACCTCGTCGTTTTTACGTCAGGGGTTAAAAAAAAAAATAGTCCACCATGTTAGCCAAATGCGGGTCAGCGGACTTCTCATGCATATACTCGTATTTCGAAAAATGGTTTCGAAAGTTTGGTTTTTTCAAACATACAGGTTTCCTCACGACATAGGACATATCTTGAGGAAAACAGAATAAAATGATCATACGCAATGAATATCAATCTTGAGGTTAAAAAACCAGTAAGCCGGTATAAATAAGTGGATTAACCTATATAAAGAACAGTTCATAATCATGGTTGTCAGACTAAATAGAAATACAAACCGTCAATTGTACCTTGCATTAAATAAGACATAGTATAAAAGTGAAAGTAAAAATTCTTTCAATATTCAACAAAAAGACAATAAAACATAGTATAACTATTTATGACCAATAATTATTTGACGCTTTCGGATGCATTAAATAATGCTAATGAGGCACAATTACGAATGTCATTAATGTTGTATAATCAATTTCTTGAATGGTTGGTCAGATTTTGAAGTGAAAGTCTCAATAAATCTCGGTTCATTGAGAAATAACACGCAAAGATTTGTATGGGACTTAAAGCAATCAATGTTAGTAAAATAACAAGAAATATTAAGTTGATTTGGTTGAAATTTAGCTTGAATCGTCTTTGAATTTTTTTATATGTTGATATAATAAGAATTTTTTCAAACGAGTTGTATTTAATCAAATTGTTCAACATTATGACGGAGAAGTTAGTTGGAATTTTTATTATATTATTGACTATCTTTTGGCCTCTTTCACGTGGGAATGTTATCTAAAACTTTCATATAAAAATTTTATGTTAACGAAATAATATCACAGATCATGAGCTGTCTCGTAAAAGATTTGTCAAAATGTATGTATATAATATGTAATATGTTCTTTGTACTAAAATAACAGACAAATGTACCTTAATTTCATAGTTTTCAAAATTTATATATATGGTTTAAAAAGTATCCAATATATTGACCAAGATAACCTGTCATCATACCAAATAATAAAAAAGATAAGCTATCATCATACCAAATTTCATCAAAATCTGTCCAGTG
The DNA here is from genome assembly GCA_951806755.1 of Brenthis hecate. Lineage (NCBI taxonomy): Eukaryota > Metazoa > Arthropoda > Insecta > Lepidoptera > Nymphalidae > Brenthis > Brenthis hecate. The sequence continues at coordinate 7,289,401 of OX638259.1, forward strand.
GTTTCCTCGTGATGCTTTCCAGATAGAGAAAAGACAAAAATTCTAAGAACTGTAGATTCGGCCTCTGTATTGATAATAAGGACTATTTCAATAAGATTTAAAAAAATATTTATTGTACAGATTCTACTAACAATTTTATTATATGTACATAGGTATACATGACTGAATGTTAAAAATGGCGGTTAAAGAACTATAGAAACAAGCTTATTATTCAGACTTCAAACAATACCCAATAACCTTACACGTAGAAAGGATATCCATGATTACAAAAGAATCTAAAAATAAAGACATTCTCCTTCAGCGCTTTAATCGCTTTAAAAAAATCCTATAAGCCAATCAAAATAAAGTACAAAGCGCTGAAAGCGCTTACTTAACTTAGTATAACACCGGAAATGCTACCTGAGACGGTGATACCTTGCAGGACATTGTTAAGCGTACACCCTACAAAATAGTGTCTAATCCATACTATTTCAAAGAATATTCAATCTTTTATAAATGGAATAAAGGCTAAAATCGTATTATTATGATAAATTATAGTTTTTGATGCTTTCTAATAAAAGAACCTGCCTACAAATGTGATTCATTCATCGTTGCAGGACTTCACCTTGAATGGAATTTTAAAATCTCGTAAAGGGCACTAGACTTAGATTTATTTGTATATATCATAAAAATAAGTATTTAGAAAGAAAATATTATGGCTTATACTGTAGCATTGCTCATTCTTATTTGAATCTGTCTCTGCTAATAGCTGAGATCGCGGATTCGATTCCCATACGCGCAAATGTGATCGAGTTAAGATAAAAAGGTATTGAAATAGGAAATAACCATTATCTTATTGACTCTTTAGTGGGGATAACAGTAAAGCAAGTAGCAAGTACGTACTAGTTTTTACCTCTGGCTCTGCTTGCAAGTAGGCCATGGCACTGCTTGCCATTTAGGAGTAACAGCGATAAGGAATAACAAAGAAACACTTGTTATTATCTGTACCTAAATCTATATCAATTAAGAGTACAATCAGTAAATTTCATTCTTCTTAATATTCTTATATCTTTGTTCTAAAAGTTTATAACAAATGGGCTTGTATTGTTTTCTAAAGAATCATATCATACATAATATAACAAATTTGTAACTAATCGCTGTCTGTACATGGAAAATATTTGAGAAAAACTATTATTGGGGGTCTTTATTAACACAACAGAACCCTAAACAATGGTTTTTTAAATTTTTGTCTGTTTTTCGGTTTGTCTATGTCTGTTTATATGTGCGCTTGTGCGCGATAATCATAGAAACGGCGCAATCAATTCGAGTGCGGTTTTCATTCATATGTTGTGGTTAGCTTCACTTAGCAATTAGTGTTTGTTTTATTTCAATCGGTTTATAAATAATAAAGAAATCATGTCAATTTAAAGAATCACCTAGGGATGAGGCCGAGGTGAGGGTGAGTCGCTAGTAGTTATTAAAATATTCAACTGCGTTATAATTATACTATAATAAGTATATATATATATATATATATATATATATATATATATATATATATATATATATATACATATATATATATATATATATATATATATATATATATATATATATATATATATATATATATATATATATATATATTAAAGCAAGAAATATCAACTACTAAATTAAATTTATGTTTACAACTAAGATGGCTTCAAAACTAGCCGGACTTAAGTAAAACTCAAGTCACTTCTAAATAAGATAACAAAGCTGTTTCTATGTGCTAACTTACGTCATCTCAAACATTTGATGTCGACTAACAGTCTCAGGAATTTGCATCTATCCGGCGATATGGCAGTTAAAATTGTGCTTCACGTTAAATATTTATAGTGACAAAAATTTTTAAAACCTTTTTTTATACCTTTGCCAAAGCATTATGGGTAAAAATTTCACAATAAATTGGACTATTATTACAAACTAGCCACTCACCCTCGCTCAGCTCGGGTTCGTCCCTAGGTACGTTTTGACGGATAGTATAGATTTCTCAGAGATGAGATATTATCTCGCAGTAAAAAGTATCCTTTATGTTGACCCGGGTAACCAGCCATCATCATACCAAATTTCATCAAAATAACTCCCAGTAGTTTTTCCGTGATGCGGTAACAGACAAACAGACAAAAATTCTAAAAACTATAGATTCGGCCTCTGTATCGATAACAATGACTATTTCAATAAGATTTTCCAAAAAATATTTAATGTACAGATTCGACTCAGAATTTTATTATATTTATAAATATAAAAGTTTGTAAGTCTGTTTGTTTGCTACTGCTTCTAACAGTTAGATAGTTTTGTGTGTTTAGTACAAAGATAGAGTATTACAACTTGTAGTAACACATAAGCTATTGTCTACTGTTAAGCACTAAGGGACGCGTCCGAGAGAAGCGGGGGTAGAACGCTAGTAAATTATATAAATAAAAAGAAAACACATAGTATCACTGTTATGACTTTTAAAAATAAGTTTTAACATTTTAAATAAAACTATATTCTCGGATTTTTTCGCGGATGTATTTTGAAATCAAATTAAATATTTGAAATCAAAATAAATCCGCGAAAACATCCGAAAAGATAGTTTTATTTAAAATGTCAATTATTTGCGTAAATCTAAGTAAGTAATAATTTTTAAATTCATGATGATGGGTACCTATATTATTATCTAATACAGAAAAATGGCCATAGTGTAATCGATTCTATTATATTATTTCATCTAGTACTGGAATGTGTGGTTATTGATGTGCTAATGCCATATATTAAAATCATTAAATGTGGATATCATATTTAATAGCATGCTGGCTGCACCACTGTGAAGCTACACGTTTATATTAGCCAAGCTGATGTATAATATATATATATTATATATATATATATATATATATATATATATATATATATATATATATATATATATATATATATATTATACCTACGTATATTATACGAGTATATCATCTTAGAACTATGCGATCTAAGAGATTATTACAACATTATTGTCTTTTAATATACACAATGATAAAAACCGCATCGAAATCGGTCCATCCGTTTGACAGCTACGATGCCACGGACACACACAGTCAGACAGACAGACATCGACGTCAAAGTTATAAATTTACACCCCTTTTTTTGCGTCGGGGGTTTAAAATTACCTAACACAGCACAATGTACTCTATCAGCATTATAAAGAATCCCTATAACATTTACCTATCCAATTGAAGATAATAATAAACTTAATCCATTCCCTGTTGTCCTTGTTCTTCCTGAGACATCACCGTATAGTTATCATTATATAAGTGCTGTCTGTAACAAAATAATGACTTTGGGCCGATTAAAACCTTAGTCTCTCCCGTGACCATGATTGCTGTAAAGCATTCGAAAGTTCGGTCAAAAAAAATTAAAAAGAACGTGTGTGTGTACTTATGTACACACGTAAGAAGTTATACCTCTTTGACGTAACAGAACAAAAATAGCCAAAGATTTCATCCCGTATGTCACAACTCTTTGTTTGTTTAAGGAATGATAAATGAATAAAAATACTTATATTATTATTATTTATCTCCACTGATATAAAATACGTGATATAGATTTATGAATATTTCAGAAAGTACTTTGAATATAGTTATGTGTTTTTATGGGAACCGGAGAGACAGTTAACAGCTAACTTCATCATGTCGCTTATTGGCTGTCGATTTGCGCGCGCATCGTAAAAATTTTACTCTCTTGATTTTTTCCAAACGTGCCAAAAGAAGTATAACTTCAAAAAAATAGTTTTATTCAATCGTAAACAAACGTTAAGCAAACTTTTTTTACTAAATATATTTGGAGTTAAATAATGAAATGAAAATACAGTTGAAATGTACAGCCACGGCGCTTGGGTTTTTATTGTAAAGCAAACCCTATGGTAGAGGCGCATTCACAAATCGGTCATAGCTGATGAAAGCAGTACGTGATGCTACTGTCAATTGTCTCGTCAATGGACGCTTACTTTCGAGTGGCGTTACTTGTACTTATGCAGAAGATCTATTTATAAAACTTTGAAATACATTTCAATCTATACATTAAATATATGAAATCTTGTATGTTTGTTTGTCCTTTTTTTTAATATGGCAATAAAATGAAGGAGAGATTATTTCAGGCTGGAAAGTATTTTAACGTCATAGGTAATTTTTACCCGACTGCGGCGAAACCCAAAGAAGGTCTATGTGTTTGACCTATTTGTATGTATGAACATATGTATGTATGTATATCCGATCCTATGTTCCCTCGTAATTACTAAACGGTCTCACCGATTAAATGATTCATATGTCATTAGTTTAGTCTTGTACAACGCGAGTGTTACTTTTTTCATCCACACCTAATGAGTTGGGTATCAAAATAAAATATTTTAAAAGGTGATCATAATAATGTACACAATTTATATGTCTAATCATAATTTAAGTATAAATGACTGCCTCCGTGGTGTAGTGGCTAGCATGTACGGCTGCACACCCGGAGGTCCTGGGTTCGAGTCCCGGGTCGGGCCAAGTTTAGTTATTGAGTAACAGCCCGGAGTTGGGAAGTTGGCGGTATTTCACCCCCGTGCCTCGGAGAGCACGTAAAGCCGTCGGTCCTGCGCCTTAACTCTCACTGGTCGTGTCGAGCAGTCGTCCCACCGGAATATGAGAGTGACAGGAATAGAGAGTGCACTTGTGTCTGCGCGTACACTTGTGCACTAAAATATCTCCTGCGCAGTTGGCTAGTCTCAATGAGATTGGCCGCCGTGGCCGGAATCGGTCGGGAGAACATCATCATAAATTGTAAAATAATACTCCAAACAAAAAATCGTAAAAAATAATTAAAATATAAAAATAAAAAAGACATAGATACACATAGCTAGGACTCATAGCAAGGATAATACATACCTACATACATCGACTCCATAATACCATTTTCCTTACTACATTTCCTACGTACTCCGTACATCGACAAGCGGAACGGATTTTTTTAGTGTATCGTAAAACTAGCACTTGAATTAACTTAAGGCGTATGTCTATTTGAAAATAAAACGATGCTAAGTATAGCGTTGAGGAAGCCCATCTGGCATGCAACGTCCTAAACCTATCAGAAAGTTCACACTTGTTGAAAGAGTCAGTACATTAATTTCTATTAAACTTCTAAAAAGTCAGAATATAGCATACATCAAACAAGAACAATATATTTTAAAAGAACAAATTAAAAGTTGAATAGTTAAAAATAATTTTACCCTAAGAAAAAGTAAGCAAACTTATCATTATTAATATTAATAAATGTTTATTAATTTGACATAAAATTGACATTGACATTATTAATAAGCTATTTATTTTATTATATTTATTTGACACTAGCATTGCCCGCGGCTCCGCCCGCGTTCAAATGACCAAAAACCAAATTCTTAGGTTTTACATATTAATTAGTATACTCTTACATTGCATTTTAAATGAGACATTTTCCCGCGGTAAAAAGTTTCCTATATGTTGACCCGGATAACCAGCTATCACCATACCAAATTTCTTCAAAATCCCTCCAGTGGTTTTTCTGTGATGCGGTAACAGACAGACAGACAGACAGACAAAAATTCTAAAAACTATAGATCCGGCCTCTGTATCGATAATAATGTCTATTTCAATTAGATTTTCCAAAAAATATTTAATGTACAGATTTGGCTTAGTTACAATTTTATTATATGTATAGACTATACCTTACCTCGTGGCTTCGCCTTCGGTATACCTACGAGTATATGAACCAAACTTTGAAATGTGTACAAACTGAGAACTAAAAGTTTTACGGTTCTACACAGACGAACATTTACATTTTAATTTATAAGGATTTTTCGATACTAACGTAGACGCCGTTGAAGTTCCAAGATTAGGTAACTTTAAAGAATATTTATCATATATGTACGTTGTACATATTATCGTAAATTATATTGAATGTTTGTCTTTAACTTGGAATCAGATTACATAAGCTATAATTTATTTTAGAAAGGTTATATTTCATTGGTGAATACCACACTATCGTCGCTACGCTGATGGTCAACCTATTAAATGCAGGGCATTAAAACTTAATTGGTGCTTAGATGTGATTAATGCTTACATATTTGTGAGAGTGTGACGTACATAACTTGATTTTTTTACATAATAATCTATAAACTTAGAACGAATACTATTGATATATAAATATTTATGTAAATAACGTATTAAACTGTTTGTAATCAATGAAGTGAATAACTGTACCGTAAGTGGCACATAGACGAAGGTATAAGAAATTAACAAATTCTTTCTAATTTTTTTAATCAAACTAGTTTATTCCCACGACTCCGCTTGCGTGATAATAGTAACAATGAACAATTAATGAAATAGTTTTTTAGAACCGCTTTAGTAATTCCAAAGGTTATATATCCAACAAACAACCATACAAGTGCACCTCTTTACGTACATTAAATGTCAATTCACTTATCTACTAGATCATACTACTTAAATTTTAAATGGCATACGGCGAGTTTTTACTTTGCGACAGTTCTAACTGCTTTAGCGAACGGTACATGCAACCGGTATACATTTTCTCTGCTGATATGAATCGTGTACGGTAAAAATTTCTACGCTCAAGTCACACTTACCGAATGTCGTTATTAGAATAATTGACGTGCAATGTTATAGGTAATGAACAATAAAAATATTTATTTCAAGACATTGGAACCGTTTTTTTTTTTTGGATCAATACCTATACGTTTTTTTTTTCATTAATCCTCAGACTAAATTCTATTAAAATCAATTCCTCAGACTAAATTATATAAACGGAGTCCGCCAAAATAAATGTCAAAATCAAAAATAATAGCGTGATTTGATGTTTATGATAATTCTAGATTTGACATTTGTATACATACTATATAATCTAAGAAAACAGATCATTCAGTTTTATAGTTTTAGTATAAACTTATCGATATGAATCTTGGAGGAAAGTGAAACCAAGGCACTAGCTCGTTATCTCTATGAACTTTACAAAAACTTTCAAATAATTTAATCTAATGTCACACCAGTAACCTATCAATCTTTCTGGATAGTCAGGCACCATAAGAGTTAATCTGTAATCACTTATATTATAATTTTCTTTAAAAATCGCATGAATAAAGCTGATACATTTAGCAAGATGCCTTATTAGGAAAGAGATCTAGAAAAAGCATTAGAAAATAAACATTAAACTAGTTTTGGTAGTGAAGGCTGAGAACAAGGTCCAGTCTCTAGGACATGCTATCATATTAACTATACTTTATAATTTGTTTTTTATGACCTTTAAAGTTGCGAGCGTAATTCGTAAATGCTCTTATAATGTCGTAAGCTATATGCCGCAACTCCAAGCGTTTCCTGTTCTCTTTAAGCTTGTAATTTATCAATGTTTTATTAAAAGTGATTATTTATTTACAAATTAAACTTGTTTTGTGTTTCATTTTGATTGTGTTCGATTAAAGCTCTACATCAAGAATGTTCACGGGAAAGACTGAGTTTTTAACGTCTCAAACGTTTAACAGAACGAAAAGTTACGTCGAGAACAAATTATAATAATAAAGAAAAAATACTTTTAATTGAACGTCAAATAATCACGTAACTCTAAGGAAGTATTAGGTATATGTATCTATATATTATTTTAATTTGTTTATATTATATGTACGTTATTTTTTTATATAATTTCTATTACACAACGCGCATACAAAAATGTTAAAAAGGTAAACTAATTATTTATTTAAATTACACAGAATTAGAGAGAAAGATAGTAAATTTCATTCATATTCTAGTAATGTACATACATACGTAAAAATATACAAACAAACATATTAATAAAAAATAAGCATGTAGATATATTGTACTGTGAAAAAATGAAATAAAAATCTAGAACAGTATTAAAAACTTTAAAAATATTGAGCTTGTACTTCGTTATTTAAAGGACAAGTCAAACACGTTTTAATAAAAATACAATTAATTTAATTGCATATGGAGCAAAGTTAAATTACTAAATGTAAGTGCTATTAGCGTTTTTAATAATATCAATATAATTTTTATGATACAATGATACAATTAGTTATGGTGCATTAGTACCATAGGATTGATTTGGCCAGCTCTGTGTAGGTTATAGGTTCAGGTCATAAACAGGATAAGCGGGGCAGGGAGGAAAAGTAGTCTATGACCATCCCCATCATGCAATCTATGTCTTTTGTTAAGTTTCATCAAAATCTATTCAACGGTTAAATCCCGAAAAGTAAACAAACACACAGACAGAGGGACTTTAACATTTTCAATAATAGTAAATGAACTAGAATTTACAAAGTGTAGGGATATTAAGTCTATTTTTTTAGTAATAAGTACAGTCATTTAAAAAACTTGATTCTCTACAAAACGGTCATCACGACTGTCCAGTGTAAACTATTTTTATTTACACACGAACCCAAACAGATGCTAAGTAAATAAAATGTCTTTCTCATACATAATTATATCGTCTTTCTCTAAAGGTTAACAAACTTAAAACTAATAAATTTTTATATTTTGTTATATAATGTGTTATGCCACTCGATACACTGATAGCTTCGCTTATAAATTACTTTAAATTATTTTAATCATTTATGGTGTAAAGTTGTGTAGATATGTTTGTTGCCCTCTATGGTGTGTGATCATAGGTTCAATTATTAAAGGTTCCACTCATTTTGTTTTAAGACAGAAACAATATACATAATATATATAAAAAACCATCAGCGTATACATAAGTAAAAAGGGTTTCCGTTAAGACAAAAAAAACTATAGAATAGAATTTTTTTTCAATAAGGGATCTTGCACTAGCTTTTGCCTGCGACTTCATTCCACTTGCGTTGTTTATTTATGTATAATTGCTCCTTTCAATAATATAGTGTGACGTTATAATATACCTTTCTCAATTTATAAGCTACGAAATGTTAAAAGAGTTTTTCGAATCTGACTGGTAGTTTTTGAGATTAGCACATTCAAACAAACAAAAAAACAGCTTCTCTTCAGCTTTTCATATATGTAAGTATAAGCGTGGCCTTAACATTATATATATAAAACGAACGAGACATGTATGGTAATTTGTGGCATATTTTAAAATGTTGTTTGATGGAAAAACATAACCGACGACAGGTTTTTAAAGATTTCCAAAAAAATATAGCAAGAAACAAGTGTTTACGTAATTTAACATTACCTACTGGCTATGGCTTAACTTCGTATACATATTTATAATACTGAGGAAATTAATACTAGGAATTGTTTCTACTTTTGATCGATTTCAAAAAGTAGATACTCGCTTCGGTTTTTTTGTGGGTGTGTTCCATGTAGTTTTGCCAATAATTATTAATCGATTTTCATATTTTTTTAATTATGAATTTACTATTTTTTAGATTTTTTTAAAAAGGCCCACTTTATGCATTAAATATTAAGAAAAATCATCGATATCAGATTATAATCTAATAAAGTCTATGCCTATGTTTATTATAAAACCACCTTTATTTATCTAATTGTAACTGACTTTAACAAGGTATTTATGTACTACTGAACCGATGTTTATATATTTTTTTCAGAATAGTTAGTGCTCCCATATGTACATAGAAATAAGCACTTTTTAGTGTAGGGGCATATAATTAGTAGCAATGTTTATTTATTTTTTTAGTTGATGTATATTTTTAAAACTAAAAATAAAAATGATTAAACACAGAAACACCCATTCAAATTATTGGAATTCAGATTTATGTTAATATATACGAGTAATTTGTCCATTTGTGTGCCGCGCGTTTACGGGTTTGTAATGAGATGCGTCCTTGCGATTGGATGTGACATATAATAACCTTCAAAAATACCTAACGAGTCATATATAAACAATATATTATCCATAAATATGTATGTCTTTATAATTTATGGCCACTAAAATTACCAAAAAAACGTGTTATGCCATGAGATATTTTTAACATAGGCAATACGTACATGTAAATTTTCCTCTTCATTTTTAACGTATACCTAGTATATATTAGGCACATATTATGTTGATCAGAAATATGCAATATACCTCATAAAAACTATTTATATGTAATACAAGATATTTTTACATATTATAATATCATTAACTAGACATTATTGGAAATAGTATTTAAAGTACTAAAATGCAGAATAGGTTTCACTTAATTATCTATCTATATACATTTTTTATTTTCAACGTAATTATTTACTCGCTTGCTAATTCTCCACAATCTAGAAAATATTTTTTTTCTTAAATAAGACTAAAGTAAAGCAGTTTTTTCAAACATCACACTCATTTTTCTTCAATGGGGGTCATCATAATTACCCAGAAAGATAAGTCTCTCTTAAAGTGCGGAAATCGGGCATTATCAGAAAAGAGCAAACCAATGTAATATTTTAAAATTTTCTATCCTAAATATTCTTTAATAAAAACGATACTATCTTTAAGTAATAAAAGGCATTATTATAAATAAACTACGCGAACAGAACCGCGTGCGTTGGTTAGTTTTGAAATAAATATGTTAGAATTATGTTTACTTACTTTCCTACTGTTTATAGACAGCATTTCTTAGGACAAACAAACACAGTAAAAGAAACTCGCTAAGTGACTATATATAGAAACTGGTTAGGCTAGAATTAATCCGTCCGTCCATCCATCGACACTTCAATGATATGTTAAGGTCGACATTTAATTACGTTATGTTTTTTAACTAGTTTTTATAGACGGCTTTGTTTGCATTTACAAAAAATTAAGTGTTAAAAAGGTTTTATTTTGTTATAAATAGTTTTGAGATTTTTTTAATTACCTATAGTATAATAATGTCCCAGAGGAATGTCATGTGATTTATATATATATATATATATATATATATATATATATATATATATATATATATATATATATATATTATATATATATATATATATATATATATATATATATATATATATATACATACATAAGACTAGTATAGTTTCAATAAGAAAAATTATACAATTATTAAACATCAAGCAACCTTCTGTGATGAGGGATTCGATTACAATAAGAAAAATTGATTTAATAGACTTTGATCTGAAAAATATGAGCGCGTAATGTTGAAATACTACTGTATTTACCATTGTTAAGAAAAAAATAGTGGTTATTTTTTATATTCTAGATAGGTATTATATTCTAAATCTCTCCCATCGTCCGTATGTGTTCGCAATACAATATTATTTCTAAGGCCTTACCAGAATTAGATATTTTTCACAATACCTTCAATAAATTTAAGTACAAACTATTAGAATATTATTTATCCAAACTGTGATTTAAATATAGATATAATAATTTTTATAAAACAATTGATTACCTACTAATTATCTAAAATCAAATTATTTTTATTTTTATCTTTACTTTATTTTATATTTTAAAATAAATAAATAAATAGTCAATTGCTTCTTCTGCGTGAGAGAACCTAGCAAGTTTTCGAAAGACCTGTGAAGTCCGCCAATAGGCTCTTGGCCTGCGTGGTGAACTATGAACTGAGAGGAGGCTCGTGCTCAAAAGTAGAACGTTAAAAAGTCTGAATATATACATAATACAGTCAGTCAGTTAGTAAGTCATTGTAAGTAATATAAAGTAAATACATAACTCATAAACGCAAATACCTATTAAGTGGTATAACACGCGTTAGGCGCGTCTTCATTCGACCTTGACAGCATGACTTTTGACAAACTAAATGTCGGGATCGGATGTAATTTTAAAGGCCATAGTGATTACGATCGAAATAATCATATAGACATTAACATTTTAAACTAGATGCAACTCGTAAATAAGTCAAATAAAGCGACAGCTTATTATTTTGATGACTAGAATGTGTAATCCCACTGTTCTACTAATATTATAAATGGGAAATTTTCTGAGGATGTATGGATGTTTGTTTCTCTTTCACGCGAAAACTACTGAATGGATTTTAATGAAACTTTACAATAATATAGCTCATACATCAGAATAACACATAGGCTACTCTTTATCTCGGAAAAATGTACGGTTCCCGTGGGATAAATTTGTTTTTTTTTCTATAGGCGAACCCGAGCGAAGCCATGGTAAGCCTCTAGTGATTACATATACAAATACATTAAATAAGATGTTTGTAAGCTTAGGTTAAAACGAAAGCATATAATGAAAAGGTGCCTTTAATAAAAAATTTGAATTAAAAAAAAATAAGTGACCTAACCCTATATTTTTATCGATTAACTTTAAGAAGCAGCAGGCGGTCTAAAATAAACTTCAACCGTAAGTCAGTAATAGTTATTATTTAAGATTATTTCACAAAATTTCACTCTTTATTGAAACAATGGATTAATTTCATAACTGTCGGTTCCCAACGATGAACTTTTTTCAATATCTAGTTTTTAAAACATTATTTTTTATCTAAAAACTTGATACTAAATATAGTAAAATGCTTCTTAAGGTGCCACAACTTGCTCTATATTGTAACACAGGCTTACAAACTGTTAAATAACTATTATTAATAACAAAAGTAATAATTAAATTTAAAAAGGAATAAACTAAAAAACATTGAATCTCTATACGAGAATTATAGTATTATATATTATCTATACTAACATTATAAAGAGGTAGAGTTTGTTTGTCTGTTTGAACGCGCTAATCTCAGGAACTACTAATCCGATTTGAAAAATTCTTTTTACATTAGATAGTCCATTTGTTAAGGAAGGCTATAAGCTATATATCATCGTGCTACTTACTACCCAAGGGAACGGAGCAGTAACCATAAAGTTCTACAAATCAGGCAGACTTCGATACATTATTACTAATAGCATAAAGCCATTTTTTTTATAGTTTTAGCGCGAGCGAAGCCGGGGGAATGCTAGAGTTGTAAGATAAAATAAGGATTTTTTTAATATAAACTACGTAACCGACATCAAATATTTACACGGTCTATTGATCAAATTACACGAGTCTAATCTTGCAATTCAAACATAATAATAAGGTCATACAACTGACACGTATCGTTTTATCTGACCCACATTCCAGTTTAAGATCATCCTGTGAAAATTCTTATCATATTGTTTTGTAAAACTATATTCATATTCTAAGGCAGAGACACATTTCGACACCTGAAAAGAACAATTGTAACTTTTTAACCGATTTCCAAAAAGGAGGAGATTCTTATTTTCTGTTTCAATAATTTTAGTATTTTTACATTTTGACTTAAAACAATTTCTTTTTTCTTAAATTACGTAATATTGTTCATTTTTCAAAGATTTCCTCAATTAGTGCGTATGTTTTTTTTTGTGCATAATATACTTAAAAAAAGTTAAAAAAATAACAATTGTGCATTGAAAAATATAATTTAAGGAGTACTTTTTCTGTATGAAATAAATCTCATAAAAATATTCTAAATAATACATTTGAATCAATTTAATGATTACAATAAGACTAAAATCAGTTTTTATTATTTGTTTATAAACTATCAGCGATACATTAAAGTTATTGTATAAAATTGCTTTAGATCCCTGCAACATTTCAACAGCCATACGTGTCAATAATGCAGGAATAAATGAAGAACTGGTCAGATTTTTGCATTATTACCGGTATTGCAATTTTGAAATATTTTCCTCATTAATCATTAATTAATATGCAAATAAATTAAACTAAATATCCAGTTTTACTATATTTTTCATAGAGGAACTTAATTTTTATATGGAGCAAAATTGTTATAAGTAATCTAAAGTTAAAACAAGGGGTCGTAGGTTCGAATCCAGATACATCATACAAAACCCATACCTAATTTTTCCATACTAACATATTGATATCGTCCATACAAATTCTATATCTCGTCTAGACTTAATATATAGAAATTATTATGATTGGCCAAAACTTATTCAGCAAAAAACCATAAGTTTTCATTTATAATACTAATTAGCATTGCCCGGCTCCGCCTGCGTTCAGAGGACCAAAAACCAAATTCTTAGGTTTTACATATAAGTATACTCTTACATTGCAGTTTTTGTATTTTTCTCAGAAATGAGACATTTTCCCGCGGTAAAAAGTATCTTATATGTTGACCCGGATAACCAGCTGTCACAATACCAAATTTCATCAAAATCCCTCCAGTGGTTTTTCTGTGATGCGGTAACAGATAGACAGACAGGCAAAAATTCTAAAAACTATAGATTCGGCCTCTGTATCGATAATAATGTTTATTTCAATAAGATTTCCCAAAAAATATTTAATGTACAGATTCGGCTTAGTTACAATTTTATTATATGTATAGATATAGACTTCACTATAAACATGCATAGTTTAAAATCATTTAAAAACTTACTAAAACAAGATTTTAAAAGCGGATCATATCCACCTACATACTATAAGTTGTATTACCGTCTGTACGTGTGTATTATGTAACACCGCTTACACCGACGAAATGAGTTTGACATACTCGTATTTATATGTAAATAGGTTTATGTAATACGTCAATGATTATCACTTCTAATATATATTGTGAAGACACCTGCATAGCTGACATTTTAAAATGTCGCATTAGCTTGGAATAATTTTAATTGCCATACACTATCTTAAATAGGTAAATTTTGTTTGCTTGCTTGTAGAAGATTAAAATTAGGTACAACTTCCTATCGCATACTAATATTTTTTTTATTATTGGAATATTACGGTATTTTTTTGTAGCAAAAACGTCTCATTTTTATGACCAAAGTGTAATGCAGAGTCGAGATAGATATAGATAGCTACTATTACCTAAAAGTAACAAAAAAATACCTGTCTGTCATAAATATATATTATCAATCTTATTTTCTAACCTTTCATTATAGTATACATTATAATATTATGTATATGTACTTAGAATTTGTTTATATTTTAAAGAAGCTAATCTGACATTATAAAATAAAATATTATATTATCAGCGACTTACCATCGCAACGCTAGGATGCATCCCTAGGTACGTTCTAATTTTTTGAGCGGGATCTTAATTCTTTTTCTAAAAGCCTAAGTTATTCCTTATAACATCAGCTATCTTCCAGAGAAAGTCGCCTCAAAATTTGTTCAACAGTTTCGGAGATTAGCCGGAACAAACAGACAGACAGACATAAAATGTTTAAAAATTGTGTTTTTTTGTAAGTACCGAATGCCATTTCATAAGAATTTAGTAAAAACCTGTTATGTTGATATTACAAACAGACGCTTCAATTTTATTTATCTGTATAACTTTATTGAATCACGAAACAGATTTTGCAAATATTATGTCTAATTTCAGTTTAATCTCTGTTATTTTGAATACAAATAAAACAAAATTTTATATTATTCTAAGAAACCTAATAAAGCTTATTTATAAGTGAAAGTCCAATGGAAGTAAATTTATATATTTTTTAATAAATCAAATTATTAGCAATATATTCTCTTATAATAGGATTATTATATTATATTAAGCATATAAATAATAATAAAAAAAAACAACATTAATACTTTGTAATGAATCTCACTCTCACTATCAGAGAGAAAGAAAATGTTAATTATTTAATTAAATCAACTAGAAAATCATTATTATTGATTCATATTCTGATTTTTAATGATATTATCTAGAATCACGACACATTTCTTTTCACACCCTGTTATTTTACATTTTTTATTTACGTTTGCCTTTGCGTGTACATTTTTCTTGATACATCCATACATAATATAAAAAACTTGAAACGTCTGTTCGTAATAATATGAGACTTATGAGTGTTACTATACTTAAAATATCGAGTTACGAGAGAAGACTTAATAATAAAAATACATTTGTGTATGTATATCTTTTTAATCAGCAATGATTAATGATCTTTGATAAGACTTTGTTGGTATTATTAACTTCAATTTAATATTCAAAAATTAATCTTAATTAAATAAGTAGTTGTTATGACTAATATTGGCTAAGCGTATTTAAACTGCGTAACTTTGCTATTTCTGTTCTGTTAACGTCTGTCTCTTAAAGTGTAAATATTCGGTTGTGTGATACCTTCCTAGTGTTAATTATAAAGTTCAAATATATAAAGACTATTTAAAAGTGAAGTGTTTCGTTTCATTTAAGTCCATAACCCAATAGGTTATGGGCCCAGAGGCTTCAATGTGTTAAAAGACTATTTAAAAGTGTTATAACGTGATATTGAAATACCTTCATAAAAAAAAATAAAAAAAATATATGCATTTATAAAAGATGGAAAATTTAAAGATAAAAAGGAACATTGCACCGTTTAACGGAGAAAAATATAGTGTGTGGAAATTTAGAATACGTGCACTACTTAACGAAATGGACGTTTTAAAAGTGATTGATCAAGAACCGCCAATTATATTGTGCAAGGATTGGGAGAATAGTAATCGAATAGCGAAGAGTATTATAGTTGAATATCTTTCCGATTCATTTCTTTGTTTTGCTAAAGAAGACAGCTCAGCTCGACAAATTCTAAGCAGTCTTGATGCAATATATGAACGTAAAAGTCTTGCTACGCAATTAGCATTACGAAAGAAATTATTAGGGTTAAAATTACAGGGAGATACACCATTAATAAGACATTTTATGATTTTCGATGATTTAATAACGGAATTAATGGCAGCGGGAGCTAAGTTAGAAGAAACCGATAAAGTGTCACATTTATTACTTACACTTCCAAATACCTACGATGGTGTTATAACTGCTATAGAAACTTTATCTGAAGACAATTTAACCTTATCTTTTGTCAAGACTAGACTGTTGGATCATGAAGTAAAATTAAAGAATGAAAGTTGTGATACCAGTAAAAAGATTTTACAAATAGAAAACAAAAACGACAGTTATAAAAGAAGAAAATTTGGTAATCAAAAACCGTTAAATAATTATTATCAACAAAACAATAAATTCAATAAAAGGACGAAATCATATATTGAAAAATGTCACCATTGTGGACGAAAAGGACATATAAAGAAAGATTGTTATTATTTTAAAAGGCTGAATCAACAGAAAAAGACAAGAACAGTGCAGGCAGTTGAATTGACTCCAGAATCGACATCACAACTAAATAATTCTTCTGGATTTGCATTTATGATGAAACAACAATTCTTAGGACAAAATGTGCAAGAAAATGAGTTAATATTTTTACTAGACTCGGGAGCATCAGATCACATCATTAACAGGGATGATATTTTCATTAAATATACTAATTTACAAACACCTGTCAAATTATCTGTTGCTAAACACAATGAATATATTTCAGCTACTAAGCGAGGAAGTATCAACGTTATAAGCGACATGGATTTTCAAGGGGTTTTGGAGGATGTACTCTTCTGCCCAGAAGTCCCGTACAATTTATTATCCGTTTCGAAGATACAACGAGCTGGAATGACGGTGATCTTCGATCAAGGAGGTGCCCAAATACTCAAGGATGGTAAAACCATAATACGAGGTAAGCGTATGAACAACTTAATTGCTATAGAATTTAGAATACCTAACATTTGTCAATCTGTTTCACAATTGCGTAACAGTAAAAATACTTATGAATTATGGCATCAACGTTTTGGCCATATTAGTAAAAATATTTTTTTAAAATTAAAGAATAATAATATTGTTGATGACATAAATCTAATAGAATCTATAATTCCTAGTGATAGCTTGTGTGAGGCTTGTATTAACGGAAAACAAACACGGTTGTCATTTAATAAGGCTAAGGATAAAAATTATGTTGATCGACCATTATTCATAGTTCATACGGATGTCTGTGGGCCTATCACTCCTACTACTCTTAACAACAAAAATTATTTCGTATTATTTGTTGATCAATTTACTCATTATTGTGTTACGTACCTCATAACATATAAATCGGATGTATTTTCAGTTTTTAAAGATTTTGTTGCAAAAAGTGAAGCAAAGTTTAATTGTAAATTAGTTAATCTTTATAGTGATAACGGTAGGGAGTATTTATCTACTGAAATGAAAAATTTTTGTATTGAAAAAGGGATTACTTACCATTTAACTGTACCAAGAACCCCACAACAGAATGGTGTTTCAGAAAGAATGGTTAGAACTATAACTGAAAAGGCTCGTACTATATTAAATGGTGCTAAATTAGATAAAGATTTTTGGGGTGATGCAGTTTTAACTGCCGTTTATTTAATTAATATAACACCGACTAAAGCTTTAAAAGTCTCTAAAACACCATTCGAGCTATGGCATAATAGGAAACCTAGTATAAAATATTTAAAAGTTTTTGGTTCTACTGTATATGTCCACAATAAAACCAGTACGTCAAAATTTGATGAAAAGTCTTGGAAAGGAATACTGGTGGGCTATGAACCAAATGGGTATAGAGTGTGGAATGTAGAATGCGAAAAATATGTTATAGTAAGGGATGTTATTGTTGATGAGACAACTTTCATGCAAACCAGGCCCGTCTTAAAGCCTGAAAGGAATAATATTGAATATTCCTATAATAAAACTGATGCATCTAAATCAGTATCATTTAAGTCTCAGGAGCCTAGTAGCTCTAAATCAGATAATGATAAATCTGATGTTATAAGTAACAGTCCCACAAAATTTCGCAAAATTAGTGATGATAATTTAACTTCACAATTAGATAGCAATCTTAACCAAAATACTGATAGTATAGTTGAGCTTAGGAGGAGTGATAGATTAAAAAGCAAACGCCCAATTTGTTATGATGAAACTGATAATGATTATTTAATGTATGCTCAATTCTTATGTAATATACCAAATTCCTATAATGAAATAAAATCTCATCCTGATAGAACATTATGGGAAAATGCGATTCAAGATGAAATAAAATCACTTTTAATCAATAAAACTTGGACGTTAGTTCCAAAACCAAAAGACAAAAAATATTATAGATTGCAAATGGGTTTTTAATATAAAAAATGATGAATTCGGAAAACCCATAAGGTACAAAGCCCGTTTAGTTGCCAGAGGATTCAATCAACAATATTTATGTGATTATAATGAAACCTTTGCACCGGTTGCAAGAATAGCTAGCTTTAGATTTATTGTTGCCTTTGCTAACCAATTCAATTTGTTAATTCACCACTTAGACGTAAAAACAGCATTTTTAAATGGTAACTTAAATGAGGAAGTTTATATGAAAGTACCTGAAGGTATAGTAAGTAACAATAACTATGTGTGTAAATTAAACAAAGCATTGTACGGATTGAAACAAGCAGCTAGATGTTGGTTTCAAGTTTTTGAACAGGTGCTAAAAGAAAAAAAATTTTCAAAATTCGTCAGTTGATAGGTGTATATATATTTTAAATAATGGTAACGTGAGTAAAAATGTTTATTTAGTATTGTATGTTGATGATGTAGTAATAGCTTGTGGTGATATTAAAATACTGAATGAAATAAAAAGTTATTTAATGAAAAGATTTCAAATGACTGATTTGCAACAAATTAAATTATTTCTTGGTATTAAAGTCACCAGGCACCACAACAATATAATAACTTTAGATCAGAGTTCTTATATTAAATTATTTTAAATAAATTTAATATGCAAGATTGTAAGCCTATAAGTACACCTTTAGAAACTAAAGTAAATTATGAAGCGCTACAATCAGAGGACACTTATAACGCACCATGTAGAAGTCTTGTGGGCAACTTAATGTATCTCATGTTATGTACTCGTCCTGATCTAAGTACATGTGTTAATATATTAAGTAGATATACTAATAAAAATAATAAAGAATTGTGGAAGTGTCTAAAAAGAGTACTAAGATACTTAAAAGGCACAATTAATTTAAAATTAACTTACCGAAAGTCTAGTGACTATGATAATATATTAAGTGGATATGTAGATTCTGATTGGGGTGGTAGTGATAATAGTGATAGAAAAAGCACTACGGGTTACTTGTTTAAGTTATTTCAACAGTGTACAATTACTTGGAATACAAAGAGGCAAGCATCTGTAGCAGCTTCTTCTACCGAAGCTGAATATATGGCTTTGTATGAAGCTGTTAAAGAGGCGTTATGGCTTAAGTCTCTAGCCACAAGTATTAATTTATGTATTACAAAACCCATAGCAATTTATGAAGATAATAATGGGTGTATTAGTATTGCCAATAATCCAAGTAATCATAAACGATCAAAACACATTGATATAAAATACCATTTTTCTAGGGAGCAGATTGAAAGAAATATAATAAAATTAAATTATATTCCAACAGGTCAGCAATTAGCAGATGCACTGACTAAGCCACTTCCAGCAGTTGCTTTTCAGCAATTAAGGTCTAATATGGGTTTAGAATAACCATTATATTTTGTTTTTTTTCTATTTATAAATTGTTAACTAATTTTACAAATGTTGTCTTTGTAATTATATGGTCTGGTCAGGTTTTCCTGGGTTTTCCTGGCCCTTAGCAACAAATGTTGGACCATAATGATTTTAATACTCCCAGGGAAGCATTAGGAAGGTTTCTATGATCTTATATGTAAATAATATGTTACCGATTAATTTTTGAGGGGGCGTGTTGGTATTATTAACTTCAATTTAATATTCAAAAATTAATCTTAATTAAATAAGTAGTTGTTATGACTAATATTGGCTAAGCGTATTTAAACTGCGTAACTTTGCTATTTCTGTTCTGTTAACGTCTGTCTCTTAAAGTGTAAATATTCGGTTGTGTGATACCTTCCTAGTGTTAATTATAAAGTTCAAATATATAAAGACTATTTAAAAGTGAAGTGTTTCGTTTCATTTAAGTCCATAACCCAATAGACTTTCACTTGTTATAGTATATATAATATTACTAAAGTATTATAAAATTTTATTGTACTTATTATTGTATTTACTATTGATAATATTAATTTAGTTTGATAGATGAATGTGTGTTTATTAATTAATATTTCTCGTAATCTTTTACTTTACGAATTAGATTCTAGAATATTCTAAATTAATTGCCTAAATTATATTATCATATGATCTTCAATATTAGATAACTTATATAGATAACTAAAATAATAATAATTTAAACATATATATCAACGTATTTAGAAAGATAGTTTTAAGTTTTTAACCTACATCTTATGACCTACTGTTTTGCAAATCATTCTTTTTTAGTCTTAGGTAAACTTTTAAAACTTTTATTTAAATTCCATCTCTGCTATACATATAATAAAATTGTAACTAAGCCGAATCTGTACATTAAATATTTTTTGGAAAATCTTATTGAAATAAACATTATTATCGATACAGAGGCCGAATCTATAGTTTTTAGAATTTTTGTCTGTCTGTCTGTCTGTCTGTTGCCGCATCACAGATAAACTACTGGAGGGATTTTGATGAAATTTGGTATGATAATGGCTGGTTATCCGGGTCAACATATAGGATACTTTTTACCGCAGGAAAATATCTCATTTCTGAGAAAAAATACAAAAACTGCATTGTAAGAGTATATTAATATGTGAAACCTAAGAATTCGGTTTTTGGTCATATGAACGCGGGCGGAGCCGCGGGCAATGGTAGTAAGTCATAAATAGCTAAATTGATATGGGAAAAAAATAATTTTATAGCTGTCAAATTAAAAAAGCAACTCAATCAAACTCGGGCAAGCCTATAGTTTTAAACAAAAACCCATTTTATAGAATATACTTTGACTTGACTTAAGTTAAACTATTCAAAGAGGCGCTAGTTAACTAAGAAGCGCTAACATAAATATTTTCACTTCCACACAAAAGGTTGTATATTTAATGATAATTTTAATGTCTTAGCTTTTCCCTTTAGTTTGTATTATTTATGAGCTGATTCCGTTGTGACATTCGACATCGAACTTTTACTTCGAAACGTAAACAACAAAGTAATTGGTAGTTTGTATTAGTAAAAGTGTCTACAAAATTATAAGGATCAATTATCACGAAAGATACTTTCGAATTTTGAGACACATTATAAATTGTCTAAACTAATATTATAATTATAAAGAGGAGTTTGTGACGTTGTAGGGGGTAATCTCTGGATCTACTAAACCGATTTAGATGAAATCTTGTAAGAAGATAGTTTGAGAGCCTGGGAAGGACATATGATCGTTTTTATCACGGAAATTATCCCTAAGGGGGTGAAAATAGGGATGAAAATTTGGTATTGGGAAGATAGGGACGAACCCGAGCGAAGCGAGGGTGAGTCACTAGTTGTCTTAATAAATGTCTATTTATTATTACTAGGGTTCGTCCAGTAGTCAAAAGTAGATCATAAACCTTACAGATTTTTTTATTCATAACACTAAATCTCGCCAATAGCTAAAGAAAAAAAAAAGAAAATCGGTTAACAAACAGAGGAGAAAACCTATTGAACGGTTTTGTCTTTGCCTATTTAACTTGCATATCGATTAAAAAATTATTTACTAAGAAATATACTTATAAAAAATCTCATGGGACTTTAATGTTTTTTTTTAATAAATACTATGAAATGAGTATGAGTGAATATGTAAATAGTAGTGGTATATATACCAGGATGGAATAAACCCTTTTTAAGCGATCTTTTTAAAGTTTTTTAAATTTGTAAACGGCCGTCCTTGAAAAAAGCCATATCTATTCATGTTATATTGAATTTAACAATATTGATATGATCCAAAAATATACAACCTGGACTTTCTGTCTTTGAAGTCGGTCAAAAAGTAATGGTTTTCGAATATGAATCTACTACCAATACTCCTTAAGTAAAACATTTATTATATTGATATTAATTTTACCTGTTTTAATTAAGAATAAATAATAATTTAAAAACTTCTCATGTTTAAATCATATTTGTCACATACTGTATGTCTATATGTATATTTAAAAAAAATTATAATAACATTCATTTTGTTAAAAAAAATATAAATAGCCAAGCATATTTTTTTTTGTAAGTCGGTCAATATTTCATTCATCCATTCATCGTCCGCTTGAACTCGATACCAATTAATCGCGTTATATAAATTTAAATCGATTGGATTCGATTTTTAGTTTGGAAAGTGTTTTGTTCTAATTAACAATTTTGTTCCATTATTGGGTTCCTTGATGACAATTTAAATGTAGTTTTAAAAATGACTTGATTTAGTTCTTTTAAATATTTTTTTAATATATAATATTATCTACTTTACTATGGGTAGAATAGGCCTGAATATAATAAATTACGACAATTAGGTACCTACATTATTATAAACTAAACATATCAAAAAAATATGAATTTCAAGCGAATGTAGCAAATATTTTTTATATACGGATGGCTATTTTAATTATATCAATCCAATTCTTGTTTCGATTAAAAGTCTTGAATAAAACACAAAGTTTGAATCGGACATCCGCATTCCTAGTTAGGTTAGTGGTGCATTTATATGGGGGCCTTCTAATGCGTGCTAAAGCCATCCTAAAACGTACCACAATCAAGACCATGGGGCTTATCCTATGGCTATAGGGAATGAAAATCTCACAGTCCCCTGTCTATTATTTACCGATAGAAACCCCATAAATAATTTTGCTTAGCGATATAAAAAAAGTAGTGTGTGTATACTTTTCAAAATAAACTGTCCTCAATTCAAAGCAAACGTGTATTTAAAAATTAACTATATCTAACATATTATGTACAACTAACATTATTACATAACTATAACGGTGTAATGAGAAATATTGCCATAAGAAGTTTTGACGCAATCCATTACAAAATCTATCAATGGTTACGTCCGTAAAAAAACCGTGTACTGTCAATGCAAGCGTTGCTTTTTTTATTTTAATGGACTAGCGACTCACCCTCGCTTCGCTCGGGTTCTTTTAAAAAATCTTATTTTAGTAAAAAAAATTTTAATTTTCTTCTATAAAAAATTGTCCTGACAATAAGAAACAAAAAAAAAGAATTATCCAATTTGGTGCAGTCGATCAGAAGTTATGCGCGTACATACATTTCGGTGATTCATTTTTATTTATATAGATATTACCTTATATATTTATTATGGCTGGATGTGTAGCGCTATATGATATACATATATTAAGTGTACATATCAAGCACTTTATTCACATTACTTCCATTATAACTATATATTTTTAAATAACAGGCAGATATTATGTTTGATTGGTTTGATCAATCGATATATACTCGTAAAATACACTGGATAGTGATTAGTCAATATATGTACTACTTTTAGATCGCGGTTTTGCTTTCATGGTAAATGGACCACACAATTAAAGGTAATATCATATTTTTTCTGCTGCGTTAACTTGAAACTTTGTTTTTATTTAATAACATTCAAAAAATATTCCTATATAAGATCATCTATGTGGAAAGTATTTTTGCATAGCTATTAGTCGCTATTTCTGATATATGATACATTTTTACTTTACACATTGCATTGAGTTGCTTTTTTGCTAAGTAACATACATAAACTATGAACATATTATAACATAATATATACAAACATTTATATCTAAAAACAATAAATTAATCTAAAAACAAATTATATATTACTAACTACAAAAAACTCTAAAAAGGCAGGTTTCATACAAACTTTCATCCCCTATTTTACCCCCTCATTGAATTTCGAAAAATGCTAAAACTCGTATTTATACGCAATAAATTCAATTATCTTTATGTTTCTGACTGTACTATTACAAAATTGATGCTATACAAGTATTTTTCATCAAAGCATTGCATATTTCGGTTTTTTAGTGACCAAGTGGCATAAAATAACCATCACGTTAACTAGTAATAATTTTGAAAGTAACGGCATCGGAGATAACGCACGTGTGTACAAATAAAATTATTAGAAATCATAATTTTCTTTACACTTGCAATATATTTTTGTAATGGAATAATCTTGGTGGTCTGTGTTTTAAGTAGACTCACATAAATTATAATGAATCTATACTTTGCAAGAAGTAATGCTCTCAAATATGTCTTAATAAGATCTAGAAAAGCGGTCAATTAAATGTAAAACTACTTTTATACTTTTTTTTCATATTTTATTATCTATTATATAAAAAAAGTTACATCTAAATGAACATGGTTACGACGTTCTAACAAGGTGAAGGAAATGGTTATAACATAAATTGCATGTCCTGGAACTAATTGTTGAAAAACATATGAAGTTCTCATTTCGCCAGCACGGTGGCGTAATCCCCTTGTATTGGAAGTGCCCAGTGCCCAGTAGTAAGATGTAGAAACTAGAAAGCCGAAAGGGCTCAATTATATTAATAAATTACTTAACCTAAGGAATGTTTTTAAATTATGATATAATTATGTATGTATTATTTTGTATGTATAAATAAGTAGGTGTATTATGTACGAGTATTAGATTTTCTTATTTATTCGTATTGAAGTTAGAATATTACGTAATAACACTTTAAACCTTTCACAAATTAGCACATCTTGCATGTTTCAGTACGTACAAAGAACAGAAAACTGTGGAATTATGTGAATAGTTGGATATTACATAATTATTCATAACAAATTACGTTGTAGACTGTTATTTAATTATAATGTGTTTTTATGACGATTATAGCATATTTTAAAAATCTTATTTTTGTAACTACATATTTGAAGAGATTGTTCAATTGTTTAATTGTTTGTTTTTTGTTCATTTCAGGTAAACAATCATAGACAAGCAATAGGGGTCACTCGTGCTGATTATTGACCTACACTAGATTGGCAACCGGAAACATTATGCCTTATACACCCACAACAATCTAAGCCAATACACCTGACTCGAATAACTAACAATCGAAAGAACCGTTAGTTAATTATGCCAATTCATTAACTCGCAACATGATGGAGGAGGTGACCAGCCGACCCAATGTGGAGTATATCCCCCCGCTCCCCACTAAAGTGAAGCAAATTACCGGATCGACTACTTTTACGCAAATAACTAGCGATGATACTAGCCTCAGAGTGAACGGATTCGATAGCCGGTCAGACATGGACTCTCTAAGTTCGATGCACTCGCTTGTCCTTAATTCGAAGACACCAGCAACAACGGTATATTTAGCGGCGACCCAGCCAGAGCGACCTGCGAGTACACCTAGCTCAGACGTACTCTCAAACGGACCACATGTAGTTACGATCAGAATTAACACAGATGCGGACAAACCCAAAGCGCCAAAAATCTCGAGCGTCCATCTCAAAAGTGACGTAGATTTAGACACCTTCAAGTTAACGGAAACAAACAAGAAAAACAGCAGCTTAGTCACACTGAATGTAGAGGAGAACCGGCCGAAAATTTTGGATAATGAAGATCTTTCTAAAGTGGATAAGCCACCGTTTATTTATTGTAATTCGTACGTGAACACAATGTCAAACATTGTGATGTCGAGTGGTCAGTGTTCTCCAAGCGATACGTTAGATTCAGGGACGTGCAGTGACCTTGACGGGACACCACCGCCGCTTCCCAAAAAGAAAACGTCTAAATCAAGCTCTGGGAACAAAGCCGTCTCTGTTACGGTAATTAGCCAGTCAAGAAACCAAAGCGAGGTCGATTTCGAAGATAACGATTCTAACGTATCGTGTGACTCGTTAAATAGTAGCGAGTTAAATGGAAGCGTGCATGCCGACGAAAGTCACAGCGACGACGCGAGTAAAAAAGAAAAGAAACAGTCTTCCGAGCCAGCGCCAGAAGCGCCAGTCAAAGTGAACAATAAAGATGGTAGCTTTCTACCGCAGGGTCTCCTACAAGATATTAGAGATCGTTCAGCGAAATTAACAACGATTGAAACCGAAAGTAAAATACAAACTGAACGGAATGAGGAAATAAGCCAGAATATTAATGAAAATGTAAATTTATCGAAAGAAAGCGCTCAGCTCACGTCGTTCCGTCTAGTTTCCCAGCTTAATAGTGAAGTGAAGAAAAACAGTGCGGAATCGTTGCCGGCGACTGTCGCCAAAACACCCATAATTATTGAGAGTACGTACGAAGAAAGAAAGCAGTCAGACAAAATGAAGGACGAAAGTATTTGTTATAGCAGCCATTATTTTGATACGGACAAATTTTATGATTTCCACTTAAACGAAAAACAATTTGATGATGTGTCAGTGAAAAGTGCTAGTGAAGATAATAGTGCGCGTAATGAGATTTCCGATATAGAGTATTTTGCGGGAATAAAAGATTATAAGTGTGAGGAAGCGCCTTCGACTATTAAAAGCTCGAAAGGGACAATACGTGGAGTGAAAAACCGAGTTCGTGCTGGAATCGCCACATTTTTACAGATGCAGAGCACAACCAAGGTATTTTTAATTAATCTTTTTCTAAATAGGCTAATGCTTACATAAAACTAATTTTCTGTTAGACTACATAAATATATTTTACTAATAATTCTTTAATATAAAAATCGTTTTTTCAGGCAATTACTACGAAATGCTAATGAAATTATGCCGCTTAGTATTTACATGGTATAAACTCTGAGAATTTATGAATCATTCCGACTAGTACATACAGGTGTTAGCCCACATTTATTACTATCCTGCCCTCTAACCTAACCTGTAATGAGAATCATAAATAACGGCTCTTGATGGACTTTTGAGATAAGATAGCAAGAGAAACGTCTATGCACTTTTTGAATAAAAGCAATATTGCTTTTACCACAGCTTATAGCTAACTTTTACCGACTTCAAAAAATGAGGCTTTTTGTATGTGTGTTTCGAGATATTTGATATAAATAACATATCTTTTTTTTCTAAAAGATTATGCCAAGAGTGAAGCCATGTTAATAAAAAAACTATACAATATAACCTGTGTAAAGGTGGAACAATTATTTTATGTGATTTTGAAGTCGGTATTTTTTAGTAAAAATTAATTTAATCAAACTGTTCAATATATCAACTTTCCGATTAACTATATTTTAACATCAGTTAAATTATAAACTGATTTTAAAAAGAAATAATCGATCTATTTTGTTAGTGACAGTATAATCCTTAAATTTTTATTACTTCGATTCTATCTGATAATTTAAAAATCACCCTAACTGTTATAAGGACTTCTTTATAAAGATTATATTTAGTGACGTATGAAAAGGCTGTCGTAGGTCTTCTTTAACTATCTTCCACATCTTAAAATAATAAGTAGTGTATGAGAAAATATTATATGTCAACAAACACACTTAGAATTGTACACTATTTCTTGTTTTTATTAGTAAAGTGCAATGTCAAAACTAGATTACAAATCAGAAAGTTTGTGCTGGCTCATTATACACGTAATGGTTTTAGAGGTCACAGTCAACATTTGAAAGTGCACGCGAGCACGTAGCGTGGTGTTTATTAGGACTTTAATGATGTGATACACTAGCCAAACAACATATGTATGTATAGCGATATATACGGCTAAAGGAGAAAATTTACAGGAGTTCTACATATACAGCTGTGTACCATACACACTGTGTACAGCTCTATTTTTAACCCCCGACGCAAAAAGAGGGGTGTTATAAGTGTGGGGTGTGACCGCTATGTGTGTGTGTTTGTCTGTGGCATCGTAGCTCCTAAACGAGTGAGCCGATTTGGGTGCCGATTTTTTTATTTGAAAGCTGTTTTTTTTTTAATTTTAATTAAAATTTGATGTAGTTATGTCAAATCTTAAAGATTAATTCGAAAGTTTTGTTTTTTGGTGTATTACTACAATTATTGGATTTGAATAAAATTCGATATAGCAACGCTTTTTGTAAAATTATTTATACCTCTAGCAGGTAGATAATTAGCATTAATAAAAAGCATTAAACATTTGGACTTACCTTTGAAATATCAGCTACATATATAAATAAAAATGTATGTTCGTAATTTTGTCCGCTCCGCGTTCCTTAACCATTGATACGATTTTGATGAAACTCTGGTGGGTTACTCTATATACGGTCTCTGCATACGGTTCTTAGCACAAAAAAGAAATTGTCTTTGGACGTTAGTCTTTTATACATTTTTAAATCAGGCAAGCTTTGGGATGCACTTGATTGAAGCGAGGGTAAAACTTTAGGCACTTTGAATGAGTTTTATCATTAGCAGCAACTTGCTTTACGTAACTTTTACGAACTTTTAACATTACGTTCCAAAACATCGTTTAGGGAGTAAAAGCTTTAATAACAATTCTATAATATGGTTAATCTCTTTTGAATGTAAGTTATTAAACAAACAGACAAACAAACAGGGCAATAATATAAAAAAATCTATTACCTAGCTCTACCATGACATACCGTGACATACTTTTGACTAATAATTTGTATCGCGAAAAGTTTCATATAAAATACATTGTGTACAAAATCAACTGTGACAAGTTATGTTGTTCTTTTGAAATATTTAAATACAAACCTTCATGGTGTATAATAATAAACAATGGTTCATACAATATTTCAATAAGCGACTGCTAATTGTTCTTGTGGCAAAGAAAGGGTTGTGCTATTCGTTAAAAATGATATATATCAAGTAATTTCCTTAAGAATTTTCATATCTTAATGGTTATAATATAAAGTGAAGTTGTGTTTATTTATTTATCACTTTATTACACCACATATCTAAGAAACAATGTACAAAAAATATTAAGGTTACATTAATGTATACAGGGTGTAAACGTGGCCTTTTCTCTAACAATGGTTCAGCAAACGTACTTATATTCAAAAGATTATTATAGAGCAGGAAGGGTAGTGGTTGGTGAAAAAAAAACAACAATCAAATCAAAAAAATACTTTCTATATAGTAATTTTATAATTAATTCTTGAAATAGTTTATTATTATTTTGATGAATAAACGCTGAGTTTAATAAGCAAACAGTAGGTCCCTTTTAATCTTCTGGCAAAGTTAAAAAAATAATTGCTTATAAATGGTAGCATAAAAAAGTATATAATTAAAATATACGTATATTTTTAGAATTTGCTTATCGCTATGACAACCAATCTTACGTGTTAATATTAGGGCAAATGTAGAACAGTGTACAAACGTAAGCACAATCGAAGGTGCATCTATTATATTTCTTCGCTACAACTCTCATGATACGATAAGACCAAACCGAAGCTAGATCAGGTACATGAGCGATTGCTAACTTCTTAACTTCAAAATGCTACTGAAAATTTTGTTTCTAGAAAATTCAATACCAACATTGGCAGAACCCGACCCAGGACTCGAACCTAGGATTCCATGATCTGTAATTTGTAAGCCACTATAGCTCTACAACGAGATCTAATGTTAAAAGAAACCTCTGAACATAACCGTATTTGTTTACGTCACACAATAATGATTATATTATTCTTTAGGTGTATTTTGTTACTCATTTGTACACAATTGAGTAAAAACGTCTTACATTATACAAAACACTGTTGATTGATGAGTCTTTACGTAATTGTTCTTTTAGTAGATACTAACTAGCTTTCCTTTGCAATTTTATTTGCCACTTGCTTATCCCGCGGCTTCGCTCACGTAGTCTTATGTATAAGTGTTTCTATCCAAAAAAAATGCAAAAAGGATTTTTCGAATCCTCATAATGATAGTTCCAGAGATTAGAGCGTTTCTAACAAAAACAATCAAACAATTTCTTCCGCTTTATTATATTAATATAGATAGATAACTTTTATGTATTGTTACATTTCCTGTATGGTTTAACTAATGTTTATTTATTAAAGTTTCAATATGTAGATATTGAAGTGATGAGTATAAAAAAATCTGCAGGATCAACCTTAAGTAGTAAAAACACCCCTACTAATATTAAGAATGCAAAAGTAACTCTGTCTGTCTGTTACGTTTTTACGCCTAAGCCGCTGAACAAATTTTAATAAATTTTGGTGTAGAGATGGAGGTGGAACTTTTTGTCGCCAAAACGAAACATGAAGAGGAGTTGAATGTTTGTATTGGGAAGAAATTCATTACATCGTATAATTTAAGTGACAAATAAACAATATCTCGGTATTTTTGACCAATCTAGTTAAAATGGGGATGATTCCAAGTTTTTTTAAAGTACTTATCTACTTTTCTATATTTATGATTGTACATATATGTACGTATATACTAATATAGTATATTATATACTAACCGTTAAAACGAGCATAACAAAAAATATTTTTTTTTTATTTCCATAGGTCGTTAACTAAATATATTAATTACTTCTTAATAAGAACTCTAGTTCTAACATTTGGTTTACAAACACATAAATCAAGTTCAAATTAACCTACTTATATTGAGTTTAATTATAGCCCTTATATTTCCCGCTTTTCCAACTTAGCAATTAAAGTAAAAGTGTTATTTCCTTTAAGATCCCACGATGAGTAACGGAAGAGACATCAAACATTCAATAGAACTAGAAATACGTTGGGAAAGTTCTGTTAAAACTATAAAAAGTGTTGCTATGTTATAGAAAAGTTTGTAATTATCGTCCCATATATGGTTAAAAGAATGTGTGTGTGAGCTATTAAGAGGCCGCACTGTTTGCTGGAAAACTTTTGTTAATCTCATTTTAGATAATCTGCATCCAATAAAAGTAAAGGTTTGATGTTACATTTATTTTTCTATTTTCTATTAAAGTAGCTTGTAAGTAGGATTTCTAATAGAATAGACAGAGAAAATAGACAAGAATCAAACTGTAATTTAATAATTTAAATATAATACTTTCTTAATGCAAAATATGACTTTTAAAGAAACTTATTGACATAGTCACAGGAAAAATGTTTTTTTGTTTTAAACCATTCGTAACTTTGGTCGAAAAATATAGAGAACAACCATAAATTCCGATAAAATATATTTTTAAACTGTACGTTATAATTTTGGTGCAAATCTCTGGAACTACTGATACTTATTAAATAAGATTATAGGCTTTAATATAAAGGTACAACATTTCAGCGCTGAGCAAATCTATACGTTTATTATAACTAACAGTCACTTAAGCGAAATCGATGTGCGCGTTTAACGCAAAAAGTATTGCACCGACTTTGAATAAATTTTGTCTAGTGATAATTACTCAGGTCAGCATTTAGGATACCTTTTACTACAAGAAAATCTTTTATTCCCACGGGACAACACAATAACTAGTTCTATCAAATCGTTCTAAGAAATTTACGTGTTAGTTAATTTACGCTAGATAAACTTTAAGAGATATATCAAAACAATGTACTGGAAAATTTTAGGTCTTAATAACGCCTACAGAAAAATCTGCAAAAGCATAAGTCTTTCTCCTAATGTATACTAGCAATAACTATTTATATGTATTTAAAACGTACCTACGGACGCACCCGAGCGAAGCGAGATACATAATATATAAAGTATGCGAAAATCGCGGGCAAAAGTTAATTTACAAAATGAAGAAATTATGATCTATGTAAAAGATAAATAAAAAATATTTACACTTCATTATTCATATAAAATTATATTATCGAGGCGATGATCGAGAGATCACTCGCCCGTAAAACACTAACGCGGTTGCGCACGCGCTGTTTTCTCTGTAACTTAATGTAATTTGTAAAATGAGACTAGTCATTACACGCGTCGTCTCTCATTATTGTTAATTGGTTACGAATGAGTTAGTTCAATTTATATGGCAAATGAGATTTCTATTATATAAATCTATACTAATAAATGGAGAACCGATTTTTTTGTTCGGTTATACTGCGATAACTACTGAACCGATCGGAATGATACTCATACCATAAGATGCAGCGTGTTTCGGAGAAGATTTTAGTATATGATATGTTGGTGGTTAATATACTATGCGGGCGGAGCCGCAGGAAAACGCTAGTATATAATACAATAGCTTAAGATAATTTGTTCTTATTTCACTCAGTTTTCTCGTGCTTTACTAAAATCCAACGCTTAGAGTACCAGAAGAAGTATCTTACATTGTTTCTGTCCAATAAATTTTATCTTACTTGTAAAAACATATAAAATGACATAGAGAATGTAGTTTTCAAAACATTATTACGTTAAATTATACTTTCGCATTTATAACTATAGCCTGATAAGTAAAAACTTTTAACACAATAAAAGCTCAAATATCGTCTTAGAGAACATATAGATTTTTACACGATCGCAAAGCTCACGTTACGAGTGCGAAACATGAGCTTTATTCTATCTTCCGTATGTTTTATCCGACCTTGATAATATCGCCACTTTAAAAACCTCGTACATTCACTTGACATAAACTATATTATAGTTTAATTGCTGTTATTATTTAAAATGTTATTAATTTCGGAATTTAAATGGATTTTATGAGCAATATCTGATAATAACTATGCTGTCTTAAATTTGGTTTAGTGTTATGGTTTTATTAGTTAAAGTTCTTGCATGTTTTATTCTGTCTGAGTCATTTCATTTCTTATATGTTGAGATATTAACACAGCACCATCTAGTTCTATGGTATATCCATATATATTATAAAAATAAACACCCATGACTGGAGTACAAACATTCGTGGTCATCACACAAATGAATGCCCACAGCGCGATTTGAACCCGGGACCGCTGGCACAGCAAGTAGGGTCAAACTAAGTCAAACGTGCCGTGTCGAATGGAGAAAATTAAAGAATTTATAAAATAAGAAATTTCGGGCATTAAAACGTCGGGAACCAAAAATCAAAATAAATGCGCGATAAAATCCGAAAAGATAATTTTATTTAAAATGTCAAATGCTCTCGTAAAGAAAGTACTACTATTGTTTGGCTTCATGTTTAATTCTATGGCACACTATATTCTTGCGAAGTCTAAGGTTTTTTTTAAATAAGATACCGAATTCAAATGCGTTTGATTTATTAATTTTCTCCTTAGACATTTCTAGAATACATTCACTTTACTTCTATAAAAAGCGAGAACCGCATAATATAATATTTCCATGACAATGAATATATTTTTAATATTTTTAAGTATGTGATAAAATTATAATGTTTATGTCGGACTACTATTTAAAATATGAAAGCATGTGCGTGTGTTGTTTTGTAGAACTTTACTACTTACTTTTGCAAGAATTTATGACTTGTTTTTATTAAAAGTAGGTGAACAAAAACTATCCCCCCTCGTCCCCTCCCTCCCCAACGTCCGTTAACCTTGTTGTGGTAGGGCCTATTAGCGTCCAGCAGTTTAGCCGGTCGCGAAGCCAAGTAGCACACTTCGAGAGGTGGCCCACTTCGGTGGGCGGTGTGCCTTGCGGGTTGCTCCTGGTACTTATCTGACGGCAAAGTAGACCGTTGGAGCAACCCCATGGTTTTTGAGGTCTTCTTCGGTAGACCTGTCGTCGTGGTGGAGTGCGTAAGCGATCCTGCGAGGCCCCATTAAGACGAGGGACGTTTTATTAGGTTTTAGTGGGTAGTACTGGCTTTTCTAGCCGGTGAGTCACACATAACCACCCGTATGTGTACAGGTGGTATGCGTAAATGCAATTCTCAACATTAGAAAAAAGTTATACAAAAAATGGAGTAACAAAAGCTACTCTTGGACACCTAGGCATCATTTAGAATCCAACAGTAAAAACGTATGACCCACATGTTTTTATTTACATAGATATGAATTTAATACATACATATG
The DNA here is from genome assembly GCA_951806755.1 of Brenthis hecate. Classification (NCBI taxonomy): domain Eukaryota; kingdom Metazoa; phylum Arthropoda; class Insecta; order Lepidoptera; family Nymphalidae; genus Brenthis; species Brenthis hecate. The sequence continues at coordinate 7,323,908 of OX638259.1, forward strand.
TTTTACTTGTATAAAATATATTGCGCAAAGATGAGATGTAATATAGGAAGGATTTTCGGCCAAGGTTAATTTTTGCGCATGATTACGAAAATTGTTATGATATAAATGAAATGAGCTTGAAAGGATTTTAGTGAACGTAATATTTAGTATAATAATAACATACCTTCGCTTAACTTGAGTGTGTTCTTAATTGCCTTTTTATTAACCGACTTCCAAAAAGGAGGAGGTTCTCAATTCGTCGGAATTATTTTATTATGTATGTTCATTGATTTACTTGAAAGTTGAAGGCGCCTGAACCGATTTGGATATTTTTTTACAAAGGGTATACTTCCCCAGGTATACCCTTTTTGGTATAAATAAAATATAAATAAAAAAAAAGGTTCCCATGGCACCGACTTCGAAAATATCCGATTGGGTAGGTATCTATTCTAAATGAAAACCCCCGTTTAGTTACCGTATACAGTGGTGTGCTAATCTCAATATTTATTGTTTATACAAGTTACCACTTAAGTTAGTTAACTTAAACTTATAAATATGCTTAAGTTAATAATATAAAATTAGTTAATTATTATTAAAAAATATAATTTAAACTACGTGTTCGACCAGTGGTGAAAATTTGACAACACAACCATTGTTGAAAATTAGAATTTCGAAAACATTATGTTTTTTTAGCTATTTAAAAAAAAACTATTTCCAATTTTTTGTTGATAACACTTAATAAGTATATAGTAGCTTTTAAACAAAAAAAACGAGAAAAAAGCACTGAATTGTTCTGTCTTTCCCTATTTATTTGTATACTAGCGACTCACCCTCGCTTCGCTCGGGTTCGTCCCTAGCTTGAATCCCCATACAAACTTTCCTCCCCATTTTCACCCTTTTAAGGGATGATTTCCGAAATAAAAAGTATTCTATGTCCTTCTCAGGGTCTCAAACTATCTTCTTACCTAATTTCATCTAAGTCGGTTCACTAAATCCAGAGATTACCCCCTACAACGTCACAAACTCACAAACTTTACCTTATATATTAGTATAGATAAAAGATTATATATAATATAATAATAAAAATGGCTAACTATACTTAATCTTGACTCTGTGTGTATATCTTTTATTTCTTTTACTGACTGACTAATGTGCTAGATGAAAACATTATCTAATGTGCACTCTAATTATCTTAATTTATTCCGAATGCACAGAACAGACGACTACGTCATTTTTCACTTTCTTTTACAAATCTCATATAATTATAATATTTTAGACATTCAGCTTAAAATAAATGAAGCCGCTTAGTAATAGTAATATCATTAGCTATTTTACGACCGGAACGAAAGCTTGAGATGTTTTAATTTTAATATGCAATATTGTAGTCATTCAATGATTATTTTATTCTTTCTAATGTTACAATTTTAAAAACCAAACATTAATGTACGGAACTCTCTTCTTATCTAGTTTTAAAGTCTTAATTGTGTAATTTTTAATGCAAAATCCAAGTATATATATTTTTTATTCAACATTGAATTACAATTTTTTGTAAATCGATAAATAGCAACTATTCTCTAACATTGAAAATAACGTTTAGTATAGATTTATTAAAGATGAGATAGCTTCCGTTAAAAGTATCCCTAATGTTGACCCGCATATTTAGCTATCATCATACCAAATTTCATTCATTTCATCAAAATCTGTCCAGTGGTTTTCTCGTGATACGTCCCCAGACAAACATATTGACACACAGACAGACAAAAAATGTAAAAACTGTAGATTCGGCTTCTGTATCTATAATAATGACTATTTCAATAAGTTTTTCCAAAAAATATTTATTGTACAGATTCGAGTCAGAATTTTATTAATTGTATAGATAACCTGTAGCATACACGGTCTTTATTTTTTTTTTTAATTTAGAAATAGAAGCTGGTAAAGTTTTAAATGAACATAGTGTACCTACAAACAAAGACAATTGAAAATGTTTATCTTTGTGATTTAATTAGAGAATTATTTTGAAGTCTTATTCTGACAAATATAATTTATAACTAAAATATTTTTACATATTTGTCTTTCAATTACTATCATTTACAATTCTGATTTTTACTTCGTCTTTCGTGTGTGAGTAAATAATGAAGACATCGAACAAACAAATGGTTTGTATATGTTTCTGTACTATAAATACAATTCTTTGTCCAAGTACTATAATTATTTGCGGAACTCTTGAATCAGCCTTGATATTTGCGCGTACTTTCATTCGAGGTAAAAAATGTGATTTGCATAACTTACGACTCCAACTGTTTAATAATATGCACAGCTGCTGTTTATAATATGTATATGCTATATAGTCACTATATACTTATATATATAGCAGAACCCGCGGCTTCGCTCGCGTTCACAGCTCTAAACAGGTAGATTTCATACAAACGTTCATCCCCTATTTTACCCCCATGTGGGATGAATTTCGAAAAATGCTACAACACGTATTTATTTAATTATATTGAAGAGCATTAATACCAAGTTTCAAGTAATTCTGATCATAAAGCTCCAGCTATCTCCACACCAAAAATCACGCCTATCCGTCACTCCGTTTCGACGTGAAAGGAAGACAAACAAACAAACACAATTTCACATTTATTACATTAGGTATATTTAGCTGAGTTAGTGAATATTTTGTGCTGATTATAAAATTATTTTATTTGTATCGATTAAATGTAAATATCGAGTTATTATTTCAAACATTGACTGAAATACGTAAAAGTCATACTAACATATTTAAAGACTACCGGCTTACTTATTACCTCGCTTCACTCGGGTTCGTCCCTAGATTGATTCCCCATACAAACTTTCATCCCCATTTTCACCCCTTTAAGGAATAATTTCCGGGATAAAAAGTATCCTATGTTCTTCCCAGGGCTTAAAACTATCTTCTTACGAAATTTCATCTAAATCGGTTCAGTAGATCCAGAGATTACCCCCTACAACGTCACAAACTCACAATCTCACAAACTTTACCTCTTTATAGTATTATCTCGTAGTATTGATGATCTTATCTCAGTAATATAATTAAAAGATTATATACTTAGTTTGACCTGTAAAAATAATTAAATTATGTGAAGAAATAATAATAATATTTACGAATGTAGGAAATATGTATTCAAGCCTTTTTAACGTCCCACAGCTGGGCACTGGCCTTCCTTCAATACGAGGTGGATCAGGCCAAAGCCCCACTACGCCGGCCAAGTGCAGGCTTGCGGATTTCATATGTCATTCGAGAACTTGTTAGGTTCTCTCAAACATACAGGTTTCCTCACGATCTTTTCCTTCACCGTAAGACATTAATAAATTTAAATTCATTCGAATTTCTACTAAAATAAATGTATCCAAAAAAGCCGTTAATCTAGTAACCTTTACTGATTTTATTCTTTTCCATGCAATCTTAATATGTTTATTTTGCTTGTAATAATTGCACATACGAGTACGCTTGCGATTCATTGAACACTGCGAGCACAGCGCGAGTGGTATTATTAATTATAATACCATTACCGTGTTATTTTTAATCTGAGAAAAAAAATAGAAAATAGTCTATTATTTCATATAGATGCAAAACATATGTTATAAGTATTGTAGAGCAAACTTCTTTTGAAATCTATACTTTAATATTTAAAGAGGCAGAGTTTGTTTGTTTAAACGTGCTAATCTCAGGAACTACTAAACCAATTTGAAAAATCTTTTTGCATTAGATAGCCCGTTTATTGAGGAAGGTCATTTATCATCCCGGGAAAATGTACGATTCCCGTGAGATAGATTTTTTTTTAAGAACGAGCCCGAAGTAGGTGAGTTGTTAGTTTAAAACTAATATAGGCAGCTACTTCGCATAGCTTTGCTTTGTTTATTTCCATTGTTCTTTATAATAAAAGAATTACGAGAGAAATCTGTCCAGATAGAGGTAAGATATAAACAGATAGAGGTAAGATATTTTAAAAATACTGTAAATTAAAAAAAAATATAAATTTAAAAATCTCTCATGTGGAATAAATTTTTATATCGACATTAAACAAATGTAATTAGATAAAGATTTTAAATAGCACTTGTCATAATTTTAAAACGCACGATTAGTTCCTTAATACTTATGCATGAAGAAAAAAATTCTTACAAACGCACACGCGAAAATGTTATAATAGAATTAAATCGATATTAGATTATACACTTTACGACTAAAATCTAAATTTTGTATGAAACACGCAGAAATTAATCGAAGTGTCTGAAGCAATTATCTATAACAAAAGTGAGGAAATGAGCAAAATAATTATTGAATGGAATGACGGCATCTAGGTTGGTATTGGATTTGGGTTTTTGCGCTTTTTTTAAGCAATATATGGATGTATCATTACACATTTTAGGCTAAAAACTAAAAATTAAAACAACAAAAAATGAGTAGGTGCTTATTAATATAATTAATTGTCGGTTTGTTTGTTGTGGGTTATTTAGTTTTCTCTTTTAACTTTCATACCCAGATTGCTAGCTATTTATAATTTGTACATGTCTTTCAAATTTATTTTCACATTTTAATTCTACAATTATACTCAACATTAATAATTTTATGCTGCAATTATACAGTACTAGATACTTTTTGATCGATTTTAAAAAATAAGGATGTAATCAATTCGAGTGTATGTTACTTCAATTCTACGTGATATCTTTACCGATTGGGTACATATATTCATGATTTCTATACAAGAATATTTCATATAAATTCTAAGAATCTTTTTAAGTACATTTTTAAGTCGATTTGAAGTATACGTAACTATTAAAGCAAAATGTGAAGACAAATATATATTATATTGAAAATATACAGGTCTATTTATTTAATTAATAACAGCCATGGGAACCATCAACCAACCATCATTGTCTCATGTGAAAAAAAATATGTATATGAAATGGCTTAATTACATGTCGGATTCTAAATTGAGGATTTCGAAATGTTTGTATTTACCAATAACCTTTTTATTTATCGAGTGCATTTGAAATACAAACATAAAGCACTATAAACCGAAGAAAGATGGACAGACGGACGAACACCTTATTCCTTTATATCTGCAGATAGAAAGTGCAGTGTCACCTACTCTTTGTATATATCTTAAGTTTTAGCACAAAGAGAAAATCAGAAAGAAAAAAGAGCGAAACTCATTATAGCTTGATATCCTCTTTATCGATTTTACATAGTTACGTCGGCCAAACTCACTGAGAATAGACGACTGGCGACTGCGTAAAAGATATTGCTTTTCACAAGTACTTGCACAGATGTAAAGGCACTATCTATTCATTTAATTTTATATTCTGGTTAGATGACAATTCGTCACGAACGACAGATGGAAAAAAAGAACCGCCAGCGTACCATGGAAACACCACCAATTACCCAATTGCTGCTGAGAATTTCATAACAGAAAATCCTTTTCTTTAAGGGCTCTTTAATCTAACCCGGGCTTTGAACCTAGAACCTAATGATCTACAGCCGTCATTCTAACCACTAAACTAATGAAATAGTCATAAAAGCATATCTATTATATTATGGAGCAAGAGCTATCATCACAGTTTTTAAGCTCACAGGAAGCGTTATTTCCTATCGGCATTGTTTCATCGATCCATCTCTAAGCATGTTACTTAAAACCACTTTCATTTACGCAATAATCTCATTCTAATTATAGGGGATTCTTATGTATTTTGAAGTGAGCGTTTTAGTTTCGAGTTTTCCTTTTGTTTATTGCCTACTTGATATCGATTACTAATAACGCCTGAAGTCATATTATCTGATACGTATAATATAATTGCCTAAAGAAAGTCATATAGTGGTTTGTTATAATTATAGTGCCCTGGAATTATTTAGACATGTATAAGTAAATAGTAAGCCTGTGGAAATGATTCGTTCATGAAGATATGAAAGTTGCGAGACCGGAGCAGCCTTTTAAGCAAGCGTTAGTAATTGGCTACCATTACTTCATGGTTTCAGATTATTTGTAAATATTTTGAAGTAGAACACCATTGTTAGTAAGGCATCAAATATCAATTTACCCATTCTCTATGGTAGGTATCAAGATTCTTATACTCGTAGTTTCACTAGCATTGCCCGCGACTTCGCCCGCGTTCAGATGACCAAAAACCAAATTCTTACGTTTTACATATTAGTATACTCGTACAATGCAGTTTTTGTATTTTTGTATTTTTTCTCAGAAATGAGATATTTTACCGCTGTAAAAAGTATCCTATAATATTTTGACCCGGATAACTAGCTATCATCATAAAAATTTCATCAAAATCTGTCCAGTGGTTTTCTCGTAATACTGTAACAGACAGACAGACAAAAATTCTAAAAACTATAGATTCGGACTCTGTATCGATAATAATGTCTATTTCAATAAGATTTTCCAAAAAATATTTAATGTACAGATTCGACTTAGTTAGAATTTTATTATACCTATGTATGTATGTATTTCAAAATTCACGGAAATCCATTAATTTGTAGTGTACTCGTGAAAACTAAGATAGACAGTCCAACTACTTCTAAAAAATTATGGGTAGATTTAAAATTAAGTAGTAAGTAAAACAAACATGTCACAACCACGACACGCACCACCAGATTGAGGTTTGAAGATAATGTGATGGTAACGCAGATTGGTAGTAACGGTAGCTTGATGGCTTCTGTATATGGTAGGGCTGAACCATGTGAACACTATCACAAGGTAGCTATCTATAAACAGTATACAATAAGGTTGCTATTTTTATCTGTTTTTGTACCTAATTCCTACAGATTTTGCAGTACATTTTAGGTTTAGGTGATAATTACTGTACAGAGGAAGTTTCAAAAGTTCTATGTGTTAAATTACATTAAATTCTTATGACCTCACAATCATCGCATTGCTCAGGATGGGCAGGCAACTAAATTCAGTGCTTCATTCAATAATACCCAAATGTCGATATTTTTGATTGACAAAAAGGAAGTGGTACTGAATAGGTTATAAATATAAATATTTTTTCATTTGTATGTTACACAAAATTGTCAAAAATAACGATTAATATTATAAATTAAATGATTTTTATTATGTAAAGCAATCATTCTTCTATCATTTTAGTATAATACAATATATGTAAAATGAAACTATTTAACAATCCATTGATTCACCGAGCAGGTGTCACGTTCAAAATGTACTAGTAATGGTACTTCCTAGCCTATCCACAGCGCGTCCTAAAGCTTTAGGAATAATTTCATCTCAATTTTATGACGAAGTCGGCCAGACAGATGTACAAACAGACAAACAAAAATATCCACTATATTTTTACAATTTAGATATAATCAATATAGCTATCTTCGGCAACCCTGACACAAATCATCATGCGGTTAAGTCAGATAACCGCAATATCGATTTCAGAAGCGTCGTGAGCTTCACTAATATATTATATCTATTCATATATATAAAGTAGCACGGTCCAGTTGGTACATCGATTTTTAATTCGCTTTTGAAGCTATAGTAGCCCAGATTGCTTCGGAAACAGAGTGAAACGGTTGAGTCATGGGCTCAAATCTATCATCTCAGATCGTAAATTTGAGCCCATCACTCTACCGTTCAGTGTGTCAATCAATCTGAGTCTGTGTCACAAATCTCATTTTTAGTGTAATTATCACTTGTTAATATAATTATGAAGACATTGACAGGAAACCTCTTAGTCTAAGAAAACGGAACTATTTTAAATAAAACTATCGGATCGGGAGAGGTATCCATGACCATGACTGCTATAAAGCATTCGAAATGTCGGGAACAAAAAATCAAAATTTTGCGAAAATATCTGAAAGGATTAGTAAAAGTTTTTTAAATATTAAAATGTCAATTATTCGCGTAAATCTAAGAAAGTATTATATGTAATCTTAACAAGTTTTCAAAAGAGGTGTGTCTGCCAAACATTATTTGACCATTTTTTTTTGTACGGTGAGTAATAAAAAGGTACGTAAGTTATTTAGTTGTTATAAATTGAAATCTATGCCCACACAAAATTGCATGCAGTTAGTACAGTACTATACAGTTATAAATAAAGCTATAGGAATATAACACAATAATTGTTATTTAAATGTTTAGTTATCTGGTTGGTATACCTATTATTTCGGTGGGCGGTGGGAGGTGGCCCTCTTCGGTGGGCGGTGTACCATGTAGGTTGCTCCTGGTACTTCTCTGATAGCAGAGTGGACCTTGGAGCAACCCCATGGTTGTTGTGGTCTGCTTCGGCAGATCTGCCGTCGGGGCGTCGTAGTTGCGTGCGTAAGCGATCTTGCGACACCCTATTAAGACGGGGAAAGGTTTTGTTGGGTTTTAGTGGGTAGTACTGGCTTCGCCGGTGAGTTCCACACCTCGTGCGTAAATGCATTTCCCAACGTTAAAAAAAAAGTACCTGCTATTAGCTTCTGCTTGCTTTTCGGTAAGGGCCTCCCCTTTTATGCTATGGGGTTCATGGCATAGTCCACCATACTAGCCAAATGCAAATTGAAGAACTTATCTTTTGAAAACTTGCTAGGTTCTATTCACACATCAGGTTTCCTCACGATGTGGTACCTTCACCAAGACCTACATAAAGTATATTAATGTAATAAATATCACATTTTATGTTCATTAAACGTTAGTTGTATCGTTATTGCAAACATTTTCATAAATAACAATAAACGTTTCCCATGATGTTTTCCACTTAAGGTGTAGCATTTCAAATAGAATTTACCTACTCATCTCATCCAATGGCTTCTAATTTATGCATTTACTTATATTTGAATAAAATACGTCGTAAATAAAAAAAAAATCACTTAAAATTCAGACAAACGACGACACATTTGTGTCAGTTTATATTAGTAGCCCTACTTGCTATGACAGCAGTCGCGGGTTCGAGTCCCGCTGTGGCCATTCATTCAAGTGGTGAGCGCGAATGTTTGTACTCCAGTCATGGGTGTTTATATTTATAATATGTATCTATTTAAAAGTATATATGTATATATAGTGTACCAACTATATGGTGTCCATAACACTAGTCTCGTAGCTTACCATAAAACTAGACGTTGATGTATGTTATATTAATTTACTATAAAATGTTGTTACTTTTATATAAATAATGGAAACCATTAATTCACAACAGAATATCAAAAAATCGTTTTTGATTAGATTCAAGTTATATCACATATGTAATAATTTACTTTGATTAATTCGTGTTTATAAATATTGTGACATTTCAATGGCTTTCTCAACACGTTCAATTTGTCAGTGATAAAAACTACGTGGTTCATATGCAAATATGTACCTAATTAACTACAAGTTCTTGACCAACTTCGTAAAGAAAAGATTTGTTTTTTGTATGTTACTTGATATCTTCGCCTATGGTAAAGAGGTTTATGTGTTTTGTTTTTTTAAATAAATACTTAATAACTTAGGGACGGTCCCATCGATCAAAAAAGTAGGTACACAATCCTATGCAAAAGTTCTCTTAAAACTGTCATCAATTGTGTTTAAGTAATTATTCTAGTTGAAATAAATATATAACAATGTAAATTGAACCTTAAACACAATGCTTAAAGTTGTTTTCACAAAAAAAATCGCGCTCAAATGTTCAAACGAGCGTTCATTCAGTAAGGACATTTTTTGTCCCTAATTGTGTATCTAGTACTTTTTTGATCGATGGACGGTCCTACAAAAATTTGAAGAAAAAATCCTCTAAATCAATACTAAAAAGGATATAGCTTAAGCTCTTTAGCTTTTATTTAAAGCACAGTGCATTGGAAAGCTTCTATACTAAATTCATCATGTTTTGTAAAAGACCGTCGCTTTGTGGGTGTAATTATGACGAAGACGATGAATGTGGCACGCGGAAGGCGAAGTTTCTTATCTACGTACCCGGTGACTATTGTGCGGTGGTATTTGATATTGCGTTATTGTATTCAAAGACTACAGTATACTTGCAACTCTTTAACACTTTAAATAAATTCGCTTGATTATTTTGTATGTCTGTTACTTGACATTTTCACAAAGTGTGATATATAAAAAATATGTTTTTTACTTATATGACAGAGAAAAAATTACGGTATGAAATGAAATGTGATTAAAAATTTAATATACCACTACTAAAAAATTTTTTATGTACTTTAGGAATCCGCTTATGGGTGGATGGTATCCGGGATGGGCATATGTGTATCCGGTTAAGACTATAGTATACAACCTATTACATAGCCTTGAAACTGTATAAGGTTTGTATGGTACAGCATATGGACATTTTTTATCCCGAGAATCCATTTACGTGCATTGTTTTTACTTTAGTTCTTACATATCAATAACGCAATAACGTTCAAAGAATATACATACAAAATACGGACTAAACGTTTTTGGAAATCGGTAAAAAAGAAAGAAAATAGGTACTATTAAAGCGGGTAACACCACGGGCAAATATTAGATTGAACACCGGCTAATAAAATTCACCTCTTGATTTAGAGCAGTTTTAATATATAAAACTTATAAATATAAAGAAAATTGGATGATTTAAACTTCATTATATAGTCATGGAGTTTTGATGAAAATTTAGCATCAAATATCAAATGCACTTGGAAACTTCAAATCAAATATGGCTGCTTCTATGCTTTAAATTTAAATATATTTTTATAATAAATAAGTAACGAATGGTGTATTAATTAGTCTCTTGTTTGCTATTGATTGATTTTAGATTCATGTCAAAGTTGGTTAATAAATAAATATGATAAGATGTATTTTGGGACATTAACACACAACACCATCTAGTTCTATGGTAAGCACTAAGCTGTGAGGCTTGTGTTATGGATACCAGATAGTTGATACAGTACGTATATATCTATAACTATAAATACATACATGTTATAAATATAAACACTCATGACTGGTGTACAAACATACGTGCTGATTACACATATGAGTGCCCTCAGCGGGACTCGGACCCGCAACCGCTGGCACAGCAAGTAGAGTCACTGCAAACTGAGCCATACATATCGTCAAACATATAATTATTCTTTTCAACCAACTTCAAAAAAAGGAATTTTAATTCAGGTCCACAATTATATTTTTTGTTCTAACTTACACTATTTATAAATGCGAAAGATGTATTTGTATAAGTTTATTATTACTCTTTCACGCTGAAAAATTTGGGCAGATTTAGATGACATTTAAAACATAGATAGACCTCACTGTGACTATATATACATACATACATACATACATACATACATATATATATGTATGTATGTATGTATGTATATATATATATATATATATATATATATATATATATATATATATATATATATATATATATATATATGATTTCTATGATCTTTCATTTGTTGGTTTTGTCATCGCCCCGAATAACGGAATAACTATTAAAACATCAGAAAAATTCAGGAAAAAAATATTTTAATTTATATGGCTAAAGCGGGTAAATAAATATTCATATCTATTTAAAACGTACCTAGGACTAAGGACGAACCCGAGCGAAGCGTGGGTGAGCGGCTAGTAATATTATAAACACAAAAAGCACATAGTGAGGCACACGAGTGAAGTGAGAATAAGTAACCTGTATATTATAATAATATGTATTCTTGCATCGGCATCAACAACTAATTATGATAGCAATAAGTTAAAAAAGTTGTATTGCCGGATCGATTTCCGCTAAAACTTGATCAGAGTATTCGTCCTTGCCAGTGTAATAAAAATTAATGACATTTGATTTTTTTTATTTTAAAACGTCGTAGGATAATCTCAGCAATAATAATTAAAGTAGAAGAGTGATTTAAAAAAAATAACTTCATTAGCTTGTTTTTATATAGATAGGTAAGTTCTATTCATACTCGTATTATTATGTTTTCCTCAAATTTTCAATAATTGATTATTGACCACTGGGACATGAATTTCAATGGTAATATCTTATTGAAATAGTCATTCTTATCTATACAGAGGCCGAATCTATAGTTTTTTAGAATTTTTGCCTGCTGTTTGGGAACGCATCACGAGAAAACTAGTGGACAGATTTTGATGAAATTTGATGTGATGATAGCTGTTTATTGGAATCATCATTTAGGATACTTTATACTGCGGGAAAACATCTCATCTCTGATAAATCTATACTAAACTTTAAAACGTAACTAGTGACGAACCTGAGCGGAGCGAGTGTGAGTGGTTAGTCATAAATAAATCGTAGTAGGTAAATATCATAAAATTTTCCAGTAGGTACGTAAGATTTATTTACAAAACCTGTTCAAAACTTTGTTGTGACGCGTATCACTTGTATCTTTAAAGAAAACTTGTTGAATTGGAGCCGTCGTTAACCGTAAATGCTGCGGTTTTGTGAAAGCTTATACAGAATTAGGTCTTTGTCAAATGTGGTTTAAACAAACAATAATATTGACTACTAATAACAACATTGCAACTATGTATATCTTTATATATATATAATTCTTCTGTGAGTGTGTATGTCACTGAACTTCTCTCAAACGACTGGACCGATTTTGATGAAATTTTTTGTGTGTGTTCAAGGGGATCTGGGAATGGTTTAGATTCACAATTTTGTCCAAAAAGTTTGAAATTTTCAAATTAAAGACGTGTAGACAAGACAACGTCTGTCGGGTCCGCTAGTATTGATATATAATTTAAAAATAGAAATTATTTCATTTATATTAATACACTAACAGTATTCAATACACAATATACTCGTGCGATATAACATGATGATTAATAAATAAATAAATGATGATGATGATGATGTGGTACGAATAAATTAAGCAGACATTCATGTACATACATCTGTATACAATTATAAATATATAAAACAAAGTCGGGTTAGTTACACCATTTATAATTCAAGAACGGCTGGACCAATTTTTATGATATCAGATTTTTTGGATTTTTCTTAGTCTGGAATAGGATAATAAGTATTAAAACATCAGAAAAATTAACGAAAAAAAAAATTATATGGCTAACGCTGGCTAATAACTATTTATATCTATTCAAAACGTAGGTATATGTAAATTCTTCTTTTTTAAATTGGATACAAAACTCAGTTAAGGCACAAAAATCGCGAGAGTTACTCATATCAAACTAAAACTATGCACAAAATTAACTGGGTATTTGTTTTATGCACAGTAATAAAATCTTAAAGCATGTGTTGATACAAAGTAACAGTTAAGAAACTAACAAAGAGTATTGTCATACAAAACAGCTTACCTCATAAGGTATATTGCATTGGTTTGGTGAAATGTTGCGCAGCTTAGCTTTTAAAAATTATGCAAAAGAAAGAAAATTGACATACCTTTATCTATACAGATAAATAAAATTGAAATGTCTGTTTGTAATGTTAAAATAACAACTTTTTACTAAATGCATATGAAATTATATACTACTATTATATACTACCATACAAGAAAAACACAATTTTTAAAACTTTTGTCTGTCTGTATGTCTGTTTGTTCGGGCTAACCTGCGAAACTGCTGACTGATTTTGACGAGATTTTCACTGACAGATAGCAGATGTTATAAGGAGTAACTTAGGCTACTTTTATTTTAAGAAAAGTATAAGGGTTCTGCTCAAAAAAATTAACACGTACGTATTAATATATATATTTTTTAAAGTAATTGAGGTTAAATAAAAGCTTATCTTGAAAGTATTTATAGCTTAAAAAAATCGGTGGGCTTTTATATTTTGTATATATGTAATATGTAGGTTGTAATATAGATTGGAACAAATGAGTGTCATTGAGGGATTGTCGGCTCAGAAAAGCTTTTTTAAAATATTTAAATGCATTTATAATTATTTAAAAAAATAAACGAATATTTCCTTTGGGTAAAAGTTGATATCTTCTATGTTTACGGTACTTCCTTCCATGTCTCCTCTTTCCGTTAGTTTGTTCCGCCTTTATATACAGAAAAGAAAAATATTTTCTATGTCTGTATAACATACTAAAAACGGGTGTAAAATATTAGATCTCTGTATTTACCTGTACACTATAACAGTGTGCAATAAAATTGCATAAGGAACAAACTTGTGGGTATATATGAAAACCAAGAATACAGGAATGCATCTTGCTGTTGAGACATTATTGTATGAAAATTTGAATTTAAATTAAAAAAAAAAGTTATAATAATAATAATAAATTAAGATCTACGAAAATGTTACGGGTATAGATCATGACAACACAATGTACCATACATACATACACTTTAATATTATTACCCTCCCTTTAGGTCACATCGGTATCACACTTTAAAACAATATACTAACATACCCAAAAAAAAGCTATTTCTTCATACCATCTTCATATAATGTCATTGCCACGTAAGTGCCATTGAACTACTTAACGTGATTTACTTGACACTTGTTAAAACGTGGGTACGATATTAAACAAATTGCGACAAAGGGCCGTTGCGACATACTCACTTGCAAAAGCACAAATTACTGATTGTGTTGTCTTGAATAAAAAAACATTTGATTTATGCCAAGTTTTGTAATATGAGCGACATTGTCAGAATATTTGGCTCTAAAAAGTAAAAGTCCTTGGTTCGAGTCCTAAGTCGGGTATTTAAAGGCTTCAGGGACGTTAAACTGTTGCATCTATGCATCATTTCGATCTGTTGGTCTTTGAAATTTCAAGTTATAATTTAAATCAATTAACCAATGAAAAACAATTTATAAATCTTTTAACGTCTCCAATGAATACTGTAACTTAAATTTAATCATTGTTATTATATTAAAAATTGCAAATAATTGAGATTTTCGCACACTCTTCTCAGCACAACTACTTAAATATTGAAATCGGTCGTGAGCGAGCTAATTGTAGCTTCATCACGGGTTAACTATGTTGATTTTTAATCAAGTTTATGATTTAAGAAAGACAAAAATGATTAAAATGATAAAAACACAAAAAAATATTTAGGTACCTAGTTAAGTTTTCACCAAAAAATCTTATATTTTGGTTACAAGTAATACACAACTCATCTCAAAGTTGCCAATACTTTAATAGAATATGTAATAAGTGCCCCTTTATGCAAGTTACACTTAAATTCTTATTTTCATTCAAACAAATTTGAGATTTTATTCAAACTAGAAATTAAGTTCAAATGGCTTCTAAGTCCGCCAGAACAAGCTATAGTGTCGATCACTTAACGGTCTTTTCCAAATAGGGAAGCCAGTATCTGAGTTCCATCCCTGGATACATTACAAGGCTTGACATAAGTTACGAGCGGCTGCTTTGAATTCTAGTACAAATTGAAACGTTTTTTTTTTATAAATACTTACCGTCTGTGTCTAGTTTCATGCTGTAACATGTTACATTTTAATAGACATTTCATAATATAAAGTCGTCACAAGTAGGTACTCAAATATAAACGTCGATTTGTTATTTTAAAATAACTTCATTATACTCGTAGTAACAGTATATATTTAATACTAGCGACTATTCACCCTCCTTGTTTTAATTTTTTTGAGCGAAACCATAATTCTTTTTCTAAAATAAAAGTAGTCTAAGTTACTCCTAATAACATCAGCTATCTGCCAGTGAAAGTCTTGTCAAAATCAATTAAGCAGTTTCAGAGATTAGCCGGAACAAACTGTCAGACATACAGTGAGACAATTTAAAAAAAAAATAGTTTTTCAAGTACCGTATATACGAGTAATTTCATATGTATTTAGTAAAAAGCTTTTATTTTGACATGACAAATACTGATAAAAGATACGGATGTTTAATGAAACTGGTTTAAAATTTGCAATACTATCTATTTTTAATTATTATTAATTTAAGCGATAAAAAAATATACGATTCGATTTCCTTATTAAAATATACCGCAACTCCGTATTGCTGTATCTAGATTAATAATACAATGAATAAAGAAGCCCTGAATGAGAATAAATTAATAAATTCTTTATATATTTTAATTAAAACTAAGCAATTAAGCATTGTAGTTTCTATTATTCCTAACAGAAAAGCTATTATCTAATAATGATGTCATCTCCGAGGTGAGCTCAGAGTAAATAAAAATTCTTTTCAAGACAGGCATTCTATTGCTAAACTAGTAATATGATCAAAAACGTTTAGTTGACATTTTTTTTCTTGTAAGAAGTATTTTGCTTTTATCTATTATAAAGGAAAAATAATAATATTATAAAGAGGAAAGATTTTTGTTTGTTTGTTTGTACCGACTAAGCTCCGAAACTACTGAATCGATTTAGATGACATTTAGCAAGAAGATAGTTTAAAACCATGGGAAGGACATAGAATAGAATATTTTTATCCCGGAAATCATCCCTTGAGGGGGTGAAAATGCGGATGAAAGTTTGTTATGGGAAGCAAGCTAGGGACGAATCCGAGCAAACGGAGGCTGAGTTGCTAGTATTATACAAGTAGGTACATACAAAGTGAATTATCCATGTGGGCGTAGATGGCGAAAGATTTGTTACAAAAACAATTAATATGCTTAGAAGGAAAATTTATAAACAAAAATCTAACATTGCAATTTAAGGTTTTATCAAAATTAGTGTCTTCTCTAAGCATTAAATTTCGGTATCATTGCCTACTGAAATTGATCGTATGTAAAAAATGATAAGCGTTACGGTGTTTTAACGGGTTTGGACTGACAGTAGATTTTCAGTGTAGGTTAACATTGCTATGTAAACGTTGGTAATGGGACTATAAAATATATATCAATCGCATCACCTTAGGCGTTTGTAGGCCGATACCAAGGCAGTTTGCCTTACATAACTGAATGCTACATTCTAGTTCAAATACCAGCTTTTATGAATTAAGAGTATAATAGCGTATAATGATTTAATAGCGAATCTACCTACATATACTTAGTAATCCATACTAATATTATGAATGTGAAAGTGTGTTTGTTTGTTTGTTTGTCTTTCTTTCACGTCGAAACAGCTTGGCAGATTAGCGTGATTTTTTGTGTGGAGATAGTTGGAGGGCTGGAGAGTAACATTGGCTACTATTTACCGCGGGAGATGATCTCTTTCCTACAGGAAAACGCGTTATAATACAATCCAAAAACAATATTTATGATAGAATTACTTGGAACTTGGTATAAATGCTCTTCACAACAATTAATTAAATACGTGTTATAGCATTTTTTCGAAATTCATCCCATAAGGGGATAAAATAGCGGATGAAAGTTTGTATGAAACCTACCATTTTAGAGGTTTTTTTTGTAGTTTTAGCGCGAGCGAAGCCGCGGGTTCTGCTAGTACTATATGAAGCTAAATAGTGTGTGTTTGTTTGAATACGCTAATCTCCGCATCTACAGTCCGATTTAAAAAAGATTTTTATTTCCGTTTTATAGCCCATTTATTGAAAAATGTCATAGGCTATCTTACATCATGTTATGACTGACGTACGAGAGAGTAATTCTACAAAATTAAAGGATGCGGTCGGAGCCGCGAAAAAACGCTAGCAATGTAGAAGAATCATATTACTTTAAAGTTTCTGAAAAAAACTGAGTATTATTTATTACTTATTTATTCGTGAAATCTATAGTTTTGCTTTGACAAACCTATATTAGTAAAAATCTTATATATAAAATTTCCATGTCACAATGTTAGTTACTGTACTCATCCGAAACGGCTGTACCGATTTTTACCAAATTTTATATGCGTATTCAGTAGGTCTGAGAATCGGCTACTATCTATTTTCCATACCCCTAAGTGAAAAGGATAAGGGTGGTCCTCCCAGACCAGGTGGTCCTACCAGCGAGGGTGAGTCGCTAGTATATTAATAATAATTTAATTAAATGTTAGTTTCGTGCTAAAACTATCTTTTACAAGAATCCCAATAACAACATACAAAATAAATAGAAATTGTGATAACATCACATACATACGCATAATTAACAAAAGGCTCTATAATATTTTGATATATAATTATATACTTTGACATGTACTCGTATAGGTATATGTAGTTATGTACCTGCAAGGATTTTTTTTAATTACCTATTATATAATTATAATTTAAACAAAACATTTTCTTAAAAATAATACAGTACTTAGACTACACGTTTGGCTCAGTTTGTAGTGACCCTACTTGCTGTGCCAGCGGTCGCGGGTTCGAGTCCCGCAGGGAGCATTCATTTGTGTAATGAGCAAGAATGTTTGTACTCCATTGGGTGTTCCTATTTATAATATGTATGTATTTAAAGTTACATATATGTAGTGTATCAACCATCTGGTATCCATAATACAAACTTGGTGCTTACCATGGAATTAGATGGTGCTGGTGTTAATGTCCCAACATATAAAGTTTATATATATGTATATTTAGTGTATCAACTATCTGGTATAAAAGAAAGGACTTGTATGCACATATATTATTGTTGTTTTATTTATGCCAGGCAAATTGTAAAAAGGTGAAATTAGTTTTGAGTAAGCTTTCACATTCGTGTCTTTGTTGCTCAAGCATGTATGTGGTAAATTCCATATAACTCGATGAATCATTCAATACAAAAGTAAAGATTATTTATTAGTTACACGCCCTCTCATTGGTCAGATGTCAAGCGGTGATTTTTTTGCTTCAATCTCCTTAATCTTATATATATAATAAAATTGTAACTAAGTCGAATCTGTACATTAAATATTTTTTGGAAAATCTAATTGAAATAGACATTATTATCGATACAGACACCGAATCTGTAGTTTTTAAAATTTTTGTCTGTCTGTCTGTCTGTCTGTTACCGTATCACGAGAAAACCACCGGACAGATTTTAATGAAATTTGGTATAATGATAGCGGGTTATCCGGGTCAACAAATAGGATACTTTTTACCGCGGGAAAATATCTCATTTTTGAGAAAAAATACAAAAACTATAACTAATAAGAGTATACTAATATGTAAAACCTAAGAATTTGGTTTTTGGTCATCTGAACGCGGGCGAATACCCCACGTTTAGTACCTATACTTATGTGTAATATAAGGAAATTGTCAAAGAAATAAACGTGGGTGTTAACTGATAACAATTTATTCCAAGGGTTATTTTAATAGTTTCTTAATATATTTCCATCACGACTACATAGCAATTATAGGATTCTATGTAAAATAGTAAGTTGAAAGCGTGGGAAGGACAAGCTTAGATCTTTGTCTGCATTTCATTATGTCTTAATTTGAATTATTGTTGACTTATTCAGGCTACCATTGTTTGTTACAGTTTAATTTCAATATGTTATAATACAGTTTTATCATCGAACTAGCGACTCAACCCCGCTTCGCCCGGGTTCGTCTCTAGGTACGTTTTAACGGTTAGTATGGAATAGTTAGACTAAATATTATATATAAATACATAGGTATGATAAGTTGTAGATTGTTTTATAACCTGTTGTGGGAGTGAGTAATCTCCCGCGTTAATAAATAGCCTATGGCTCTTTCCAGCCCTCCAACAACTATTTTCACACTAAAAATCACACCAATTCGTCACTCTATTTCGACATGAAAGAAGGACACACAAACACACTTTCATATTTATAATATTAGTAGATTTCTTTATCTCATCTATTCTTCTAGGCCTTGCCAGCATCCTAAAGAACTAAAGATTTTTATGGTGAAACAGAATGTTAAGCAAGTTTTGGGTCCCTTCCTTCTTGACTATATACACCCTACTAATGTATATCTAACAAAATCACTACACTAATTTATAAAATATATAAAAGTAGCGCTAGGTGCGTTTTAAATAGATATAAATAGTTATTAGCCAGCGTTAGCCATATAAATTTTAATTTTTTTTTCGTGATTTTTTTCCGATATTTTAAAGTTATTCTGCTATTCATAACAGAGACAAATCTTTGTTAGATTCAAGATCAAAGGTCATAAAAATCGGTCCAGCAGTTTTTAAGTTATAAATGATGTACCTAACCCGACTTTGTGTTGTAAGTAGTGGAAAAAACTACATACATAAATGTAAATAGATTCTAGTTTCAAACAAGTCAACCTTTTCAATCTAATTTACATGAATGTCATTTATTAGAATATTTGAAACCTTGGCACTGGCAATAGTTTCGCAAAATAATTGAACTTATTTCTTTGATCAAGATCATTTGTTATTAATATTACATTATTCATTAGACCTTCTGTTTAATAGGCATGCCTTATATAAAAAATTACAATAACCGTAGGCAGACCATACTATAAGTTATAGTAATAATGTTGAGAGCAATTATTTTTTATAGCATATCTATTAGAAGTGAAGCTTAAAAACAAGCTTTTTAAGCTTTTTTAACTGTCAAATATATTTTTAATAATATATTTTAAATGGTTTAATGTTATTTTAGTTGAACAATAATCTAAATATTAAACTTGTGTTTAATATTTAGATTAATGATTATTAACTGAATTTTATTTTGTTTATCTTGTTTATTCTGCATACTAGCGACTCACCCTCGCTTTGCTCGGGTTCGTGCCTAGGTGGTTCTTTAAATTGACATAACTTTTTTATTTATGAATCGGTTGAAATAAAACAAATACTAAATATTAAGAGAAGCTTACCACAATACATCAGTGAAAACCGGCACCCACATCGATTAAGTCGTTTTCGAGATTAACGCGCATAAACGCACAGACAAACACACAAAGACAAATTCTAAGAATCATTGTTTTGAGTTCTATTGCGTTAATAAAGAACCCCAATAATAATTATTTTCAAATATGTTCCGACACATGTACAGACATTTAAATATAGACAGAATAGATTTTTATACAAAGCGAGAATCTTCTTGTGGTTTTTGACCAACTGTCAAACTATCTGTAGTAAGTCAGACAGACTATCTTGAGATAGGGTATTAATTATAGACGTAAATCGTTTGTAGTATATTAATGACTTAAATAAGCTTTATAAGTAAGCTCTCAATCAAAAATTGCTAGCCATTTTTTAGTGAGAAAGCAAATTGTGACTTAAAAAAACGGGGAACAAGTTTTTAGATACAAGCAGATACATTATATTAAATATATTCCACTATATGTAGTTGTCAGTGCTATTACAATTTTTAATAAGAATATAAAACGATTAAAATTCTTTATCTATCAATAAAACAAAGAATCTATGTTAGTAATGCGATGTATGAAATTTATATCTTTATTAAGTTTGTATGGATGTTGTGGTAGCCGTCTAGTCACGAAGCGACTCGACCTTGTAAGGCAAACCATTCATACCGGTTTGAGGAGAGAGGGGACTCGTTGGGCATATGGATAATAGTACATTTTTTACTGGTTAAGTTTTAACTTGCTTTTTATGTTCACTATCATTTTAATGTTCACGGAAATTAAAAAGGAATTGATATTCTTTGTTTTGACCGACTTCAAGGTTCAAAAAAAGGAGGTACTGTGATTGATGCGTTTTTTTATCTGTATGTATTTAAATGATGTTTATTAACTAATAACGTTTGTTAGAACTTAATATTCTCGAGTTTAAATAGATGATGAGTGATGATGAATGAAATGGATAAACATGAAATGAGTTGAGAAAATATTTATACTATTTTATTTTGATATAATGCAAGAATATATTGTTCATTTGCATTTCTATGGAACGTTAAATAATAAATTTTCAAAATAGAAAAAAAATTGTAATTAGGAAATTATTTCTTAACCTACTGAATAACTAAAACAAAGTTATTACAATTTTTTAAATAAAATAGGCTATTTTAAATTCGTTTCATAAAATAAAAATCGCTATTTAATAAAAAATTTAATCAATTTTAAATAAAAAAAATTACTTACATTTTAATTCCATTTTGCTCATATTTCCTGAACCTTATAGCTGAACCAAACCATCAATTTTCATCCATAATGTGTAATTTATAAATATCAAAGAAGTGAATTGTGACTTGAATTTGAATAACTGTACGTTTGGTTACTGACCTATAATGTCGTATCGCGTAAAAGACATTTACATCATAGGATTTTTTGATTCAAACTATAATATATAATTTATTAGGATGATTACCAATCTTGTTTTATATAAACACCTATAATCGTATTATCACATATACCCGTATAAGATTGAACCCACGATCATTTCACTCAACTCTCTTCTATATCCAGATGCTACGAGCTTATAAGCGTATGAGCTTCTATATACCTACATGCTACAAGTATAATTCTCAATAACTGTTAAAAAACCTTTTAAAACTTATTTAGCTAAGATTGTCTAAGCTAAATAATTAAGACAATAATACAAGCATCTATATTAAAATAGGAAGTTATCAAATGTGTTATATATGTTTCAAATCGATTTCTAGAATCGTTTCCTTATTACTAGTGCTACTAAATTAATATTCTATGTCCAATCTCTACGATACAATCGTTAATGAAAAATCAGATGTATGACACATCATGATGAACTACAGTCATAATGATTTATGGCCTTATAATGTCAAAATTAACAAAAAACTTCAATATAATAAGTACAAAAAATTCACACTGAATTAATTAACGAAAAACTTATATATTATGTTAAATTAAAAGTATATAACACAAGTTTTGAAAAAAACATCTGAAGTCCGCCAACCCGCACTTGGCCAGCGTGGTGGACTATGGCCTGATCCCCCTCGTACTGAAGGGAGGCTCGTGCCCAGCAGTGGGACGTAAAAAAAAGGGCTGAATACGAATACGAACATTAATTTTAATGCATACAGTAATTAAAATTATTCTAAATTTTACAAGTTAGGTTACGACATGCTTACAAAATCGTTACGTATAATTGTCGTTTTCCCTAATGATGCCGAGTTTGTTCATTGATTAGGAATAACTGGACTACATGCACTTTACGGTTAAGTGGTATCTATCTCATTTGCCTTAAAATTATTCTCTTTCCAACCACTCAAGCCAATGGTATCGCGTTAGAATAATAACAACAAGAAAGCTTTTAAATACTGACGACGCTTTATTTTATGATTTAGTGAGCTTTTTGCTAAAAGGAAATAATTTTTTAATGCTTTTAGTTAATATGTTAAAGACTTGGTATTTACTTGGTTTCATGTACTTGAACGAAGCTTATTAAAGTAATAATTACTTATATTTAATAACAAAATGTAGTAATTTTGTAGTACTGTGAGCTGTAACTTTAAATGTATTCAACTAATTAAAGTACAATCTATACATATAATAAAATTCTAGCTAAACCGAATCTGTACATTAAATATTTTTTGGAAAATCTAATTGAAATAGACATTATTATCGATACAGAGTCCGAATCTATAGTTTTTAGAATTTTTGTCTGTCTGTCTGGCTGTTACCGCATCACGAGAAAACCACTCGATAGATTTGATGAAATTTGGTATGATGATAGCTGGTTGTCCGGATCAACATATAGGATACTTTTTACCGCGGGAAAATATCTCATTTCTGAGAAAAAATACATAACTGCATAGTAAGAGTATATTGATATGTAAAACCTAAGAATTTGGTTTTTGGTCATCTGAACGCGGGCGGAGCCGCGGGCAGTGCTAGTCTTTAATAAAAAGAAAACTTCAATAAAGTCTGTTCAGATGTTTTACATTAACATATGTATGATAGACAAACGTAAACGTTAAAACTTTTGTTGTATTATCTTACTACTATGTTCTTATTTTATCTTACTACTATAAAAATGCGAAAGTTTGGATGGATGGATGTTTGGTACTCAATCAAGCCAGAACAGTTGAACGGATCTATCTGGTTGAAATTTGGCATAGAGATAGATTATAGTCTGGAATAGCACATAGGCTACTTTTTATTTTGGAAAAATGTACGGTTCCCGTGGAGATTTGTTATTGTTTTTTACTAGGGACGAACAAGAGCGAAGCGAGTGTGAACCGCTATTTATACATATATGAATACCTGCATAGTAAATATCTCAGATAGCAGATTTCGAAATCACACATTTCTGTTTTATATATGTGCATAGATTTACAATTAATAAGCCACAGCTATCATATATATCCTACAATAATTAACAGTTCAGGCAATAAATTCGTTCGCATGTCAATATTAAGTTCCTGACCTATTCGTATTGACGACACGCAATTATCAAATTCAAGAAACATTACACAGTGTTTTGTCAGTAGTTACCTAAGTCTTGTTAACTTTATAAATATGAATAATGTGTACGTATTTCTGTTTGTTAGCTTTTTGTTGTTCATAGAATAAATGTTCTTGCAGAATAGCAAGTGGAGCTTGGCTTTGTGTAGACACTATGCGAAGACTACTACATAGATGTAGTTTTATAAATAAATATTTTATATTTCGTTTCTTTTGTGTATATAATATATAAAGAGCAAATATTATAGTACATTTTTCTATATTTGTGCTTAATTTAATTGAAAATTGCTATATAAAAATCATTTGCGTTTTATAAAAAACAAAAACAAATCTAACCCACGGGAACCGTACTTTTTTCCGGGATAAAAAGTAACCTATGTATTATTCTGATGTATGAGTAATATTATTGCAAAGTTTCATCAAAATCCATTCAGTAGTTTTTGCGTGAAAGAGTAACAAACATACATCCATACATACATTCTTACAAACTTTCGCGCGTATAATATTAGTAGAATTTTAGTGGTTCGAGGCGCGATCTTCGTATTTGATAATTCATCGTTTACATTGACAATTTTATACTTTTAAATGGAAAAGAAAGGTCTAGAAATAAAATATAATAGATATTTCAATATTTTCATTTGAGTAACAAGTGTTACTTGTACTTAAGTATTGTAACACAAAGTAACCACAGAGTATCAAATAGGAAGTTATGCAAGCGAATGCAAGACGTGTATATCTGCGGTCTGCACTTTGACAAAATGCGTTGCAAAGTAGGATGACCCACTTAGTAGTTATGATTTATGACAGTATTTTTGACTAATTTTGTATATATATTAATCTTAAGTGACATTAATTTCAATTTTCTAGACTCTCAAAAGTTTGAGTGTGTGTATATGTGTCTTAATTCTTCACAATGTAACGGCTCAACAGATTTGAGTAAAATTGATATCTGAGGATAGCTGCATACAACCTAGATTATCACAATACGCTCAATAATTTTTATAAGCCTTCCATGCGAGCGGGGCCGCGGGGGAAAGCTAGTATATTATAATTATTGTCAAAAAATCCCCAGACAAATAATTGTTATAGCTTTAGCATAATATTCTTATAGCAACATTAATATACAATACACATGTATATTACACATCATTTAAGATAACGATGAGTAACAAAGGAACAATAAAAATAATTACTATAATATTTTAGAAATTTACTCTTTGCTTACGCCATCTACATGTGTTTTCTAGAACTAAATAAAACAAAATTATCGTGTCCAATGTAGCAGTTTTAAAGACTTTACGAATACATTTTAATTATATTACTTTATAAGAGATGGCAGTAGCCGTGATATTTTTCATAAAGAAGCTAATTTTAAATAGGTTAAAAAATAAATGCAAATAATTATTTACTTAGATTTACACGAATATTTAATATTTTCATTAAAATTATAATTTTAATGGGACAGTCTCTTCCGTGACTTATGAAAATAAATCCACGAAAAATTCCGATCGATTTTATATAGAGATTAAAGGATTTATTTTTAGTTATTAATTAGTTATAATAATAAATTGGTTAATAAATAAGGTAAATGTAAAAGATATGTCTGTCTGTACTCCGGACACATTTTTTTACTGCGCTTTCCACCTAAGTATTAATTAAATCAATACTTTCAAACTTTGTGATATTAACACAAAAACTTATACTTTTCCAAAAATTTATAATTTATACTTATCCCGGGATAGAACCTATTTAATGGATAGAACATAAAAATATTTTTGAATATTATAATCTACGAATAAACAGTAGTATTGTTATTTGTTCGTAGTATATACAATTTAAGTATGATATTAAAAAAATCTTTTATGATATCTCGTTATGTCTACTTATATTTCGTATATAGAGCTGAAAAGTTTGTTTGTTCGTTTATTCGTACTTTCTTTTCTTTTTTTTTTCTTTGTCAATTCCTTTAGTATTTTAAAACCTATCTATTAGGGACGTTAATAGGCTCTTTTACATCTCACTACGACCTAAAAAAATGGAGAAATTCTACAAAAATAAAAGAAGCGAAGCCGCGAAAAAAACGCTAGTTATTTATATGCATATGTGTTTATAAAATTAACATTTTCTTATTGATGTTACACCAAATAACTAATTTAGAAAACAAACATTTACTGTTACATTGTTCAATCTCTTACATTTTGTACCTCATGAGATTATCACTAGATAGATACGTCCAATTAGCGGTTCGCCTCAGATTCCACGTTTTAATGGCCAATAAACCCCCAAATTGACATAGTTTGAGCTCTCAGCGTCTGGATTATCCTATATTTTTATTACTAATTTGCATACTTGTATTAATTAAACCATGAAAATGATCAAATTACTTTGTCGATATTATTGTATTTATTTCTCAATAATCACTTTAATATAATTATAAATGCAAAAGTATGTAAGTGTGTATGTTTATTACTACTAGACATAGAAATGATTGATATTTTGTACACAGATATAGTCCAGGACTATGACTTGGAATTACATTAATTGGCCACGAATTAGGAAAATTAGGTCAGGAAGTGGCGCTATCTGTACCTTCAGATAGATATACCTATATAATATTATAAAAAAATGACACACGTGGACACACCCGAGTGTAGCGAGGGTAAGTCGCTAGTATATATTATAAACAGTACATAACGGCGTCTGTACACGATATGATATTGATACGGTTTTCACTATTATTTATAGAATTTATATATAAAATATGATTTAACGGGGTATTCATTTTCTACCGATATCATCTTTAGTGGTAATGAATCTTGTGGGCGTTTTCAGGGCTCAATGCGGGCACAAAATAAAATATTCAATGCTTAATACAATTTAATGAGCGAAATCACAATGTTATAAACTTGTAACGATAACTCTAATTGTTTAATTGAGCAGGTCTCGATACCGATCTGCCTTCAACACACGAAACTCCAATGATCCTCCACGATCAACCAATAAAACATTACCAAGCCACATATGTACATATCTCCAACAAATGTCATGATGGCGCCTAGACCGCACTCGAGACGTCGCCTCAGCTCTTAATTTGATTTTGATTTGATGTAACATAATGGCTTAAACAATAATAAGGTTTTACATTAAATCATGATTCATTTCTACTAAATCCTCCTCCGACATATGTAAAGAAAGGTTGGTCAAGTGTGTGTCGATTTCGCACACGTAGGGTTCCGTACCGTCATACATTATTATACTTTTTATTAATATGACTTTTACTCTATGTATGTAGTATATTAACTTCGATAATCGATTACGAACGTTAAAAGAAATTTTTCTTTTATTTGCATTTTTATTATTTATTGTTATAGAAGCAATAGCAATACATACTCTATGAAAATTTCAACTCTCTACCTATTACGGTTCATGAGATACAGGTCTCTGACAGACGGACAGCCCGACCGACGGAAGGACAGCGGAAGCTTAGTAATAAATAGGGTTCTGTTGGCACTCTTCGGGTATGGAACCCTAAAAAGTCGAATTGTTTTATAATCAAGTCTTTACCCCCGAGCAAGGGGTGGACAAGACACACACACAGAAGTGACAAATTACAATATCTAACAATACGATGTAAGAAGTAGAACCTTGTATGTTGTTAGTCTTTTTAAACTTCGGAGGTTATTTTAACGATGCCAGGAGATATAAACATATTTTGTTTTCAAAAAAAAAAGATTTTTATTATTTAACCCACATTTTAAAAAAGATGATAATGAAATTGAAACGTTTAGCCTAAAAAACATCAATACTAGTGCATACGAAATGAATATAATATGAAGGTATAAATATTATATTGAAATAAAAAATACGATGATTTAATCCTACTAATATATAAACGCGAAAGTTTGTGAGGATGTATGGATGTTTGTTACTCTTTCACGCAAAAACCACTGAATGGATTTTAATGATATCTTACAATTATATAGCTTATACATCAGAAAACACATGGGCTACTTTTCATCCCGGAAAAATGTGCGGTTCCCGTGGGATAGATTTGTTTTTGTTTTTCTAGTCGAGAATAATTTTAACAGCACTCCAAAAATAATTTAATAAGTATTTATTCCACCTTTAATATAGATTTTTTTCTTAAAATTTATACGTTACCATCCTTTAGATATAATTTAGTAACTAAAAAAGAATAATCGAAAATCGCTTAACAATTGGCGACGATTCACACAAAAAAATATACATCGGATTCGGAGAGCCCTTTTTAAATTCGGTCAAAAATGAGGAAGCAACGCTACGATTTCAATATTTGTTAGGTTGCCCGAGGGCCTCTTACATGGTTAAATGACTGCTGCAGTGAATTGAGTACCTCCGGGAGCGATTTGTTTGCCACACGTTTTATAGATCTAAAACGCTCAATGGTTTGTCAAGAAGTGTTCATCCATCCAGTTGTTTGGTACAAGGGACATATAGGAACTTTGAAAATGGTAAAAATCCCATCTATCAACGCCTATGATTCTTTGGAAAAAATATTGATTAATATTACAAGTCCAGGGGCCTTTTTTTCTTTTATTTAAACATTATTATGCAGCACCATATATAATAAGTTCAAAACAAAAGTGTTATAACAACATTCAAGTTGAACTTTTTACACGTAAATTACCACATAAGATTAGACCAAAACACATTCTATTCGGTTTACGTATTATTTAGTCATAAACATCCTAACAATAATTAAATAATACTATTTTCATTTGGTTACAGAGTTACAGAGAAAAAGATGCTGGCAAAGTCGTCTTATATACAACAACTATGGGAATTGTACGCAGCACTTATCAGAGATGTCTTCTGGTCAAGAAGATCTTGAGGAATTTACTGATTAAATACGAAGAGCGAGATGTCTTCATGAGTACTGAGTACCAGGATGAGATCAGGGATAGAATGCGAAGCGATCAAATACTGGTGCCACAGTTGTTTATAGACGGGCAGCATGTTGGGGTAAGTATTCTAATACAATATTATTTTACCTTATTGCCGTTAAGATAGAGAATCTGACAATATACACAATCTTTTTGTTAAAATGTCAGCCTATGTACTTTTAGTATAGATAGGTTTAGTATAAATTTCTCAGTAAACTTCATGAGTATTGACCCGATAACCAGCTATCAACATACCAAATTTCATCGAAATCTGCCCAGTGGTTTTGTGGTGACAGACAGACAAAAATTGTAAAAACTATAGATTCGGTCTCTTTATCGATAATAATGACTATTTCAATAAGATTTTTCAAAAAATAATTAATGTACAGGTTCGACTCAGAATTTTAATATACGTATAGATTGTCTCCCGTCTACTCGCTAATAAAGGCCTTATTAAAATTGAATCCATCACTTCAAAGGTTTGTTCGAATGTATCTCTATTCATTTGTTAGGTGATTGAACATTTGAAGTTACACGCACGAAATTTTATTTGGAATTTTAATTAAAAATACTACATTGATTTTATGGACAGTTTCGCTTCTAAGCATTCCAACAAAACAAGGGTACCATTTAGTGGGCCAAATATTACATCAAAATACACAAGCAGGTGTTATTACATCAAAATACACAAGCAGGTGTAACCGCAGTTAGTTGATACAATGAAAATTCTACATTATTAACATAATATAGAGTATGTTAATAGCAATTTAAGCAGTAATTTATAATTTAACTAGCGTGTAATATATGCTTCAGTATGTAAATCCTTTTCAAAATACCTTTAAATTATTGGGAAGATAAAACCAATTAGAATAAACGTCTTCCTGGCATTTATTACCCACATCTGTTTAGGAAACACACTTTGTACTTTTCTTTGAAGTAGCTAAAAACTTAAGCCAAATTAGCAGAAATATTAAACTTTGGATCACTTTTTTTGTATTAAATAACAATTAATAATATTATTAGTTTTTAACATTCAAAGTAAATAAGGAGCATCTTAAAAAAATGATCTTTACTAGTTTTATTCATACGAAAATGTTACATGAACTCTTATGTCACATATCTATTTTGCTGCCGACAATTGATTTATACTACGGTTTATGACTTTACATTAGTGGTGAGTATTGTTTACACCTTAGTTTTTAACCTAATACATCGTATATGAACTCTAGCAATAATCTATAAAATTACAGTACGACGAGACGAGTACTTAATACGAAATCTGTAAGATTTATTTTGTACCACATACATACATATTACATATGTATATTTTATTTTTTTGTTTTCTACCCCCAGTTTCATTTAATAAAACTTCATAAAAATCATGAATAACGTATAGTTTCCAATTTTTTTAATAAAAATTAAAATTGACGACATACTTGTTAAAGAAGCTAGAGAACTTCTTTAACAAGTAAGTTAACTTGAGAGTTATATCAGAAGATTTTGATTACTTTGATTACAAAAATTGGTTGTTTAACGACGATGTATTGTTTTGTAATATGTCAATTTTTACGCCAAGATGAACCATTAAGACGTGAAAACACCGACTTTCACATTTTGAGTATAAGTAAAATTAACTTTAAATTAAAAAGTTTCTAATGACCCGTCTCTGTAAATACTGTCTGTACAAAAGGGAGTAAGAATTAAAAACTAAGAACTTTCGGATCTGGTGCCACAGTAGTGTTTCTACCATTGCACCCTTTATAGTAAAATTGGACGTCATCGACACATCCTTCATTATCCTTGATATTCCAAAAAACCGTCTTCCGCATTTTGCTCCTCCAAGGTCTTAGTTGATTGCTATAAAGAATTTTTTATTGCAGATATCTGTGGACGATTACGACGTACCATCGGATGAATAGCTTGCTTAGCATTTGCCTCTTTCTAAGACCTATATATTAAAAAAAAGTTTTTTTCAACACAATAACATCCCATGGAAACTTCTAGATGTATTATAGTGGGATAAAATTTGCATATATCATTGTTCTCGCTAATACCAAGAGACAAAATAAAACCTAAATATCCGTTTAGTATAGATTTTTCAGAGATAAGATATTTTCCGCTGTAAAAAGTATCCTATATGTTGACCCGGATAACCAGCTATCATCATACCTTTCATTAAAATCCCTCAAATGGTTTTTCCATGATGCAGTCACAGACAAACAAATAGAAAGAAAAAAAAATGTATCGATAATAATGACTATTTCAATAAGATTTCCCAAGAAATATTTCATGTACAGATTCGGCTTAGTTACAATTTTATTATATGTACAGATAAAGATTACATTGAATATTAGTTTAGCTTTACTGAAGCTTTTAATCTTAATATTTAACATAATTAAAAACAATATTAATATGAAAAAGAAAAATTAATTACTTTTATTTAGGTAATTTTGCATTTCAAGAATCTTTGATTACCATAATATTACTCAAGGACAATTTTATGTACTTGACGAATACTAATGATAATGTATTAAGGCATTAGCGAAATAATCTTTGATGAAATTTAATTGGTACCGTTTTATTGGAAGATGATTAAATCATTATTTAGGATTCTGCATATTGTATAATGTAGAAAAATTTATCTAATATAAAGTATTATATTATTTCTATATAGTATAGACAATATATAGAATATTTTGTGCTCATCTGTTCGTCTGTCACGCGCTGTTTATTTTTTTACATACATATATATATATATATATATATATATATATATATATATATATATATATATATATATATATATATATATATATATATATATATATATATATATCATAGCCTAATTCAATTTTTTTGTAAAGCTTTCTTTTTTAAATAAGTAATAATCTATAAAAACTAAGTAAAACTTTCCAAAACATTATGTTACAATCTTATGCTATTATTTTTATAACGAACTTATTACTTATTACACAAAAACTCGTTTCGAATAATAAGTATACAAAAAGCGGAGCTTATCATGTTAGCTTATAAAAATTACTTATAAAAGAATTTTAAAACTATAAATATAATATTATGAACAAAGATGATAAGATAATCTTTTGCTTTGTTACCGCCTTGCTTCAGGCCCTTCATGTACCTTATGTAACTTGTTTATTTACTACTTTGCTCGGGTGCCTTTCTCTTCATAGCCTCCGAAACTACTCATCCAGTTGTAAAAATTCTTTCACCAATGTTTAGAATAGTCCTTCAGGGCAGACATAGACTGTATATTATTTTTTTATAACAAAAGGGATTTTCGTTGAGGCAAAGACAACGTAATTAATAAATCGCGAATTGCAAAGTTAAAAGAGATGCTAGGTAACTCATAATATTTATATTGTACTAATTATAAAACAGAGGTTGTGTATTCATTTATTGTTACTGTACATTTATTGTACTTGTCAAAATTCAAATATCTTTATTCGTTATTGGTATTTCATAAATACACTTGCTTATAAAAGATTTAACCAACAATTTGGAAAAAATACCTTAGTCTTAAGAAGAACCGGCAAAAGAAATCAGCGAATAAAAGTTATTGTTATATATATATATATATATATATATATATATATATATATATATATTCCACTATCTACTCTGTAGTTAAACTTAGGGACTAGTAGAGTCATAAGTTATCTGTGAAGTTAGTTATAAGATAGTCTGTGGACAGAAGTCAGAACTTAATCAACGCTCTGTACATTAAAGTTAATTAAAATAAATTGTGTTTCACTGAAGATATAACAGTTATCAAACATATTAATTATTAGAGCCTTAACATAAAATCGCGTCAATTTAGGATTTTGCTTTGAAATAGCTCTTTCAAAACTCTATCACTTTCTCTGTAACCTAAAGAGGTTATACTTAGTTACAAGAGACCAGTGGCTATGGTTTTACCATCAAGCAAGTCAATATTCTTAATTTTGACAGTAGCATAATGAACTTATTTTCATACATAATAATTTTAGCAATGATTAATGAAAATCGAACCCAGAACCACGTTACGCTTCGGTAATATTTTGCCAACATTATAAATTACTATATTACTATAATAACCGTGAGGTTTGAATGGAACAGCAAATGTCATTTTTGTTTCTTTCTGTTATATTGCAAAAGTCTAGACTGCTTTAGGAGATAACTTCATACTTTTTATTCTTAAACTTTTATAACCTTAGTACCAGTATGTACCAGGATTTTCAATTTATGTACGAATTTAGTCTTTATTAATACAATAATAATTACGATAATCGCTTGCTCTTATATTTCATTGCTACATTTGGCATTTAAGAGGCCTTTCTACCAAGAGTTTTTTTTACATTGTCAGCTGCGTGATTGTGAAGAATTTTAAAACACTATAAAGTATAGATATATGTATGTATTATGATTATCTACTTGTATACTCTGTATTTACATAAAGTTAGTAGGTATATACAACCTTATATTTTTAACTTTATTTATTATTGAGGAAATTATTAAATATTTATTTATTGCATACTAGCGACTACTAGGTACGTTTTAATTTAAGCGGAACCCAAATTTTTTATGGAATAAAAGTACCCTAAGTTACTCCTTATAACATCAGATATCTGCCAGTGTAAGTCCCGCCCAAATCGGGCCAAACAGTTCTTATAAGTACTGTATATAATTTCGTACACAATTACTAAAAAGCTGTTATTTCGACGTTATAACGACAAGCATACACTTCAATTTAATTTATCTGTATAGATATTTAAAGGCGTCACATTAAATTATACAAACTTATGCAAAGTTACTAAATAAAACTAGATAGAATTTCATATGCGAGACGTTTTCAACATGATTACCACTTTCTTTACGATGAAAGAAGACATAGTGAGGAAACCTGCATGTCTGAAAAAAACTAAATATTTTTTGAAATACAGGTGAAATCCGTCAACTACACTTGACCAGCGTTGTGGAATGATTTTATACCCCTCGTAGAGGAAGACCGACCCTCGACGTGACGTGGACGTTAAAAATGGTTGAATCAGATTTTAGACTTATTTATGTGAATCCTGGCAAATAAGTTACCATTTTTCTAATGAATAAGAGAGGTTCTCTTAGTAAGAAAAAATAATAAGCAGCTTTTATTTCGCCACATCACAATGTATTTATTTTTCATTTAATTACCACAAACGTGTCTTGTATTTTATATGAGAGATAAAAAACATAATGAATTTATTTATTTTTTTATCTTTTAAGCTGAAAAAGCTAATTTTTATTACTATATCATACATAAACAATTTTATATCAATGTTATTGAAGTAGTATAAAGGAATATTGCACTTACATTTTATCAGTTTTTACAATTAAAAAAAAAACAGAAAAATATGCATATTTTCGCAAAATTGAATAATGTGTGTTGGGTCGTGGTCCTCAAATAGATGCCTTCATGTTGTGGTTACTAAATTGACTAGTTAACATCATATAATATTGCTAAGGCTAATATTGCTATTAGCATTTTGGGCTATTATCTTTTTAGCAGAGGTTTTCTTATGCTTGTGTAAAGTTCTAACTTACCTATATCTATTTTAACTTTTATTATATAGATTATAGATTCTATTTAATAGGTATGTACCAATGGGGCAATAAATAAATAAATATGTTGGGACATTAACACACATCACCATCTAGTTCCGTGGTAATCTACGAGGCTCGTGTTATAGATACCAGATAGTTGATACACTACACATATATAACTTTAAATGCATACATATTATAAATATAAACACCAATGACTGGAGTACAAACGTTCGTGCTCATCACACAAATGAATGTCCCCAGCTGGACTCGAACCCGCGACCGCTGGCATAGCAAGAGGGTCACTAAAAACTGAGCCAAACGTGTCATCAAAATGGCAATAATGTAAAGTAATATTTTTGTAGAATCAGAAATATTAAAGTGTATTTATAATTTATTTAATTTTTACGCAACCTGAAGACTTATTTCAATATCTTAAGAAATATTTAATTTAGGGTTTCATAAAATAGTAAGAGTAAGAGGAACTAGATTTCGATAACCTTTAAAACCAATTTATCTGTTTAAAGCTGTCATGTTGTATGTCTGAGGATTATTTGATAAGAGCATGAAGAGAATGCTCACTAAGGAGATCTTACCTCATATAGTACGAATATATACTTAAAAGCTCAATATTTTTCTATCACTACATATACTCTTTGTACATACTAGCTTTTATGTGCGACTTTATTCGAATATTTTATTTATACATATTACATACATAGGTATAGGTATTATTGCTTAGGAGTCTAATTGATGACGTAGTGTCATGATAAATAGTTTAAAATCTTCCAAAACAGCGTAATAAAATATTCAACCATTTAGAATATTTTTTTTTAAATCTAACTGGTAATTCTAAAAATGACCGCGTTTAAACCAACAAAAAAACAAACAATGAGTTTAAAAATATTGTTTTTTTTTTAATTTGTCGCTTTAATTTCATAAAAGTGTACATCGGTACAGATTTTCTTTTAATTTATCTACTCTAAAATTATAATATAAGTGCAGGTCTACATCCTGTAAGATACTATTACTTTTATACCCTAGGTGATAAAATTAGATAACCTAGTACACAGGTCTAGTCATTGTCTGCAGCATCGTATTCCTACAACTTAGTCCAGAACGAGGTCTAGATGTATACCGGCAAAGTTTTATTCTATTTTTTTTTATAATATTAGAAAGATTAAAAAACAAATATACACACTCTCGCATATCTACGTGTGTAAAGACAAACACACATACTCTCACGCGAGTGTGATTGCAAATAAATTATTACTATGCGATGCGCGGTGTAATTAGAGCTTGAACTATGCAAATTTGGGTTGCACATTTTAATAATTTAATAAAATTTTTCACGATTTCACACTACTTTCTTTATGGGCTATTAAAGAAAACGTTGAATTTAATTCGTTTTGAACTTTCCACCAATTTAAAAGAAATGTGTGTCGAGCAGCGGTTCTTAATCTTTGTCTTAACTAGACCACGACAAGTATGATCGTTATAAACAACAATGTTACCTTAGGTATGCTATAGTATATATAGTTTACATAATAACAATTAAGATTAAAAGTAATCAAACCTGTGACTGCCTGCGTCTCTTGCGAAGAACGTTCTTCTTTTATAAAAACATCTAACTTGCAAGCGATACTTTCCGCGTAGTTTACATGGCTATGCAGGGCACTGCGATCAGAAGCCAAGACTTGGAGAAGGGAGTTGCATCGGCATATTTGTGATATGTGGTGGCAGTGATGATGTGAAATATTATAAATGCAAAATTTGTAAGTTTGTTTGCACCTTCACGCAGAAACGGCTGGACAAATTTCGATGAAATTAAGTAGGCAGATAGACTATGGCTATGAGAAACATATAGACACAGACACCTAGGAACACACCCGAGCGGAGCGACGGTAAATTTACCGTATATAATATAATAATAGTATCTTATTTATTATTAGTAATTATTAATAATAAATAAGATACTATGCTTGCTTTCATATCGAGAATCAAACCCTGAATATCCTCCATTAACGTATCCCTCTAATAATATCAACCTCCACAGCTATTTTCAATAACCTTTATTTTGAATTAACTCTAAGGA
The DNA here is from genome assembly GCA_951806755.1 of Brenthis hecate. Lineage (NCBI taxonomy): Eukaryota > Metazoa > Arthropoda > Insecta > Lepidoptera > Nymphalidae > Brenthis > Brenthis hecate. The sequence goes on from OX638259.1 coordinate 7,360,572, forward strand.
AATTCTTCTCAAGCCAGAACTATTACGCTTAGCGGTAAAGCACTCGACTTACATACCAGAGACGCATTACGCTTTATTACGATTTATAACGGCTAGTCTTCATATTCGGATATCCTTTTAACTCTACAGCAACATCTAACATTTGTGTGATTGTTACAAATATGTTAACAGGCTTCTCCTGGGCAAACTCGTTAGATCATAAACCTTATCTATGCCTTCGAGCTAGGATGAAGGTCAAGAGTAAACCCATTTTTTAATTAAAAAAAAATCACTCATCGAATCAAGCTCTTGAATTTTACGACACGTTTGGCTCAGTTCGTAGTGACCCTACTTGCTGTGCCAACGGTCGCGGGTTCGAATCCCGCTGGGGGCATCATTTGTGTAATGAGCACAAATGTTTGTACTGCAGTCATGGGTGTTTATATTTATAATATGTATGTATTTACAGTTATATATGTGTAATGTATCAACTATCTGGTATCCATAACACAGGCCTCGTAGCTTACCATGGAACTGGATAGTGCTATGTGTTAATGTCCCAACATATTTTAATTTTAATTTAAAGCTCATGTCATAGTGAAGTAATCTTTGTTTAGATGAACAATTATAAAATTAAGAAAGAAGAATATGATATAAAATTACCCAATTGATAATTGTATTGAGTACTGTTGACATATTTTTGGCTCGCTGTGTTGTGTTTAATCTGGACGTTCTTGCCATTAACTTAAATTATAACTCTTCCTCCTCCTCTTAACCGATTTAGGCCACGAAGGTCAATCTCACTGCGACTAGCCAACTGTATAGAAGATATTATAATACACAAGTGTACGCGTAGACACAAGTGCATTTTCCATTCCTGTCACTCTCATAATCCGGTAGGCATGACGTGATCTCCGAGGCACGGGGGTAAAGCTCCGTCAACTTTTCAAATTCGGGCTTTTACATCAAGACTTAATAAGTAAATTGGCCCAACTTGATCCGAACCTACGACCACAGAGGTAGTTATATAGCAAGCACTTGATATATAAGAATGAAATTAACTTTTGTCATTTGTCTTTGTGAACAAAGATTGTTTCATATTTATAAAACTAGCACTAGTTACTTGTCACTAAACGCTTTCATTCACTCACATAATTATTAATTAATAAGATATTTACGTTAGAAGTTAGTACCAATACGCCATTTAATAGCGTCAATGCCTATGACCTGCTCGCCTTCAGCATTGAGAGAAGGTCCAGAAGGGGGACGTTCTAAGAGCTGAATTATTATTATAGCTTTATCTTAACTTACAAGTAACAAAAGGGTAAATATAGCTTGAAATAATCAAAATTAACAATTTACATATATTTTAAATACATTTTTTTAAACTAATTTGCAGTCAGTGTAGTGTAATCTAGGCCTAAAGCGTTTAGCGACAATCAATAACCCCCACCTGTTGAACCACACGACTACACGAACTAAGAACATAATTGCTTATAGAAATGATATAAGAGCAATAAACAGATGATTAAAAATATATTACTATACGCACTTAGTGACAAGTAGCTGTTATAACGTATATGTGCATTTATCATAACATTATAATTATAATTAAAAGGGATAACGGAAACTTAGTATAACATAAACATGTAGCCCTAGTAATTAAAACTAAGATTTAGCAATTCCCTCGATTAATTTACTCTCATATAATAATTATAAAGAAATGATCTTTGAAAGTTCATGAAAGAAGTTAAAAATGTTAATAGGTTACGAAAATGAGAGTTTATATTTTTAATATAAGTACCTATCTATTTATTGTTAAGTCGATTTTTCAAAATGATGGATAAAATACTTGTTTTTCTCTGTATTTTCATATTGCCACCTAGTTTTTAACCGTCCGGGGTAAAGTAACTGCAAAAATAACTTTGGTTTTCATAGTGTTATGAGAAGGCCTATTCCATTTTTACGCTGCATTTAAACTTAGATGCCATAGGATGAAATGAGCTATACTCCAAAAGCTATAAAGATCGTAAATGCTGGGAACATAGACAAGATGGTATTTTACAATCATATACGCCTTTAGAAAACTGAAAAACATAATGTTCATCTAGTATTGGAAATTCGACCTTAATTAATATATTTTTTTATTGATAAAACTAAACCTCATCAATAGATAGAAAGAAAATCGGTTGACAAACAGAGGAAAAATAGGTACTGTACTGTTTTGTCTTTGCCTATTTATGCATATATACATTACTAGCGAATCACCCTCGCTTTGCTCGAGTTCGTTCCTAGGTGGCTTCCCCATACAAACTTTCATCCCCATTTTTACCCCCTTAAGGGATGACTTTCGGGATAAAAAATATCCTATGTCCTTCAAGGTCTCAAACTATCTTTTTACCATTCTCAATTTCATCTAAATTGATTCAGTAGTTTCGGAACCTATTTGGTACAAACAAACAGACAAATCTTTCCTCTTTATAATATTAGTATAGATTATAGCATATCTATATTTTGTTCTAAGGTGAATGCACACATAAAGACTTATGTGAGGGTTATGCGAATATAGTGAACGGACGGTAGACAGTCAGCACAAAAAGTGACTTGAATTCCAATGAGCGATAGCAATGATTTATGGAGAGAAAACCAAATTTGATTTAAAATTAATAAACAACTAAATAAAAAAAAAATAGATTAAATTACACATTTACAATTACAATAAAAACTTAATTTATAATTGTTTTCTGTTGTTAAATTATTATTAATATTAAGAAAATCTTTATGAAACCCAATCTAATCTTAGGAAACAGATTTTAATATAGAAGTACCATCAAAATCTGTTTACTTGTTCCAAAATTAACCGTAACTACTCACGGCCATTCTCGATTTTATTTTCTTCGAGGGATGTAGCGAGCTAGATCGTTTATAGGTATAAAATTTATACCTACCTCAATAATCTATACTATTATTACAAAGAGGCAAAGTTTTTTGTTTGTTCGAACGCGCTAATCTCACGAACTACTTATAAGATTTGAAAAATTATTTTTTGCATTAGATAGCCCGTTTATTGAGAAAAGCTATAGGTATACATATAAGGTATAATATCATCATGCTACCACCCAAAGGAGCGGAGCAGTAATGTCAACAAATCCGGCAGACTTCCATACATTATTACTAATAGCATCAAGCCAAAGAGCTTTTTTTTGTAATTTAATGCGACCGTAGCCGCGGGTTCTGCTAGTATTATAATATAGCAACATGATAACAAAATTGTAGCTAATTCAAATATCAAAAAGTTTGATCAAAATATGTTATTAAATTTTCTCTTGACTGAAAGAAATACGTTAAAATGAATTTTTGACGTTATTAAAGAATCGGCGTAATGAGAAAGCTATTTGTGAAATCATACCACGTTGAAGCTTAATAAATGGACTTAACCAAGAGTGGAGTAAATGCAACTAGAATACTAGTATCGTAAACTAAACTCTATTATTACAAAAATAATAACTATATTAGTTTGTAATAAATATACCTATATATAGTATATAGTAGTATATAGTATAGACTAGTATAGTACAGACGGAGAACAAAAACAAACCTATCCTACAGGAACCGTACATTTTCGGGATAAAAAGTAGTATTCCAGATTATGATCTATCTCTGTGCCGAATTTCATCCAGATCCGTTCAGCCGTTCTGGCGTGATAATAATAAACATCCATACACACTCACAAACTTTCACATTTATAATATGAATACGGATATTAATAATGTACCTAGTCCATAGCACTGTTGTTAGCTTGTTGTATAAATTGATATTAAAACATCTAAAAGTTAAGTCTTTTTGTATATTTAACATAAGATTAATTAAGATATTTTCATATCTTACATGTAAATATAAATTTTCATCATTCAATAAATTATGTTATAGTAAGTAGTATAAATTTTGTTTTTCTGTATTTGTGATATTTGAAAATCTTTTATTTTTATCTGAATTGATATAATAATTTAGCATATACAATTATTGTAGTATGTTAGAAAGGTGAGCTTTAATAACTGCGACTCAGTTGTATAACCAATGCAACCATTAACATTGTTTATGTTATTAAATGCATAAATAGTGTTCTTAGTAGATAAACATAAAAAAATGTTGCTTTTGAAATAGTTCATAACTTCTAATTGTAATATAAACACTTATATATAGTTTTTCTTAACTACACGCAGTTAACATTATTGAATGTAAATGTACGTTCGCTAGCGAGTATCGAAAATCTCAACGTAAATCCATGGTAAAGATAATGAAAGTCATTATAAAAGTCATTGAACGTGTATCGACTCTCAAAGTGAAAATAGCAAAAAATGCTGATTGTAACTTCAGATTAAGATGTATATGATAGTACACGGAAACAATATATGTATCAGTTTAGTATTAAAATTTTTAATATTTAAGGACCTAGATTCGAGGTTTGAGTGGAGTCAAGTAATTGTTAGTTCAAGATATTCTCAGTGTCGGAGGGCTTTTGTCCAACAGTGAGACTTCGGTAAGGCAGGAAAGACATAAGCAGGCATCTGTATTTTACCATTGCTCTAAATATCATGGGCAAATATTTTGCCTAGATTGGGATTCAAACCCACGAAACTTTTATAAGTACTAAAATACGATTGAAGCTAGATAAGCTACATTATATTTATATGGCTTGTTTACTAACACCTCGGTGTGTAAACCATCCTTCAAGGCCTAGGCGACTAATTACTAAGAAATATCACATTAACGTTAATTGCTGATGTTATGTACTCAATACTCATATTAAATACTCGTATACATATAGATATAATGGTATAACATCACGGCATAAAATGACTTAAGAAAATGTTTCATTTCATCATTTTAAAGTATGAAAATCGCTGGATCGGTTTTAGTGTAACTTTGTAGTTGGTTTCAAGGTTTTATTTCAATGTGGTAAAAAATAATGAAGTATTTTTCGGCGAATGACGTAGTAATTTAGTATTGTCTTAGAGTGAAATTAGGAATAATATATAATGAAATATATACCTAGTTTATATTCTGAATTATAATTATGTACTTATCTTATGTACGCGAGCGAAGCCAGGTGATTGAGTGAGTAATAAATGTGTATCGAACACAAACTTTCTTTAAAACCTAAACCTCATCCAAGTAGATACTATTTACCTAACAAAGGTATAAAACCCCGGTTTCATGGAAAAGTATTCACTTTACGGGATTACAGGCGTTTTCATGAATGTCAAGGCACAGTATTGGCGATAAAACAACATAGAAAACCTCCTGCAATTTGGAAAATATTTGATTCATTTGAAGAATTAGAGCTGATATATAAATAATTTATTATTATCATAAGCATTATAATATAAAAGTTATTTAATTAATTAAATAAGAATTAGTTTTGTTGAAGCCTGAACTACGCTAATGAAATTACACACTGAAAGGTATAGATAATGTCAGATGCCAGTCAAATTATCATCGAAGTTAATATTTTATACTCTCTTGTAATTGTTATATATTGTGTAATTGTTATAGATTTTTTTATTTTTTTTTATTTTCCTTTGATTTATAACTGAAAATATAAATCGAATGAAAATAAAAAAAATTAAAAAAAAAAACGTATACTTTTACAACTTAATATTATATTACCATATTTTTTCCACCAGTCGTAAATGTTACTTTATATGCGACATGGAAATATGAATTTTTAACTTCGCATGTGATGTATGCACAACAAAAAAAAACCATTTATTTTGTGGTATTCTCGAAATATATTTCAAGATTTTTTTAATAAAAATCAATCCTCACAATTATTTTGAGTTAGTTCTAAAACGAGAAAGTTTATCTCAGTACGTTACGCGATATATGCCCCAATTCTGAACCTAATCGATTTTTTTGCAGGAGGTCACTAATACAACTTTAAAGACATTCGTTGCATATATTTCTATATATTGTCCGTGTAGAAGCTACCAACGACTCGGAAAGCAGTTCTGCTGAGAAGATCCGGCAAGACACTCAATAGTTACTCTTTTAAATAATGAGTTACAAAATTTACAATAATAATTTTCAGTATTACAAACAATCCATTACTAATCACTGGTGGTACCGACATCTCCCCCTCTGTCAAGCGCGGGAAAACAAAAGAATATCCGAGTCCTTTTTTTTTTAAATATATTCCTATCGGCCCAGGTCACATAACTTCATGCCGTATCATAAATCATTAAAAATTAATCAAATATATTATTTTCCATTGAAACGCTCTAAAAAAGGAACCTTACACTTTAAATAATTCCTTTACATTTTTTTAAATGAATGCATTAGAAGATATTTTATTTTAAATATTATATCGTAATAAATGTGTAAATTTGGAAAAAGCACACAGGCTTTTGAGGCTTACAGATATATTTATTTTACCCTTGGCGTTTTCTGAAATCGGGAAAAATATCTTCCCTTATTCAAAAGTACAAATGAATTATAATATCTTAAATATTTTCAAAATTATTAGATAAAGAGCACAAATGTTCAAATATATGAACACTTACAGTGCAAATATTAAATCTTAATAATAAACACTTCTTATAAAATTGAAAATAAAAAGAGTTTAGTAACGACTACCATACATTTTTTTGTTAAAATTCCAATTCTACCGTAACTGAAATAAATGCCTGACATTTCTAAGAACGTTTAGTAAAATAATATCCATAATTAAATTCCAAAGCTTTTTCAAATGAAAATATTGTAATTTATTCATGGAGTCTACTGCACGTTTTTCTTCGCATTCATTGTCATATGATTACATAAAAACAGGTTTTCAAAGGGAACCTTTATGAAATTTTATACTTATTCTGTAAAAAAAAATGTTTATTAAATCATAGCGTTTTAATGGTTTATTCAAGCTTACAAGAGATATTCAAGACAATAATACAAGAATAATTAGAACAAGAACATTATTTATTGATAAATCTATACATATAATAAAAGAATAGGTAAATGAGCCGAATCTGTACATAAAATATTTTTTGGAAAATCTTATTGAAATAGTCATTATTATTGAAACAGAAGCCGAATCTATAGTTTTTAGAATTTTTGTCTGTCCGTCTTTTCTGTATGTATGTCTGTCTGTCTGGGAAACTAAAATACACGTGTTAAATACTGTGCACTTATTATTAGATGCCTTCCGAAGACTAGTTCGTTGTTAGGTTTTCTTATACATGCAGGTTTCCTCATGATGTTTTCCTTCACCCTGTTTATGATGTCAAATAAGAATTATTACCATATGTCGTTTATTTTATTATTTTCCAATATCAAATTGCTTTACCAACTCCAGTCATTAATCATACTCGAACAGTACACGTGCATATATACGGGCTGCGATTCAAATTGTAGGTCATTCTTAAGGTTTTTTAACAATCTATACTAATATTATTAACAGGTAAAGTTTATGAGTTTGTTGAGGTTGTAGGGGGTAATATTTGGATTTACTAAACCTATTTATATGAAATTTAGTAAGAAGATAGTTTGAGACCCTGGGAAGGACATAGAGATTTTATCCCGCAAATCATCCGTTAAGGGGATGAAAATGGGGATGAAAGTTTGTATGAGGAAGTAAACCAGGGACGTACCCGAGCGAAGCGAGAGTGAGTCGCCGGTGTCATATATTTTCCTTCTAAACTAAATTAATTAGTTAAAATTTGTAACTTTTTGTATATTATAATTATAGAGTTAGACCCAGTTACAATGGTATAACAATATCGTATTTATACGATTTAGAATTAAAACTCAAAAATAAACATGATGTTAATTTAATAATATTCATCGCAACATATATACGGACAGTTTGGAAAATAATATGGGACAAATTACACATATACATAAAATAAATGGTACGAAAAAGCATTGTTTCATATACGAACTTTGCTACCCCAGACCACCTCTAAGTTTTATAACGGTTACCTATTTCGTGAATGAATGAAGGAATATACTTTATACTGTCCAGAAACATGGGAGAAAAAGAAACAAACATAGAAACAGTTTTAATATACATAAATATTACTTAACCGTAATCCGGCAGCTAGAAGAGTGATCTCTTCCAGACAACCGGCTTGGCAAAGGACACTAAGTATATAATAATAAATGAGGGTGTACAATGTATATAAAAAAATACTAATAATATTTATTAATCTAATCTATACATATAATAAAATTGTAACTAAGCCGAATCTGTATTATGTCATTAAATATTTTTTGGAAAATCTTATTGAAATAGACTTTATTATCGATACAGAGGCCGAATCTATAGTTTTTAGAATTTTTGTCTGTCTGTTTGTCTGTCGATCTGTCTGTTACCGCATCACAGAAAAACCACTGGAGGGATTTTGATGAAATTTAGTATGGCGATAGCTGGTTATCCGGGTCAACATATAGGATATTTTTGACCGCGGGAAAATGTCTCATTTCTGAGCAAAAATACTAAAACTGCAATGTAAGAGTATACTCATGTGTAAATCTAAGAATTTGGTATTTGGTCATCATAACGCGGGCGGAGCCGCGGGCAATGCTAGTGCATAAATATAAAAACATAGGCATTAGCAATTTACCCTTGCTTCGCTCGTGCGGGTGCATCCCTAATAGATACGTATGTAGTAACAAACATAAAGACACGCATACAAACTTTCGCATTTATAATAATCGTTTATTTTCATTTTCCCATTAAAAACAATGTATGCCGAATGAAAATTCCCAAAGCGACACTTTCATTCATAGCAGCACATTGAAACAACGTAATCAACGACCAGCATAATCATTCATCTGGTGGGCCTTTGACAAGATAGTCAACAATGATCAAGCGTTAGCACTGACCCAGACTGTTGATAATTTGGGTCTTTATTAAAACATGAAACGAAACTTGTCCTACTTTTCGCATTTATAATAAAAGAGAATGAAAATTACACTTTATTTAAACATATATACTATAATGTATTCAGCCCTTTTTAACGTCCCACTGCTGGGCACGAGCCTCCCTTCAATACGAGGGGGATCAGGCTATAGCCCACCACGCTGGCCAAGTGCGGGTTGGCGGACTTCACATGTCTTTCGAGAACTTGCTAAGTTCTCTCAGACATGCAGGTTCCCTCACGATATTTTCCTTCACCGTAAGGCAAGTGGTAATCATGTTAGAAATGATTCGCACATGAAAATATCAGAGGTGCGACACCCGGGATTTGAACCCGCTTCACTCGGTTTCCCAAGCGAGCGCGTTATCACTGGGCTACCACTGCCTAGTGGTAGCTTAAAAAGGGCTGAATACACTATGATGTAGATGTACGAATAACTCTAATAAAGTTTCTCGCCGGCTTTTTTCAGCAGAACTGCTTTCCGAGCCGATGGTAGCTTCCACACGGACGTATTATGCTGACACTCTTTAAATTAAATTGACTTTTAAAAAGTACTTATAATATTAAATTAAAATTTAATTTCTTTTACTAAAATAAACTTAACATATACACACATTGTATATATAAAATTTACAACAACATTGTTTAACAAACAATCTCTGCTCGATCTTTAAATAAGTAAATAACAGAATATATATACTTTATTAAAATGCAAAATACTGATGAAATAAAAAAATCGCTAAATACGATCACTTGTTAGCATCTTTATCTACTCTCTATTAAGTGACCTTGCAGTATATTTTCTGATTTTGTTAAAAAATATATTGTGTTTCGTAAGTTGACCCTTCTACACACATACATATGTATGTTGTAGAAATAATTATAATGTTTACTAACAAGGCACTTTGATCTCAGAATCATATTTAAAGTTTTTATTTTAATTTACTATAAAATCTTATCAAAACCGATCCATTTGTATCTAACAGATACTTAAATTTCTTGTATGTCAATATATTTCTGGCGTACTAAAAGGTTCTCAACTTATCTTTTTGCAATCACTAGAAATAAGAATCAAATATAATATCTGCCTGTTATTCAAAAATATATAGTTATAATAGAAGTAACGTGCTTGATATGTATACTTAATATATGTATATCATATAGCGCTACACATCCAGCCATAATAAATATATAAGGTAATATCTATATAAATAAAAATGAATCACCCAAATGTATGTACGCGCATAACTTCCGATCGACTGCACCAAATTGGATAATTCTTTTTTTTATATTTGTTATTGTCAGGACAAGCTTTGTATAGAAGAAAATTAGAAGTCTTTTTATTTACTAAAATAAGTTTTTTCTAAATCTCATGATGTGAAAAGTGAGTGAGTAAAATATTTTTTATCCCGGAAAACATCCCATAAGGGGATGAAAATAGGAATGAAAGTTTGTATGGAAACAAGTCAGAGACGAACTCCAGCGAAGCGAGAGTGAGTCGCTAGTTATATTTATAATTTTAATTATAAAAAAATTAGAACACATGATTATTTTTTCAATAATCCCATACGAGATTTTATCTCGTATAAATGTGAAAATTGCGATGGGTGTTTGTTACTCAGTTTTTCGCTAGAACTGCTGAACGGATCTGGATGTAATTTGCCACAGGGATAGATTATAGTCTGGAATAACTTATAGGTTACTTTTTATCCCGGAAAAATGTATGGTACCTATGGGATAGATTTGTTGTTGTTTTTCACTATGGAAGAGGGTGAGTTGCGTATCTTTTAAAACCCACTTATTATTGCTGCTTGCACTATATTGCTGCTAGCACTATGCTATTTAAGTATGAGAATAGATGTTTATTTGTGTTTAATAAATAGAAATTTCATGTTTAGTTCTAGTTCAACCTACAGACGTGGTCCTGCCCAAATTTCAATTAAGATCCTAAAAGATAAATTCTTTGCGATCATATGAAAATCCCATAGAAAAAACCCTTTAAACTTTCTTTCGCAATTTTCTAATCTTTCTTCTAAAAACTTTATTTAGACCAGCTAGCTGTTCTCGAGCGATACGTTTACTTACGAATAGAATATCATTTTTATTGATATAGATGTTTAGTTTGCCAGAAGGATGGACTGTTACTGATACATAATTCATCACGAGGTTATCCATCATATCTCTGACAACCTACAAGAGGAAGATTGTAAAGACAGAAATAAAAGTTGTTATATAAAAGCATATTAAGCTATATTTCAATGCCAAAGTCATAATATAATAGTAACATTAATATATTAGGTAACAAATACTAGATACCTACTACGTACAATATTGCAGAATAAGAAAATTCTCACGCTCGTTAACTTGATTAACAAAACATGCCTCATACAAAAATGCATTTTGTAATATATTATATCTTACATTTTAATTATAAATCAACAAATAAAAAAACCTTGATTCGACACACAAAAGTTCCCATCACTAAGATTATGAAATTACGAGACAATTACATCAAATTATTAAATGCCACTATTACAAGATCCTTCATGCTCATCAATGAAGATGAAAATGTTACGCTATCAAAGTTCATTTCTAATTGGTCATGACTGTGCAATGCAGTTGTATAAGAACATTTAATTCTGTATCTTAATACAAGGAAAGAAGGTTTATTATGGTTTTGTAGATAATTCGTCGCGGTTTTATCGTAGCTTTAAACTTGAGAGCGGAATTTCGGTGTTAGTTTTGAAAGGCGTGTCATATTTTTGCGGTCGGCATGTTATTGTGCAAGTAGGTGTACAGTGTTTGTCTTTTCTCAATGTTTTCATACGCTTTACGAACTCGAAATAGTACAAACACTAGCGTAATGACTTGCCTAAGCTATTTGTTTTATAAATATTATGTACAACTGTATTGTATGTGTATATAATATGAAAATAATAGATAGTTTATTTTGTTTGTTCTAGTATTTGCATACAGCTTTTGTGTACGTATCTATGTTACTATTTAATTCTTTGAGTGATCTGGCCAGTGACTTCACTTTATATTATAAACAAATGCATAACTAGCATGGTGATGCATAAAATGTCATTATTTCCTGATGATAAATTTGTGATAACAATTTATCAAAAAACAATTGAGAAAGTATGAAATAATATTTATAAATATTTGAAGTATTCGAAAGTCCTTCGTTGAGGAAAAATATCATAAACTGAATACCAACGTTTTCGACCAATCTTTTAGTGTATTCTACCGTACAATTCCTTGAATCTACGATTTGAAAGGAAACAATACAAAATTCAAGGAACATTTTAATGGAAAGAGATGTACCTACCTAATATTTTAAGTATTTCTAGTAATATTATAAATAATACTGACCTCTGTTTGTCTGTTAAACTAATAAAGTAGGAAACCTATTGATTTCAACTATAAAGTATCGTGATATCTTGAAAAATCAAAAGAACACCTTATGTTATTTATAAATATATAAATTTTCATATATAAAGCATATATATAGCTTGAACATAAATCATAATTAAAAAAGATCATTCGGGAAATGTGTACATTGTATTGGACTTAAAGCAAATTGATTTAGCCTAAATTCGGGGGTCTTAGTAGCCATGAAGGGACGGACTGCCTTGGTCCATTATCAAAATAGGTCGATGGTGGTATACCATATATTGTCATTCGAACTAAGTGAATACACTATTTATAACTGAAGATCGACTGGAGTGATTTTTATGAATTTTGATTTGTTTGTTTTGTCTCCGCCCCGATTAGCAGAATAACTATTAGAACATCAGAAAAGGTCACGAAAGAAAAAATTATATGGCTAATGCTGGCTAATAAATATTTATATATTATATATATATATATATATATATATATATATATATATATATATATATATATATATATATATATATATATATATATATATATATATATGTATGTAAAACGTACCTAGGGACGAACCCGAGTGAAGCGAGGGAGAGCCGTTACTTAGTATGTAATAAAATTGACTTTGAATTCCTCTAGGTTTAAAATGTTGAACATGTACTTCCTTTGATAAAATGTGTAACATGTAAGTACGCATACTTATTAAATATTCCTTACAAACTGTAACATGTTACCCAACAGAATCAAACCTGCGACCATCTTTATCGTAAACATCGCCGCACAGATACGGTGGCACTATACGACTAGGTACTATAACGCAAAACTAAATTTTCCGGTTGTCATGATACCAAGTACAAAGCTTCAATTTCTATGAAACGAAATATGTACATATATATTTTAATACAACATCTCATACGAGTTCCTTTGGGACAATATTTAATTTTCTCAACCGCTGCATATATGTGCAACGTAGGTAAATATATTAAATCTATGTATTATTGTACATATTGAAATCCCAATTTTTATCAGGTCAACTTAGTGTTTAGTACCATTGAGTATTAGTGTATTGTATAATTTATATGGTTCAATTAACAAATCAAAATTGGGTTAAATTCAATTCTTTAAAGAGTTTTTCTTACTCAAAAAATATACGTATTAATGATCGCCCCCTGGTCAAAAACCATAATTCATTACGTTTGAACGTTATTGATATCATCTATACTAATATTATAAAGAAGCAAAGTTTGTTTGTTTGCTTGTTTGAACGCGGAAATCTCAGGAATTACTAATCCGATTTGAAAAATTCTTTTTGCATTAAATAGCCCGTTTATTGAGGAATGCTATAATATTATCATGTTACTATCCAAGGGAGCGGAGCAGTAATAAATGCCAACAAATCGGATAGACTTCCATACATTATTGTAAAATAAGTAGATGTTAATATATAGTTTGAACACGGACTTAGCCGCGAGCACTGCTATTTATATATAAACAAACCACCACGGAGTCGCGGGCAAAAGCAAGTTTATAATTATTAGCTTTCTGCGATCCATATAAACTTTAACTATGCCGAAGCTTATACTCCTCCGTACGCGAAATATGCTTAATAATGGAGTACAAATTTCTCTATCACAAGTATTAATGTATAGATATCTAAGAACTTTACTAATAACGCTTAACTATAATCAATATCAATATATATATATACGAGTATATATATATATATATATATATATATATATATATATATATATATTGATTATATAAATACATAGTAAATTATTCTGGAGCAAAGAAACTTTATAAGATTTTATACAAGATTCGAAATATGCACGCATAATAGAAGAGCAATCTGTATAAGATTCACTCAATTGAAAGTTAAAAGAAATTTAATTGCAAGTGTAACTCTTATGGTCTCGCAACAAGGTTCAAGTTCGTACAAAATAATAACTTTTCAAGGCGCTTTTGTTTGAAAGCGCTTATTATGTTTCAAAGGAAAGGCAAAAGTTTCTGGAAAACGTCAAACAGATTATAAACTTGAAATCTTTAGTTACACGAGTCTTAGCGTTACATTGTATGACGGTAGATCAGTCTTTAATCATACTACTATTCTTAATGTGAAAGTTTGTATGCATGTGTGTGTCTGTTTGTTTCTGTGTGTGTGTCGCTGTTTCTCTTTCTCTCTCTATGTGTGTGTGTGTGTGTGTGTGTGTATGGTATTTGTTGCTCCTTCACGCTGAAACGACTGTACCAATCTAGATGAAGTATATAGATCATGACTGAGAATAACTCATGGGCTTACTATTTGTAATTATGTAAAATTTGCCAAAAGGTGGCGTTGTCTGTAGATCATGAGTGCAAAAGGCATAAGTAATGCCAGTGTAAATCGTTAGCAAATTTTTATAATAAAAAAATGATATTTTAAAATCTTTCACTTTATTGAAAAGCTATTTGTTTGTATGTAGAAAGAAAACTTTGAAACTGTATCGACTCTCAGAGTTCTCTTACTACAGAAAGTATATAATATCCGTTCCAAAGATTATTTTTATTAACATGATAGAACGTGGATGGCACGAACCAAAGACAATTTTTGAAATCAAACCATTATTAGAAAATATATTAACTTGACCTGATACGAAATATATAACATCTTTCACATAATATATTTAAAATTTGATTTTGGTTTTCCCGATACTCGACCTTGCGACCTTCGAATCTCGGCATAATAAATATCCCGTCCCACATACCGTATGAAAAAAGATATCTATTTTTTCCCTGTCTCTGTCTCCTTCCTCTTTCTTCTTGTGTTAGTTGTGTTTTGTGTGGTTGATTGATAATTTTGTATATTTGGTGTATGTGAGGTACATCTATCACATATATTGTGTAATAGTGACTTACCGCTCAGGTTCGCCCCTGATTATATTTTAACATTTAGAATACATTTCTCAGAGATGAGATATTTTTCCGCAGTAAAAAGTATCCTATATTAATTTGACCCGGATAATCAGCTATCATCATACCAAACTTCATCAAAATTTGTCCAGTGCTATCTCGTGATGAGTTCCCAGACAGACAAACAGTCAAAGATTCTAAAAACTATAGATTCGGCCTCTGTATCAATAGTAGTGACCATTTCAATAAGATTTTCCAAAAAATATTTAATGTACAGATTCGACTGAGTTAGAATTGTATTATATGTATAGATCAAATATATAAGCATAATTAATAGAAAAAAAAATAAGCATAAACCCTACACAATTTGTATATAACGTGTTTAAAAGAAACGAAAGTTGTAGATCAGTTATATTAATATCAGGTATTACGAGTAAAATTATATCTAATAGTCTCTTAATAAACAATGTTCATCGACTTGGATATAAACATAGCATTCGTAACATTTAAATCCATTCTTAATTAATGAATCAGTACCTGAGCGACCGAGCTTCGCTCGGAGTTTTTGGCCAAAAGTACAATTTTCTTTATTTAAAAAAATATAAAAACTTGAATAAATACAAAAAAAAGTAAAAACTTTGTATACGACTGGGATTCGAACCCAGACACCTATGATAATTAATCAATCTTGGCCGCTTGAACACGATGCTCATGCCCGAGCATACGAAATTAGCGACCATATTTTGCGTGCGTAAGAAAACCGTATGAAAACTCGAAAACACGCGTTTTCCAGGACATAAGACTAATCTAGATCGATTTATCGCTCCCAAAACCCCCTGTATGCTAAATTTCATGAAAATCGTTGGAGCAGTTTCCGAGATTCTTGTATATAAATATATATATATATATATATATATATATATATATATATATATATATATCACATATTTAAAGTATAAAATATGAAAATTGCTATATAATATTATAGGTGAAACTAAAGGCGACAATTAGGTTAGAAAAGGCTGGATTAAACTCTAGGCATCAATCTCTTGACAGTTTAAATCTTATTTTAGTCTTTATACAGATGACTCATAGAACAATAGCACGTGAGAAAACCACAGATGCTTTTTCCCTTAACATAAATACCTGTTATTATCATTAGAAGCAACCATTATAGTAATAATAGTCCATTGTTAAATTATATCAGTAAATAACAGTGATGTTGAAGTAATCTATACATATAATAAAATTGTAAGTAAGCCGAATCTGTATATTAAATATTTTTTGGAAAATTTTATTGAATAGTTTTTAGAATCTTTGTCTGTTTGTCTGTCTGTCTATCTGTTACCGCATCACAAGAAAACCACTAGACAGATTTTGATGAAATTTGGTATGATGATAGCTGGTTATTTTGGTCAACATATAGGATACTTTTTACCGCGGGAAAATATCTCATTTTTGGGAAAAAATACAAAACTGCAATGTAAGAGTATACTAATATGTAAAACCTAAGAATTTGGTTTTTGGTCATCTGAACGCGAGCGGAGCTGCGGGCAATGGTATTATAGGCATAATATTTAAACAGAGATAACTTTAGTATATTTTTTATTAATAAAACGATCACTAAAATTTTCTAGCTGACTCTATGAATAATTGTTTAGTTTAAGTTGGTTTTTAGCTTTTGAAAATGACCATGAGATAATCTTTACTATATAATATCCAGACGATGTATTCATAAATAATTATTAATATACTAGCAGAACCCGCGGCTTCGCTAGCGCTAAATCTACAAAAAAAAATTTAAAAAAGTAGGTTTCATACAAACTTTTATCCCCTATTTTACCCCCTTATGGGACAAATTTCAAAAAATGCAAAAAACACATATTTAATTAATTGTATTGAAGAGCATAAATACTACATTTCAAGTAATTCTGATCACAAACAATTTTTGCGTTGTATCATAACGTATTTTCCCGTGGGATACAAATTGTTTCCTGCGGTAAAAAGTAGCCTATGTCATTCTCCAGCCCTCCACCTATCTCCACACAAAAACTCAAGCCGATCCGTTACTCCGTTTCGACGTGAAAGATAGACAAACAAACAAATAAACAAACAAACACACTTTCATATTTATAATATTAGTATGTATTCTGGAAGCAATTCAAAAAGGCTAATATTTTACCCAATAATGTATATAAATAGCGACACACTCTTGCTTCGCTCGGGGTGGTCCCTAGTTACGTTTTAAAGTTTAATATACATTTCTTAGATATGAGATATTTTCCCGTAGTAAAAAGTATCCTATATATTGACACAAATACATACATACGTACATTTATATATTTATATACACTGTACCAAAACTATGTATTTGTAAAGTATGCTTCCTTTAAAAACACGTGTGGGCAACCTCACCTACGCTCAAAAGTGTAAATCTCCATTGCTTTTTACGTCACTCATGCTCGCACATCGCGTGTCGTATGAACTTTTATGGGTATTGCCAGTGAAATTGGAAAGGGTCTTTATATGTTCATCTTTAGTACTTTAAAGCTGTGCTATGAATCCTATATAAACGACTCGCCTTTTCTTTGGTTGACATTAAGGGTCATAAGTTTGATTCTCGTAGGAGACAAATAATATTTTTTTTTATTTTATCATTTAATTGTGAGCCTTCGAATTTATTATATTACAAAAGTTACTAGAACGGTGTTTTTTTACCGATATCTTGATATAAAGGGGTACTTAGCAAACCTTTTTAGTGCTTTCAAACTACCAATACTTGTTGTACTTTAGAGACAGATACTCTACAGAACAGAATTTACCCTATTTAAAAACAAATCTTTATTTCTAATATTATAATCATAATATATAAATAAAATACATATTTTCAGTTTTTTAATAGAATTGACATTTAAAATTTAATAATTCTGTATTAAAAATTCTTTCAATAAATTAGTCGTTTGGCTGAATATTTTAAGCGAAAAAGAAAGCGGAAGGCTGTTGTTATTTAATAAGAAACTATATAAAGGAAAAAAGCGTTTGGACTAATCGTATCTCTGACTACCTTCCTACATTACCATAACATAGTCGTTGTACATACAATAATATATTTGGTGTGTAACAAATTCAAAAGCTTATTTGGATTAAGTTTTTTAAAAGATAAATTAAGTTTTTTCTCAACAGTAACTTAAATTGAAACCGTTCTATCTTTCAGGATGCAGACACAGTTGAAAAACTAAATGAGAGCGGCGACCTGAGGAAAATGTTAAAACCATACAAGGTGAGTGCACATTGTAAATCATTTAAAGTCTTTTACTTACTCGTTAGTTAAATATTGACCAGTTTTTACCTTAGATTTTCTAAATGTAAAGTGCCATTTGCTAGAATAAAATTCATCTAATATGTTTTTAGTATTTTTTATATTATGAGTGGATGGATGTTTGTTACTATTTCTCACCAGAAAGCACGAACACGGATCTGGATGAAATTTGGTACAGAGATAGATTGTAGTCTGGAATAGGACATAAGTTACTTTTTATCCCGGAAAAATGTACGGTTCCCGTGGGATAGTTTTGTTTATGTCTAGGATCGAACTCGAAGCGAAGCTAGGGTGAGTCGCTAGTCACTTAATAATATCCATCTAGATGATTTATCGAAGTGGAATATTATTCATAGACCAACAATTCATCACTGTTATATAAAGATCCTACCAGACGTGACTCATATGTTTTAAGAATTTCCTGTTGATTACTCTGATTTTAGTGCTATCAGAAATGCATCCAACTGCATCCGTACCTTTTTGGTATTTAGATTAGCAGTATATTAGGTATATTATCATTATTTTATAACAGATGACAATATTTTAATTAAAATACTTAAAAAGAGTAGAAACTAATTAAAAAAATAATAACAAATATATAATATAAATAATAAATAATTCAAACACAGTTTTGTAATACTTACGCCCCCAGGTAGTTTTTGATTTAATAATTTTATATATAGGTAGCGCAACCTTTTGGCAAATATTATTAACAGCCGTGCTACTCTATACTCATCTACCTCAAGTCTCAAGTCATAATATATAATGAAGTATGTCAATTTTTCACTATCGCAAAGTGTTAAGTGGCATATCTTATAACGTTATAAGGTTCCGGGTTTGATTCCTGCAAGAGGCGAATATTTGTATTGGCCAAGCAAGTGCTTATCCCAGTAGGATAAACAGAAAAGGTGGCATCAGAATCCGGATCCTAAGAAATAATTTTGATATAGATATAACGCGAAGAAATAGTTGGAAGCTATTAAAAACTCACCACACACCCTCGTTTTGTTCAGGCCCTCATTACACCTAGTTTACTACAGTTCTAATTACGTTCCACGAGAATTTTTTTAAACAACCTGTCAAAAGATAAAACAGAACTATATTATTATTAAAAAAAGTTTAAAAATAACTTACAATAATCATCTCCATATTTTGATAGCTAAATGTGTGTTTTTATTTTTTTTAATAACTTATATCAAAATTAATATACATATATGAAAGAAATAATCCCAACCATGTTATTTTGTATCTATTGATAACATATGCTGCTCGAACATCACGTACAAACTGACTAGATGTTATAACTTTTTTTATAGTTGCAATGAACTCTGCTATTTATGCAGAAAATAAATATTGGAATATGAAAAATCGAGGAAATCTTAGAATTACTAGCGACTCACCCTCGCTTCGCTCGTTACGTTTTAACGGTTATGTACAAACTTACAAAGTATGGAATAGATTATAATAGGTGTAGAAAATTAGGTAGTAATTTACAATACCTATGTATATATAAATGTTATCAAAAAAATTGAAATTTTCCCCTGTTTTACCTTGATTGGTCATAAGCGCCGAAATATTCTTTATTTCTCACCAAAATTATATTATATAATGAATTTTTACGACAAAACGTATCGTTTGTCTTTTTCCATGGTCCCATCCCTCTCTATACCAAACTTCATCAAAATTTATTTAGGCGTTAAAACGTAACAAACATACAGACAGACAGAGTTACTTTGGCATTTATAATATTAGTATAGATTTGAATTTGGGTTTGGATAATTATCTTTGTACTATTGGGATATTTTTACTTATTTCAAAGTATGAAAGTGAAATACAAACGTAGTTATTGAAAAATGCATTTGTATTCTATTTAAATTCTGAAAATTCAGTCCCGGAGGAACTCGACTCTGACTAAGCATTTGAGAGACTGACCTCAAATGAATTGTTTTATACGCTCTGTCTATTTTATACCTAGATTTTTATGTCAGTTGTATATTTTCGATACTTGTATTTTTTAATTATGTACAAACATATCTTTCGTATACGCTAATTATTATTAATCTGATCTCTAATTAGAATAACTCATACAAACAAAAGATTTATGATACCCGAAAGTCATAAAGAACGATGGAAGAACTATTTTATATATATTTGAAGGTGATTCATAAACAAAAAATCGGTCAAGTGCGAGTCGAATTCGCACACAAAGGGTTCCGTATCATCGTATATGTACTTAACGTTAAAAATGTTTTTGTATTTTTATTTTTATTATTTGATGTTGTAGCGGCAATAGAAATACCTACTCTGTGAAAATACCAACCTCTACCTATTACGGTTTTTGAGATACAACCCTCTGACAGACGGACGGACAGCGGGGACTAAGTTCCGGACTAAGTTTAGGGTTCCGTTGGCACCCTTCGGTTACGGAATCCTAAAAACTATATTAATACTCGCATTGCTTTGAAAATTTTTACATCATAAAATTGTTAACTTTCGACTCGCTTATTTTCCTTAACGACTTTTTTACGTATCGTAATGATGTGAAAGACTTTAAACGATTCGTAATATGGTAATATGTAATAATGATGATAATCAATCATTTATAATTTCATCGTTCCTAATTGAAAAGAAAAAGTTGTTATATATATATATATATATATATATATATATATATATATATATATATATATATATATATATGTAAGCATGTTTGTTTGATACTTAATTTCACCATTTTTTTTTTTTATATTCTATTGGTTTTAATTATTTTTGATTCAAATGAACACTTAGTAGGTAATTATTGAAGAATTAAAGCTAAAATTAAATATTTAATATAATTTTGAAAATATTTTTAATCTGCTTATACAATTTTTGATGATATAAAAACTTGTAAACGGCTCTATCATACTAATATTATAAAGAGGTAAAGTTTGTAATTTTATGAGTTTATTTTTAGGGAGTAATCTCTGGAACTACTGAACCGATTTAAATGAATTTTGTTAAGAAAATAGTTTGAGACCCTAGGAAGGATATAAAATTTTTTATCCCAGAAATCATCCCTTAAGGGGGTGAAAATGGGGATGAAAATTTGTATGGGGAATCAACCTAGGGACGAGCGAAGCGAGAGTGAGTCGCTAGTGTACTATATAATGCTACTTCGGTTACATGTAGTCTCTCTATGAAATAAATTTTAAAATCTCAATATTTCAGAAGTTTAAAAATCGTTTACGTCATATTCCGCAAAGCTTTGTCATTTAAACGTGAAATCCTAGAATGCATGCAAGAGGATTTTCTATCAAAAATGAAACCACGTATTTGGTAAACCCACGTATCACGTTCTGATGAACATAGTTTTGGTGAACTTTATATCCCCAAAGTTATTGATCAATTATCCATTTTTCCTTTAAAATATCGTTTTAAAGAGGTAGCAGTTACCTAGATTTCGCTTGTATCGTCGTCAAAAACGGAATAAATAAAAACTCTACAACATTTATATTAAAAATATGTCATAATGTTGATAACTACAGGCCAAGTTGTGTATCGTGATAAGTTATGTTAATATTCTTATGTAAACTGAATCTGCTGCACTATTATATTGTGTCAAAAAGAATAAAACGTATATATTTAATATGAAGAGGTTCTCAATATTATATTTTTGGGCGAGAGAAAACGTTGGGTTTGATCTCGCTATTCTCTTCCCACTGCCTTATCTAACATGATTGTGAAATATATCATTTATGATTTATATTACAAACATTTACTTGAAAAGGGAATCGAACTTGTGAACTTAGATGTAATAGGCTATACTTTATTACTATTTATCGCAAATTCTCCACAACAATAATTTATCTACAGTACAAAATAAAAATTTCTGTTGAATAATTAAAAAGATCTCTTAATTTTTTTTTTCATACTGGAATCCTTGTATAATATAAAGCTTTGCAATTCAGGACCAGAGCGTTTTATTAATTCTACAGCTTTTTTACATTTCACATTGAATGAGTTCTATATTAGTTAAATTCTATTTCTACGGTTTGTTCTTCGAACAAGCACATACATACATATAACATACATAAAGATATATTCAGCTCTTTTTTTAACGTCCCACTGCTGGGCACGGGCCTCCCTTCAATACGAGGGGGATCAGGCCATAATCCACTACGCTGGGCAAGTGCAGGCGGTTCCTGTTTCCTCACGATATTTTCCTTCATCGTAAGGCAAGTGGTAATCATGTTAGAAATGATTCGCACATGAAAATATTAGAGGTGCGAGACCCGGGATTTGAATCCGCTTCACTCGGTTTCCCAAGCGAGCGCGCTACCACTGGGCTATCATTGCCATGTACATAGATAGCATTATGATTAATACTTTCATTCACTCCGCCATACTCTAACACGCACATACGTACGCACATACACAATAACATAAACTTTAAACTTTTTGTAAAATTGTGTATGTATATAATATAATAGACAGAAAGACAGACAGACCAAAAGTCTAAAAACTATAGATTCGGTCTCTGTATCGATAATAATGTCTATTTTAATAAGATTTTCTAAAAAAATATTTAATGTAGAGATTCGGCTTAGTTACAATTTTATTAGATTTTCATACTTAGTTATATTTTATTAAATGTCATTAGATTATGAAAGCTTTTAATGGGCTGTTGAATTTTATTTAGTTAGTGAGTGTTTCTTAAAGTGTATTTCAAATCGTTATTTTCTTATTTTCTTAATTTACTATTACGTTTATTACTAGCGACTTATCCTCGATTCGCTGGGGTTCGTCCCTAGCTTGATTCCCCATACAAACTTTTACCCCTATTTTCACCCCTTTAAGAAACTGTGCCATATTGCCGGTATAAAAGCTATCCTATGTCTTTTCCAGGGTCTCAAACTATCTTCTTACCAAGTTTTATCTAAGCCGGTCCAGTAGTTTCGGAACTTATTCCATACAAACAAACAAACAAAAAGTCTTTTTTCTTTATAATATTAGTATAGATAACAAACCCATGGGTTCTTTTAGAAATAACGTGAAGATTTTAGCTTTCCACAAAAAATATTTTGAAACATTCATCATTTAATGTTTGATATCAGTTATTATATATATTTTTATATATATATGATACATAATTGTCATAGGGAATTTGATAGATTTTGGTTAAACTGGCCGTTGATGTCAAAAGAAAAAGTGATACTTCTTTTTGTCAGTAGATGGCGCAGTTTCAATTAATATAAATCAGCGTTTACGCTTATATTACAAATTTTACTAATAAACGTTTTTTATAATTTTTACAAGAATATACAAAAAACAACCCTTAAAAGTAAAATAATTACTGTATAACTTTTAAGTGATTTTTTTGTACTTGAACATTTTTTGATAATAAGTAATCTCTTTTCCAGAGTCCAGATGCTTGCAACACTTGTCAAATCTGCGGTGGCTTCCGTCTCTTGCCGTGTCGAATCTGTAATGGATCTAAGAAGAGTTTGCACAGAAATCATTTCACTGCTGAATTTGTTGCTTTGAAATGCATGAATTGTGATGAAGTCGGCCTTGTCAGATGCGAAGCGTGCTCTTGATTTATACTTAATTGTAACTTGTAGTTCTGTATGTAGAGATCCTAATTTTCTCACCTATATATCATATATACACTATATATGATTGATTTTGTGTCGGTTCTATTAAAGTTTAATAAAAATTTTAGATTATACTATTTTAAAATATTATTAAACGCAATGTTAAAATTTTAATGTAACAAGTATTTAAATTATACTTTATTATATTATTATTCTCTATGAAAATGCATTATATAGTAATGTTTTATTGCAACTGGCAAGGAAGGAAGGTTATCAAGTATATATTAATTAGATGTAAGAAACAAAGACACACAATTTTATTATAATTAATACTTGGAAATTGTCGTTAAGTTTAGCAAAGTTGTCATTAATTTAGATAATTGTATATGAAATTTAAAGATAGATAAATGCTCAATTCTTTTTGACGACTTTATTTCTCTTTGAAGCGCTCCTAGACAAGCTACAACGGTGCGGATAGCGAGTTCGATTTTCGCGTGTTACATCTTTACTATGAGCTGCTTTCAAAGCTAAACTTCGACAGATAAGTATAATAATATAATGGAGAAACACTTTATTGACTTTTTTTCGACTTTTTGTAATAAAACTTTTTATTCGCTAAATTTAAAAAAGTATAAAGATATAAAGAAGTCTGTCGCGTATCTCTTATTCGGCACTAGATGGCATTTTATTGTCACTCTGTAATATTATTTTACACTTGTCTTTGTCGTCTCGGCGAACTTTTAAGTATATTATAATACTTGTGTATAGGTGCTTTAAAAATGTTAATGCTCAAGATAAGTAAATAATGAAAATGAAAAGTACTAGGAAAGCATAATTTAATTTGCATGATTTAATTAAGATTTATCGAAATTATGCCATAAATTAACGTATAGAATGTTAATTTAGATTTAGCAGTAAGTATTTTTTTTATTTTATCAAAAGCTATTTAGAAGGTGGTAGTAATCTGAAGTCATACATTGAGCTATCAAATGTAGTGTCACTTTACATAAAACACTCAAATTTACATAAAAATATCGTATACTTTAAAGTACTGTGCTAATATATGTATGTATGTGTTAATTATATTAGTGTACTTAACTAAAAGTGAAAATTTTATTTTAAAAATATAAGGCGCCATCGGTTTGCAAAAGTCGCTTAAGAAAATTAAAGATATTTTTAAGTTTTTATCTTTTTACAATACGTAAACAAAAAATATATGTATGTTATTATTAAGCGCTTAATCTGAAAGAATCATCATTTTAAAATTACTCGGATGGAAAAAACTAAAAAATATTTTTTACCTTTATAGAATTTAAAATTACTTTTCATTTAATTTAATTATTACTTATAATGGCTAGATGGTTAAATCGTAAAATTTTATAAATATCAAAATTGTAATTACATGTTGTATTTGAGCAATATGCCTGCGTTTACAATACGTAAAAAACCGTTTCAAAATCGGCCTTGTCGTTTCCGAGCAAAATGACAACAGACACACAAACAAACTCCTCTTACCCCAAACGCATGTGCCGTTTCCGTGGCCGTCGCGGGTAAAAAGTATATAATAAAGAACAATATTTTACAAATTTCTATTCGCAAATCATATAAAAACAGAAATAGTAAACGAAAAAGAACACAATTTTTTGATAAAATGCTTATAAAATCTAAATAAGCTCGCTTAATAGGAGGAGGGGCTTTGACTCGTAAATAAAAAACAGACCTATGGCGCTATTATATAAAATATTTACGCTAAGATTTCTTAACAAAATCTGTATAGACTGTCATTATAATAAATTTATAGTAAATTAGTTATTCGATAATAGATGGCGCTAAAACGGATGCTTAGACAATATGTAGCGCCATCTATTGTCAAGTTCAATTTTTTATACTGATCGATGTATACTCTGCTTAAGTTTTCGCACAAAAAGTTATTAGTGATAGCAATATATATTTGTGCGATCTGTTGCGAATGCAAAAATCATGAATTTTAAGATTTTTAACCTATTTTACGTATTAAAATAGAGTTATAAAATTGGATTATGTTAATGTACATGAATTTTTAATGTAATGGATAAGTAATTGCTTACAAGGACATGTGATAAATAAATAAAATCGATTGTAAGCGATAAGAATAAAACAAACTATAAATAAATATATTACATAATATGTTGTAGATAAAACAAAAGTGTGGATGAAAATCATTATAATTTTTTAAGGTTATATTTTCATACATTGAAACTTACAATAATTATATAAGTACTTATTCAATAATACTAGGGCATTTTGTAAATAACATTTTTTATGAATAATATTATTAAAAAAATTAAGTATTTTATTTTTAACCCTGTTTTACTTATGTAATGTTTTAAACAATTAATAATGTTCTCTTCATCGAACCCAGGACTACCGAATGTGCTGCCGTACATGCTAGCCACTACACCAGTGAGGCAGTAAAATGACTACCTCTTAAAAAACTATAAGATCAACTTCATTCATGAATGAACATGAAGCCTAACGATACTAGATGACAGTAATTTATGTTTACTTGAACGGACTTCCAGTGCCGTATTCAACCTTATCGCCGCCCCTGGGCTTAGTAAAAAATGCCGTCCTATTGGCGTTTTTTTTTATTAATAATATTTTTTTGACAAATACTAAAAATTACTTTATAAATGATATCAATTTTTCGAAAAATGTACCTAATAGTTAGTTTCGAAATTCATCCCATAAGGGAGAAAATTTGGGGATGAAAGTTTCTATGACACTACCTTTTTAGAGGTTTTTGTGCAGTTTTAGCGCGAGAAAAGCCGCGGGTTCTGCTAGTATATTAATAATTATTTAATTATGTTACTTAGCCTCCAAGATAGGATAAATTAGACACGACTGAACGAAGATTTATGGTAAAGAAGCGACAGTTTTATTGTTTTAGTGGCCGTAGGTAACAATAACAATTTCCCAACTCCAGGCTATTAATGAGAATTTCGTGATATAAAATCCAGCGACTCTTTAGCGAGAATCGAACTAATTACCTCATGAGTGAATTATAGGAATCGGTCCATAGGCTTCTATTCTCCTAGATAGACCTCATTCTAACTTTCTCTAATATGATTTATTTAGAATAGGTTCCATAGTATAGTTCCATATACAGATAAACAAATGTATTTTTAATACGTAAATAAATAAATACCGCAAGAAATATGTGAAATAAAGAACATAAATGAAATAAAGGAGCAGTTAACTCAGTTATCATTCTACGATTACAATATGTAATAGAATATAGAAATGTACGAAAATGACATATTTAATTGTTAAATCACGTAGTCAGAACGTATTGTTCACGGGTTTTTATTCGCGATATCGACTGAAGAAAATCCACTTAACTGAGTTAGAATGTTACATCGCAAAGTAGCGCTATAAAATAATACGCCGTTATTTTGAAATAATACCAATCCGCGACATCGCGAAATGGGAAAGTTAATAAATGTAAATAACGACCAACTTCAGTTATGAGTGAATAAATTTCGGGTAAAAAGGCAGAAATCTCTCGTTTTGAATATTTTCTACAATATGTTTAGAAAATAAAAGCGGAAGTATAAAGCTATAATATACGATAAAATAAATATAAATATGTTGAGACATTAACACACAGAACCATCTACACTGGCGTGCAAAAAAATCGGGCCACCTAGAGAAAATGGACAAACTTAAGACATGATATTTTTTACTAATTTTGCTATTATATATGGGTAACTGTATACCCTAGGTATCTAAATCAATAATTGTTGAATAATTTAAATAAAAATCATTGCTCGAAAATAGAGGAAAATCAAATTTATTGATTTTTCGCGAGTTTTGGTATAAAAATGTAAGCCGCAAATTAATGGGAAAATTAAAAGATTTCGATTGGTTTTATGATTTTTAATAATGCGTATTACCGCCTCCATTTTTAATTACAGCTTTTAATCGGTTTTTCAGAGATTTGACACACTTTTTTAGATAATCTTGTGTAATAGACTCCCATTCTTCCAATAAGGCGCTTTTTAATTCTTGAATGTTGCTCGGGACTACTACGCGACTTCTAACTTTTCTTTTGAGATCGTCCCATACATGCTCTATCGGATTGAGGTCAGGGCTTCGCGCTGGCCAGCCAATAGTAGACACTCCGACCTCTTAAAGATGTAGCAGTCTTACTGATGTAGCAGTGTGTGGGCGAGCATTATCTTGTAGAAGCAGAAAATCTTCTCCAATGAACCCAGTAAAAGGCATCACATGATCTTCTAAAACCTCCGTTATATACCTAGCGACTGTAAGGGATCCATTTTCTATGAATATAAGCTCGGTTTTCACTTCGTAACAGAATCATGCCCAAAACTTAACTGAGCCCCCTCCATATGACACTGTTTCCCGCATAGTGCATGGTGCATATCTTTCACCTGGTCGCCGGTAAACAAAATTACGGCCATCGGCACCATGCAAACACATTCCGCTTTCGTCAGTAATAAGAACCTTCTTCCACTGCTCCAAATTCCAATTCACGTGATCTCAGGCAAAAAGTAATCTTGCAATTCGATGTGCAGGGGTGAGTTTGGGGCCAGTTGCGGACTTGCGTGGCGTCAGAGAAGCGGCTCTAAGTCAGCGCCTTACGGTCCACTCGCTAACATTAACACCTCACACTTCTCTCAGGAGATTTCGAACGTCAACCCCTGTGCGATGACGATTTCTTAGAGCTGATGACACAATAAATCGATCATCACGCTCTGATGTGGCTCTTCGTCGGCCGGAACCATGTCGTCGTACAAAGCCAACAATCTCTTTGTAACATTTGTACTCTCTGGACCGTAGAACGGCTCACAGAAAAAGCTTGAGCCACTTGACGTTGACTTTGTCCAGTTTCAAGCAAAGTCACAATTCGAGATGATTCAGCCTCGGTCAGATCTATCTTGCAGTATTTCTAATAATGGCAGATCAAAGTAGAAGTGTCTTGTTCAATAATTGGAACTCAACTAAACTTCTAAAATAACAAAAAAAACAGTATTTGTGGCTTCAATCCATATTATGCAAATATTCACTAATTACTGCTAATTGACTATAATTAAGCGCACACGTGCATTTCCAGGAATTTTATGGCTTTTTTGAAGGAAACAAAGGCGTCTAATCTCCTTAATTACCTTTGCGGTATTTCTTTTTCACCAAACAATTGTCAACAAAAAATTATGCTAAAAATTAAGAGTGGCCCGATTTTTTTGCACGCCAGTGTAGTTCCATGGTGAGCTACGAGGCTTGTGTGATGGATACCAGATATTTGATACACATAAATGTAACTTTAAATACATATATGCATATCCATACTAATATTATAAAGAGGTAAAGTTTGTGAAATGTGAGTTTGTGACGTTGTAGGGGGTAATCTCTGGATCTACTGAACCGATTTAGATGAAATTTGGTAAGAAGATACTTTGAGACCCTGGGATGACATAGGAGTTTTATCCCGGAAATCATCCCTTAAAGGGATAAAAATGGGAATGAAAGCTTGTATGGGGTAGCAATCTAGGGACGAACCCGAGCGTAGCGAGGGTGAGTCGATATTTATAAATATAAACACCCATGACTGGAGCACAAACATTCGTGCTTATCACACACATGAATGCCCCCAGCAGGATTCGAACCTGCGACCTCTGGTACAGCAAGTAGAGTCACTACAAACTAAGCGAAACGTGACGACAAATATAGAAATGAAGAGTTCACGATAGATATGTAATAATTAATTACGATTAATGTAACGTAACTTAAAATAAAACGCATTGTTGCGGGTACACTCAAGAATTTTCTGAACATCAGTTTCAGTGGAGTATAAATTGAAAATGTAGTCGTAAAGCAATATTACTTTTCAAATGTACAATAGATATGAAACTATATAAACTTTGTAGTGAATTTCTTATTACGTGATAAATTACATGTGAACTTATTTTATATTTTAAAACTAATATTATGGAAATTTATACATATATTTAATATAATTTTGAATAAAAATGGAAACGGCTTATGCAAGATATCATTCTACAATCGTTTAAAAATCTATTAATATGACTTTAATCGTCATTCCCATAAATCTTTATCATATATTATGTATCTCATATCATAAATTTTATCTTTTTAGATTTCTAAACGATAGTAGAATGACCTCTAAAAAGGAACCACTCGACGGATACTGATATTATCCATCATTTAAACGCTTTACTAAATCTAACTAATTTAGAAGATAAAATAAAAGTACCAACAGGTTTCAATGTAACAAGCAAAGGAAAGCACACAGGATATGCAAAAGTTCAAATACAAAGCGCCTGTTGCTTTTCATACGGGAAATCAATGTCAACACACACAATCGCCTGTTGCATGCTATACACACACCAATACCTAAACCTATGAAGCTACACGCACACTAATGTAATTCAGGGTCTGGTTCACGCACACTAAAGCGTACTGCAGCTAGGTCGCGAATGACGTCACGACGCGCAAGGTCAATATCACTATTCTGTTTCGCTCTAACGTATAGATTTTATCTTTATTCTCACTCTAACTGGCTCGTCGTTCCGTCTGGGCCAGGGATTGCAGGCGTGCGCCTGTGTGCGTGCCTTCCACGTGTGTAGCTTACCTTTAAGGCTCAATCCAGATAAATGGCTAAGCTCTATACAATTTTGACCACGATAATAATGTAGAAGGTGTGTTGTATTGAAATACATCTTCTATAATTATTCTCTGATATTATATCGCTCGTACTACTTTATAAGCTGGAATAGTTATAACTATGATATATACGCAATTATTTGCGTAATTAGCCTTTTTGGGGTCCGATGCAAAAAAATGGAGGTACCCCACTTTGCCTATTTTGAAAACGAATGATTTCCATAGACGCAGACACAGTTTTCGAACTTTTCATTTTTTTCAAACCGCTCTCACGTTAGAACGGGTAGAGTAAAATATAGTAATAAAGCTGATCTTAGAGGAACATTCATCGTTTTATATGACACAGGTAGGTACGATTACATTCCTCGTGGTTCTCGTAAAAAATTATATGCGAGGACACTTTTTTCTTGCGTTTTTTGTTTTAAACTTCTACGAAGGCCGGTCTCGACAAAATGATTTGAAATAAAAAATTTTTTTGAAGCCCACTGAGGCCCCTTTGAATCAGGGGCCCCATACGACTGCATTGGTTGCATTAGCATAGCTACACCACTTTACGCATTACATTATTTATACATATTTCTATTAGTTTTATATTAAGTATAGACATACATATATATTGATTCTAAGAAAATGTCAATAAAGAGAGATTTAATTTATATTATAACTTATAGTCCAATTCAAGCCTTATTACAACAAGAGAGTAAAATGAAGAGTTGTAGAAAACAAACTTTCCCAAATTGGCAATATCAATCCTATTCACATATTTACACAATTTTCAACCGAATCCCATAGAAATTAAGGAGCATAATTGATTAATGTATTATGGAGTAATGATAATTCAATAATGATGCTGAATAATGAAATGATTGTGAAAATATAAGAGGGTTTTCTTGTTTTTATTTTCATACATTAATGATACCTTTGAGGTAGGCAAATATTTTTGACTGTTGAATTTTTTATCATATTACAATGTTTTTTTACGAATCTTTATTTAACTTTCATTATTTTTTATCATTTCTTGCTTTCTTTTTCTTATTGTAACAAGTAGCTATTGTACTTGTAGTTTTATTTTCATACTAGCAACTTACCGGTGAGTCCCTAGGTGCATAACAGAAAGCTATGTGCTAATCTAGGTCATAGGCTATTTGTGCAATAGTATAAAACAGCATAAATTTCATCCAAATCTGTCTAGCCGTTTTAGCGTGATGGACTAGCACATACAAACTGTGGTATAATACTCTGATATTATGATTAGCAAGTTAAACAAACAGAATAAAATATCAAACAATTATTGCCGTACTGGCATAGTTGTGGCTAATTCATCTCCTTCCGGTTGGAGAACAATACACGCAACTTTTCGTATATCTTTGAATAACATAGTTTTCATATTTTTACATGGATATTTATTTTAGACCATTTTCCTGGGTATTAAGAAAGCAACATAAATTATATTTCAATTTTATATTCACACTAGCACTGCCCGCGGCTCCGCCCGCGTTCAGATGACCGAAATCCAAATTCTTAAGTTTTACATATTATTATACTCTTACATTGCAGTTTTTGTATTTTTTCTCGAAAATGAGATATTTTCCCGCGGTAAAAAGTATCCTATATGTTAACCCGGATAATCAACTATCACCATACCAAATTTTATGAAAATCCCTCCAGTGGTTTTTCCGTGATGCAGTAACGGACAGACAGACAGACAGGCAGACAGATAAAAATTCTAAAAACTATAGATTCGGCCTCTATATCGATAATAATGTCTAATTCAATAAGATTTTCCAAAAAATATTTAATGCACAGATTCGTCTTAGTTAAGATTTTATTATATGTATAGATGACAAAAAATAAACATTTTGACGTAAATCACGCATGAATAGGTACACATTTACTAAAATCATTAACGAGAAAATACAGCAATTTCGAATACAAAATAGAGCGTCGATAGCTTTCGAGTTTACCTCGTTATCTGGCGGACGTTGCAACGGAAAATATTGTTTTATTGCAAAATTTTACGGAAGCTTAGCTTTTATACCACTCGTGTTTTGCTCTTCTAAAATGTACATAAAATATCTATTAGGTATCAAATATACATGCTGTGAAACTATTGAATATTTGTTTATGTATAACGTATTCATTTAGCATTCATCCGATTGTGATGAAACTTTCGTGAGGTATAGTGAAACTGCTCGCCATTTTTTTTTTGTAAATTAAGTCGTACGATAAGACACGAATGGTGAGTAAAATACGTAATGTGTGTTTGTATGACGAAGAAAACTAAGCCGAAGTTCGCCGGTTTCGTTCCCGTATAGGGAAATTAATTACCTAATGATATGCACTTTGGTCTTGATTTGATCGATAGTCGGAAATTATTTTTATATTTACGTATATATGCACATTTAATTTAAAGTGGGTTCAAATCTCGGGTCTCGCACCTCTAATATTTTCATGTGCAAATAATTTCTAACATTATTACCACTTCCCTTATGGTCAAAGAAAACATCGTGAGGAAACCTACATGTCTGAGAGAAGAGAGTGAAGTCAGCCAACCCGCACTTGTCCAGCGTGGTGGACTATGGCCTAATCCTCCTCGTATTGAAGGGAGGCACGTATCCCGCAGTAGGACGCTAAAAACGGCTGAATACAAGCACATTTACATAACCACCACATATTATAAAACAAAGTCCTCCGCCGCGTCTGTCTGTCTGTTCGCGATAAACTCAAAAACTACTGCACCTATTTTTATGCTGTTTTCACCAATATGTAGAGTATTTTTCGAGTAAGAAATTTGTTAAGTTTTTGTATACATAGGCTAAAATATAACGATATTTGTTGGAGGTGTCGGAAAAAATAAGCAGTCTGGGAGCTTTCAACGAAAACGCTGCCTAAAACCCTTTGAGATATAACAAAATATTGTATGGTGAAATTGAGTATCTTATCTATTCTACAGAAAAGCCCGCGATGACATATATCTATTTCTTTAGGGTAACATACTATATTCATTTTTATTCAAAACCTACCTAGGGACGAACCCGAGCGTGGCGAGTGTGAGTCACAAGTTCAAAATAAAATTTCTTTGAAAAACCTTCTAAATAATATTTTAAAAAATTTTATTTACTTAGTCTTTAAATATTACCCATGTTTACTGTTTATTAACGCTGAAAAAATTGAATGCACTTTCATTTCACGTTATGATAATAAAAATGAATGGACACCTACAGTTTACGAAAAAGATATTCAAAAAGATAGGATGATCATTCTGAGGTATTGTTGTTTTACCAACTTAATTCTCACTCAGTGATATTTATCAGTGCCTTATTATATAGGTGATACAGTTTAAATTTGTATACTTTCGGTTTTTCATATACCAAACTATGTTTGTCAGCTAAATATGTTTTATAGAAGCTGTCAACATTATACTGAAAGGGTGCAAAATGGTTGATATATATTAAATACGACGTTTTTGATGTAAACGTGTTTTATGTCAGTTTTTGTTATGAACAACTGACAACTAAGAGTTCTCCCAGTTGATTTAAAGATATACATACGTACCTTTGTATACAAAGACAATGGCAGAGATTTTTAGTGAATAGTAACAAGCTTTATAAAAAAGTTTGGATTAAAAATGATTTACATATATAAATAATATATTTGCACAAATATAGTGTAGAAATAATAAATGATGAAAATATAATAAGATATAGTAAAGTAAGAGTGGTGAAGAGTATTTAAGAGAAACTTTAGATAAATTAATTACGTTTTAATATTATTATTATTTTTTTATTTTATTTATAACACCTTGTCGTTTTTCTTTCGTGTATATACCCTTTTTCATCCCTTTTTAACGTTCCACTGCTGGGCACGGACCTCCATTCAATTGCAAGGGGGATCAGGCCATACTCCACCACGCTGGTCAAGTGCGGGTTAGCGGACTACACATGTCTTTTGAAAACTTGCTAGGTTCTCTCAGACTGTTTTCCTTTACCGTAAGATAAGTGGTAATCATGTTGGAAATGATTAACACATAGACATATCTGAGGTGCGAGACCCGGGATTTGAACCCATTTCACTCGGTTTCCCAAGCGAGCGCGTTACTACTTGGCTACCACTGCCTCCTGTTGTTGTATATATATTTAAAGTACATTTGTAATTTTGCTTCACAAACAAAACTCGACTATTTTACCAGTGATTTTTATTTAATAAATTTGTTTCGACAGGTATTTCTACACACAGGGTTAAATTGGATACTTTAGTTCTTAAATATTTGGCGTTATATTTTATTTGTATTTAGAAAACAAACAGCAGATACAAAATTCAAAATATTCATTACAGTTAGCTAATAAAGTTTCCATTTATTCATACAAAGTGGAGTAAATTTACTTACAAAACAAAAAAATAAATTGTGTAGCTATGAAATATGTTATTATGAAAATTTCATTACAAGATACATGGTAAAATATTACATGAGTTTTTATTAAATCAAATTAGATTATTTTAAGTATTTACATTGAATATACTTAGAATGATTTTTATAACAATAAAAGGGAGGGAAATATATTTTATATAACAAAAAATCTATAAAAAAATAATTTAATACTGCGAAATTATGAATTACGCAAAACTAACTATGAATTGTACAAATATAACTAAAATAAAAACCATAAATTAGATAATGTCTATACCTGCATGGAAACACATTGTAACTCCATATTGTAGAGAAAGTCGTTATTTTTTCGAATTATTTTAACACTGATTTACAGTGTTGTTCTTTACAGATGTCGATTTATTTTTAGAGAGTAAAGTTCAGTAAAATATATTTGCGTAAAATCTGATTCAATTACCACTAGAATATAAATACACAGAAAGTATTGACAATACTAACATAATAACCACACTAATAACAACATAATAAATTTGGATGATGTTTGTTACTCAATCACGCCAGAACGGCTAAACAGATCTGGATGAAATTTGGCACAAAAATATATCATAGTTTGGAATAGTAGATAGACTATTTTATCCTGAAAAAATGTACGGTTCCCATGGGATAGAGTGTTATTGAATTTCTAGAGGCGAACCCTAGCGAAGCGAAGGTGAGATGCTAGTAATACAATAAATTACATTTATTTGAAAAAAGATGTGTCGTGCCGAGGAATCTCAAGAATGAAATTTTAATAAAGTTGTCAGAATCAGATATTTTCATTTTAAGCGACATGATAATATAATACAAGCTTAGCTAACAAGGGTATGTCAATTAAGCATATAACTGCTGAAAATTGAACTATTACAACTTCGACTACGAAAATGTCTCAAAACTCCATTCAGTTATTTTTTACTTTTTAGTGTTTTGAAGGCGGTTTTTATTATTTTTTTTACGATTTTTTTTTATTTTTAGATTTGACAAAGTAAAATTATTTTTTATTTAATAAAAATCAGGCTCTAATATCCAATTCTAACGTTGACTTGTCAAACAAAATAAGCCCAAACTCGAAAGATCTACTATTAGCTGTTGTAGAACCGTTCTACCTTCTTGCCTTCCCATCAGATCAGGTCGACGGTACCGAGTCACTGCATCAACGGAAATAGTTACAAAACATTTACAAAGCTTCAAGTCAATATAACAATTAGAAATACGTTACTATCTTTCTACCCTTAGAACACACATATTATACACTTTCAAACAAAAAAAGAATTATCCAAATCGGTAATAAATGACGGAGTTCTAAGGTAACAAACATAAAAAAAATGTACAGCCGAATTGGGAACCTCCTCCTTTTTTGAATTCGGTTGAAAATGACAAAAACATATATTCATCACATATAAACATATAGTCATATTCATATTTTTTATCTTGTATTAACAACAGTGATTGTAGAATTTCATCTATACATAACATGTATCATAAAATTGTAACTAAGCAGAATCTGTACATTAAATATTTTTTGGAAAATCTTATTGAAATAGTCATTATTATCGAAATAGAGGCCGAATCTATCGTTTTTAGAATTTTGTCTATCTGTCTGTTACCGCATCACGGAAAAACCACTGAAGGGATTTTGATGGAATTTGGTATGGTGATAGCTGGTTCAACATAAAGGATACTTTTTACTGCGGGAAAATATTTCATCTCTGAAAAATCTATACTAAGCGTTAAAACACAAGTAAGGACGAGCCCGAGCGGAGCGAGGGTGAGTCGCTAGTCTTGTATAAGTTCATTGAATAGATAAAAATAAAATTACGGGAATCAAATATTCTCATTTTAACGATGTTATTGGATATACTCAATGTTCTCGCAGCTTATTACAACGCCATATTGCGATCATTTTTATGACAGCTTTAGCGAAACCTTTGCTTGCTTTATTGGCCTTACGTTATTATCTCTTTTTCTCTCTTTCAATTTGAGTTTTATGAGAAACGGAATTTTCCATAATCATTTTGGGCTGTAACACAAAATTAAGTGATAATATTAACCTAGTACTTATAAAAATGGCAATCTTATCTCTATCTGGTAATCGACCTTATCCATACTAACATAATATTATAAATGTGAAATCAACTCTGTCTGTCTACTCAGATAGACGTCTGTTGCGATTTCACGCCCAAGCCACTGGATCAATTTTGATGAATTTTGATATAGCGATAAATGAGACTTTGGAGAAGAATGTAGGCTACTTTTGGTCGCGAAAATAAAACATGGAGGCCATTTGAAAGTTTGAAAGTACCATGTCTTTGCTGATAGAGGCATTAGGATAAGTTATTTATTCTAATGTTAATATGTATATTACAAATGCAAAAGACACCAATTATAAGTGCAAAAAGGACGCACCCAAGCGAAGCGAGTAACTCTGTCTGTTACCTTTTCACGCTTAAACTGCTGAACAGATTTCGATAAAAGTTGACAAGGACAAAGATTGCATCCTGGAGATGGACATCATCCCCGACCCAGTTAGGTAGGTAGCAGCCCCCAAACTTGGGGGCTCATTAGCGTCCACCAATCCGGGCACGAAGCCAAGAAATGCTATGGGCCGCGTGCCGTGCGCATTACTTCTGGTACTTCTTTGATAGTAGAGTGGACCGTTAAAGCAACCCTATGGCTGTTGTTGTCTACTTTGGCAGGCCTACCGTGGGGGCGTTGTGGTTGAGCACATAATATAAGTAATCCGGGGAGTAAGACGGGGAAGGTTGTGTTGGATTTTAGTTGGTAGTACTGGTTTCTATAGCCGGTGACTCTCACGTTATCACCTGTGGTATGTTTAAATTCATTTGCCAATATTAAAAAAACGGTATCAAAAACTAGTTGTATATATATCTATTATCTTTAAAATACTGACTACTGCAGTAGTCCAGTCGAATATATCCATCAGTCGATAACTTTAAATATCACCGGGCAATTTTCGACTCTTCCATTCAGCATGAAATTGGGGAAATAATGTCTACTCAATTAACTAAACACGCCACAGGCCGTACAGACCATTGGACAGGTAATTGAATTAAATTAAACTTTACAGCAAATAAGTTAATGATATTCTGTGGCCATGAACGAATAAGTCACTGGACCAGACATATAAGCGGACGTACCTTTATCTGTCTTATTAGTAGCCAGGAAATTTCAGCCTTTGTCGTTTGTTTTTTGCGTCAGTCTCAAGCATTTACTTGTCAACAAACAATCTGCCAAAAATGACTAAATGTTCTGTTAAATGGTGTAAAAACTATAGCGGCGGAAGCAGCACTGTTTCTTTTCACTTGTAAATACATTATTTTATTACATTTATTGTTATTTATCACACAATTTAATAAAATTGTAAAATAAAATGTCATATTATCCAACTATGTTAAATATAGTCGATATTTCTATGTATTGTTGACATCTGACAACCATCATAAAATCCCTGGATTATACCATTCAGAACAAATGACTAAACTGTCGAGTGAGTCCATTTGACATCGACTAGTGCTTGACAATGTCGAAAAATATATCGATATTTGACGAAATAACTGAACGAATTGTGTTATTTGTACAGTACAATAACATAAAATACTTTTATCACAGTATCCTACAATCTGATGACAATAAATTTATAAAAATATTTTCTAAGTCACATAAAAATATAAATGCAAAAATTATAATTAGTATGTGTACTTAATTTTTTATTTTATTTTATACCACATTTATATACTTTGGAATATTATTCCATTGTAATAATAATAAAGATCATTTTATTTCAACACATAAATTACACAAAATCAAACAATAATGTTTTAGCACTAAACTTCTGGGTTGGCGATTTGTAATAAAACACTTTACTTTCACGATCTATTTTACTTTCACGATCCAACACTCACTTTAATTTGCAATCACTTTTTCTTTTTCCTAATTTCACAAATGTTTATTAAGAACTGAGCAATATTAGGACAGTGTCACATTTTTATAAGCTACCCGAGACAATCAATTGCCAATTAAAATAATTTAATAACAGAATCAACAAAATCACTTTATTTAATTAAATTAGCTTAATATTTTTTTAATTTTTAAAAAATAATTTTTATTATATATTAATGGAATATACACCCGATATTCATTTGTTCATTAACATTATTATAGACCAACAGAATGCTGCCATCAATGCCATCGTATTTATATAAATCAAATTAAAAAATAATTATTATTTGACACATTATTATTGCCTCTTTAATTCATTTATTTTAATTTATTATAATAAATACAGATATTTTAAATTAAAAGATGTAAAATATGATGACTATGCTAACCAATGTCTAAAATGTCATTAATTGGTTCATCGATATATGTATTTTATCGATTACGTTCAAGCACTAGAAATATTGTATTGTGTACCTGTGTGTATAATAATGTAATAAAATCTTTGTGTGCGTTATGCGTCTTTTGGTTGAACGAGTTTTCATACATTTGTATTTTATGTCTCGTCCAGTGGTTTATTCGTTCATGTCTGTGGCCTATTACTTTACGGCGTAGCATTGACGGGACGTTGTTTTTAACCAAGGCTAAGCATCATATCGATGGTTACTGCAGATTCGGTGTCATGGAAAGATTTACTGAAAATTTAAAAAACAATAAATAAAACATGGATGAATAGGTAATTTTATAATCTGCTTTTAAATATTATGAGGAAAATTAAAATAAAAAGGCTTTATTCTTTAGAAATTGTATGTCTGTGTATGATCAAAGTCTTCATATTATGAAATTCTACATATTCTATTAGCAAATCAGTTTTATAACTTTAGAGTTTTTTGCTAAGAAAACGTTATATTAGAAATCCAGGGCTACAGTCGTAGTACACAATGCATGTACATATTATGTCACATTATAAACATTTCTCGTACGTTTACAGCGCGGTGTTACGCCAGACGCGACCTGTGGAGGCTTACTATTTACCATACTGAGTCCAATATATCAGCATATTAGAAATGCAATCACTATAATATTTAAATATTTTTGGAGGCAATATGGTGGAGTCCTGTGCATTTTAATAGTACATTCTGTCATAATAGTAATTTTCTCATAATAATCAAACGTATAGTAATTGATAATGCGAAAATAAATTAATGCGAAAAATTAAGCCGTTTTTGAGATTAGGGCGGACAAACGCACAGACAAACAGACGAAATTCTTAAAATAATTGTTTACGATTCTATTGCGTTAATAAGGACCCCCATTAATAGTTCTTTTGAATATCTTCCATCTACAGACAACGATCAGCTACACTTTTATTGTATGTGTGAATTAATATGTGATAAAAGCATATTTTTATTTTAAGAATTAGTCTAATTAATTAATATAAATTTATTTTACAGGCGCTGAGTTAAAAATTAAATAAATGAGTCATATCACAACTTTAGTTTACCGACTTTAAAAAAGAAGAGATGCTCAGTTCGTGTGTTTTGATTTGATTTACGCAGGATGTGAACCAATAACTTTTCATTACATTACTGCATTAGATACAACCAGTTTTTCTAATAAATAGATTTTACGTATTATAATTTTATAGGGTTTATACATACAAATTTCAAGAAAATCTTCATTATCATAAGTTTTAGTTAGTTAAAAATTAACTATATTAAAAACAATCTATAACAAAGTGACCTAAATTCAGTACCTACTTAAATATATTATTCTAATAAATATAATGTACATTATCAAATTGAAAACATTATGAAACTGTAATCCATTATAACTCTTATCCTTTAGACATAAATGCTAATATTGTATGCAATAAAAAGTATTTGAAACTTAGGTCCAGGATTTAGATTATCCAGACCGTAACCAATTAGAAAAGAGACACTAAGGTGATTTCAATACTAACGTTACTAGGAGGATCGTTTGCAATAAATTGAAATGACCTTATTCAATTACCTAAGAGGGTTGAGATGGGCTTTTGGGACCACCATCCCTAAGGGAGTAAAGTGACGAGAAGCTTTCTTGCTACTTTAGGTATGGAAGATTATAGTTTTTCTATTTTATGCCATTTTATATCAAGACCATTAGACAAAATTATTTTTATGAAGGACTAGCGAGTTACCCTGGTTCCACTTGGGTTCGTCCCTAGTTACGGTTTAACGTTTTTCCTGCAGTAAAAAGTATCCTATATGTTGACCCGGATAACCAGCTAGCATCATACCAAATTTAATCAAAATCTGTCCGGTGGCTAACTCGTGATGTTTGCAAACAGACAGACGAAAATTCTAAAAACGATGGATTCGGCCTGTGTATCGATAATAATGACTATTTCAATAAGATTATGCAAAAAAAAATTAATATACAGATTCGACTCAGTTAGAATTTTATTATATGTATAAATTGAATGTATACTTTCAATTAATGGAAGTTATGGTTAGGGAATATGCGACTTAAATAAGGTGAAATATATTTTTTATAATCTTTATAGCTTCTGAGTTAATTAAGCCTATATCAATATTTTTTTATGTAACTTCTTTTTGAGTAAGAAAATAATTATTAAAAAGTGCAAGCATAGGTGGGAAAATCAAAGTAGTTGAAACGCACGCCATTGGGCAGAACGATTAAGAGGTCAAAGTATTATCATAACAGAGAGGCGATTTTGTCGCTACAAACTAGTCATTTTTCTATTTAAGTTACTTTGACGTCACGCCAAGCGCGGGAAATGGCGGGCATTTAAAGTATCCGTATCGGTATGATTTTTTTTATACCTACTAAATTTTATTTATTTACTGATCTTTATTTTTACTCGTATAATGATGTTAGCTATTATATATTTTCTTTTGTTTTTAATCTTTATTTTATTTTTAAAGAGGGTATTTTCATAAGTTTAACATGCCACCCTCAATGGAGCAGCATATTCTGTATTGTCAATGCACTTTTGCCATTTTAATATTTTTGACTGTCATACGGGTTCCACTTTTATTTACATACTAGCGACTCACCCTCGCTTTGCTCGGATTCGTCCCTAGGTTGATTCCCCATAGAAACTTCCATCCCCATTTTAACTCCTTTAAAGGATGATTTCCGGAATAAAAAATCTTATATCCTTCCCAGGGTCTCAAGCTATCTTCTTACCAAATTTTATCAAAATCGGTTTAGTAGTTTTTGAATTTATTCGTTACAAACATACAAAAATACAAATCTTTCCTCTTTATAATATTAGTGTAGATATACGAATCCTTTGTGTGTGCTTTCAGTGAGTTTATACGGTAAGAGCTTTTGGTAACGTTTTGACACTTACGTTGAGAGTTGCTGCAAATCTGACGAGGTTTAATATCTCTCTTTTCATCGATTTGATCATAATCGATCGCAGCAAGGCGAATAGTAATCATATTGAAAATGATTCAATCATGCAAATATTAGAGATACAAGACTTGTGTTTAAACCTATTTCATTTGGTTGTTTCAACCGAGCGTGTTACCACTGCTTTATGTAGGTACTTATCATTACCCCCCCCCCCCCCCCCCCCAACGTGCGTTCACCTTGTCGTGGTGGGGGGGCTCAGTAGTGGCCGGCAATCCAACCGGGCGCGAAGCCAAGAAACGCACAGGGAGGTGGCCCACTTCGGTGGGCGGTGGGAGGTGGCCCTCTTCGGAGGGCGGTGTACCATGCGGGTTGCTCCTGGTACTTCTCTGATAGCAGAGTGGACCTTGGAGCAACCCCGTGGTTGTTGTGGTCTGCTTTGGCAGACCTGCCGCCAGGGCGTCGTAGTTGAATGCGTAAGCGATCCTGCGACGACCCATTAAGACGGGGGAAGGCTTTGTTGGGTTTTAGTGGGTAGTACTGGCTTTGCCGGTGAGTCCCACACCTCGTGCGTAAATGCATTTCCCAACGTTAAAAAAAAAGGTACTTATCATTACAGATTTCAATAAATTACCATGAAATTTCGTATCCGGTCGGCCACTAGATTCTTTTTTGAGATCAATAATTTCCAAAAGAAAAACGATAACATTGCATTTATTTGATGTACCTATTTGTAAATTGTCTGCACTAGATTATGTTTTCAGTAGCGTTTACAAAATTCGGTCAACGAGGACATAGTGGGATGCTTATGAAAAATTTTAATCGACGAAAGCTATACGTGAAAG
Source organism: Brenthis hecate (assembly GCA_951806755.1). Lineage (NCBI taxonomy): Eukaryota > Metazoa > Arthropoda > Insecta > Lepidoptera > Nymphalidae > Brenthis > Brenthis hecate. The sequence continues at coordinate 7,403,918 of OX638259.1, forward strand.
CTAGTTTCGGTCTAAAGACCTTTATTACATTACGAAAGAGTCCTTTACCTGAGAAACTTATAAGTATAGTTAATTGTAACAATTAGTCAATAAATATATCAGAAAGAATAGTCATACTTTTTTCATACTATAAATGTAAAAGTGTGTTTGTTTGTTTGTTTTTTGCCCTTATTTCACTTCGAAATAAAGTGACGTATTGGCGCCATTTTTTGTGTGGAAATATGTAGTTGGAGGACTGGAGAGTGACATAGGCTACTTTTTACCGCGGGAGATTATCTCATGTCCACGGGGAAACATGAACCCGAGCGAAGCGAGGGTGAGTCCCTAGTACTTATATAATCTAGTCTTATAGCTATTGCCACTTTTAGAGCTTTCAATTTGCTTCTGTATTCTAGGGTTAAAATAAATTTCATTTCTTTTCTACACTACAATTTTATAATATACTTTATTCGGATTATTTAAATAGTGTAATTAATAGAGAGTTTCTTGTTCATAGGCAAGTTACGCTGGGAAACTAAACTTAAACATTAGAGATTTTTTCCCCGTTATTGAACATGAAGATTAATTACGTTACTCTTGCAAGTTTTTCTTATATTTTTTGTTTAAAACGCTAAGAGCGTTTGAGCATCATGTATAAATTATAATGTCCTGAACAATTTCATCTCACTGAGACTAGCTATCTGTACAGGAGATTTTATTGTGCACAAATATGCGCGCAAGCACAATTACATGACCTGAGACTCAAACCCATGATCTTAAGAACTGCAGCCGTACAAACGGATACTACCCATTAGATCAGATTACTTTTAAGGTTACCACAACATAGACTGCTAGCGAGAAGCTTAAAGATAGTAAGGTTTCTCGACCTCTAAATATGTATGTGCAAATCACTGCCTGTAAGAAATGAAACAAGCCATGGTTTTTTTTATTTTTTTCTAGATGTTTTTACCATAGGTTACATTTGCTATGTAAGTTTACATTAGATGGCTGCAAGACTACGAGCAACAATAGGTGCATTCTTGATAAATAAACAAATAAATAAATAAAATTGTTTATTTGTTTATTTATTTGTTTGCATTTGATATATAAATACATATATGTATAAACCACAAATATGAATTCCTTAGAGCAAAATGAACGGTGAAGGTATTACATTTAAAATTTATAGCGACCTTTGTGTATCGTCTGGAAGATTCGAAGATATATCATGTCCACCTCAAATTTACATTTTCATAACAATAGTATGACAATAGACGGCAATTCGAACACAAACCGACGAGACTGTAGACATCGTAAATTCGGTGAACAATATTACATTCGTGAAATCTATTGATAATATTAAAGATTTTCTTGGAATTTATATGAAATGTACAAGATTTTAGGCACAAATTCAGGATTGGGGACTTTGCCCCTAGCGGAGTGGGTGGTATTTCTGGATAAGGGACGTGATAGGGAGTCGAAATGTTAAATAAAAATTGTCCGCGAACGTATGAGTAAAAAGTTATTGAGACTTAAAGTTACAACATTTCCATACATTTTCATATATTTCTTTACCACCATTCGGAGTGGGTGGTATTTTTAGATAGGGGAGGTGACAGAGAGTCAAAATATATTAAAAATATTTGGAGGAAACGTACGAGTAAAAAGTTATTGAGACTTACAAGTTATAACATATCTAACACATTTCCATACATTTCTTTACCTAAATAAGTGATTACAACAGATAAACATACCTTTAACGAATAGTACGCATCCTTTTTTATGTACATTACACATTTTCACAACAATTAATGCTTTATTGTATTTAATATTTTAATAATTTCACAACACAAACAAAACGATCTTACATTTTGACAAAAGCAAAACTGACACTTTGTTTTATATTACCGCTTAAATGACAACAGATTATATTTGATTATTTTTGCTTTTTCTGTTGGTAAAATATTACTATTAATAAATAAATAAATAAAAAGAAAAATATTTAGAACATTTAAGAGTATTTATTTATTATTCTTCATATCTTGGTTAGGTTAGGTTAGAACATTTAAGATTATTTATTTATTATTCGTCATATCTTGGTTAGGTTAGGTTAGAACATTTAAGAGTATTTATTTATTATTCTTCATATCTTGGTTAGGTTAGGTTAGAACATTTAAGATTATTTATTTATTATTCGTCATATCTTGGTTAGGTTAGGTTAGAACATTTAAGATTATTTATTTATTATTCCTCATATCTGGGTTAGGTTAGGTTAGAACATTTAAGATTATTTATTTATTATTCCTCATATCTTGGTTAGGTTAGGTTAGAACAGTTGCCACAACGCACGAGCCGAGCGAGCGAAGCGAGCGTGCCGCGGTAGCGGCCGGCGAGTGCCATAAATGACTAGAAAACTAGAAAATTCGAATTTCACGCAAAGTACAAATAAAGACAATCATCTGGAGATTATTTTGACAATTGAAAGTGACGTTTTGACTCCAAGTGTCTAAATGGTAGTAATGTCAAAATAATGTATGGAAATGTTGTAACTTTAAGTCTCAATAAATTTTTACTCATATGTTCGCGGACAATTTTTATTTAACATTTCGACTTCCTATCACGTCCCTTATCCAGAAATACCACCCACTCCGCTAGGGGCAGAGTCCCCAATCCTAAATCGCAGCCAGATTTTATACTTCTATATTAGTTTTCTTGAGAAATGAAATATGTATATACGTATACTAATACGAGTATACTAATATATAAAACCTGAGAAATTGGTTTTGGTCATATGAACGCGGGCGGAGCCGCGGGCAATGCTAGTCATTGATATAAGTAAATTCTTTTTTTTTTCTTTACATTGGAGAGTAAGTAAAAATCTACTCTAAAAATGTATTATAAGATAAAACAAAAATATAGTATAAAAATATATTATTATCAAATAATTAAATGTACCTTTTATTTAAAATGTCCTGTAAACGTTTCGGTTTGCGATTTGAGTTTTCCTTCATTTATAGCAATCTTTAAACCATGACATGGGGTAAATCTAAAACGGATCAACTGTGAGTGGAATTTACGCTAAATAATTCTAAAATTTCATTCTCGACATATACTCGTACCATAGTTGTATGAATTACACTCCAGCACACATTAGCTGCGGGTACCGAAAATTTCAAGTTCAAATACGACACTGACCGATTGAGTAAAACTAGAACGAAAACCTGGGATTTGTAATCTTATGTTTACTATTATATTTTCTATTTCACAGCCACCATTTTAAATCAACTGAATAAAACGTGTTACTTATTAAAAAAATATTTGAAATAGGATAATAATATTTTACTGTAAAAAAATGCCTACATCGTTTTTTGCCTCCATTGAGTCTATATAAAGTCTGGAATCCGTATTATTATTAATATAATAATATATTAAAAGTTTGCACAGAGATAGATTATAGTTTGGAATAACACAACACTTTTTATCCCGGAAAAAATTACAGTTCCCGTGGGATAGGTTTATTTTTGTGCTCCTAGAGGCCAAACTGAGCGAAGCGAGGGCGAGCCGCTAGTTTTATTAATAACTTAAAAAATAACAAGCATTTCTATTTCACAACCAATTTAAATCTACCAAACAAAACATTTGCAATGTAAAGCGAAAACATTTGAAACTACCCACTTATCGTCAAACAATTAAAACGATCGGTTGACATTGAAAATATTTGTTAAGTACACGTGCAGTGTTTTTGCCGTTTATTCAGTAATAATAAATTAATTGGCTTTTGAACGATCGCTTTTCGATGAAAAAGTAGTCGAATAACTTGTTGGGCATACAGCATTTAAAACAACGTTTTAAATAATTGAGTTTGAAAAGCTTATTTTATAGAAGCTTTTACCAAAATTGACATTTCGTCTCAATTAATTAAATTATGATACAGAATACATACATACCTTCACGCTACATTCTTAATAAAACAGAATCAAATTATCTAATATATAAATATCTCTTGCCACGATGTTTGTGGTCGCACTCCTCCGAAACGGCTCAAACCTCTTTAATGATATTTTTTTTGTATGTTTGCTAGGTATGAAAATAGGTCGTAAAATTTTTTCAGCCTTCTACCCCCACCCTCCATTTTTTAATCACGTTTTTAATATTTTTGTATGAACAATATTATATAAATACATAAATAATAAAATATTTAATAATACATACAAATACGCTGTAAATAAAGCCAAAGAGTTTTTTTTTGATTGAACGCGGGTGTAGCCGCGGGTTTTGCTAGTAACGTAGGTATACTTTTTTTAAAGATATTGTTGTTTTAGCACAATTGGATGTATGAGTATATAATTCAGATGACCTGGGTTCATTTCCCGTACATAGCAATAAATATTTTAATTATTTTAAAGTATATCAATCCGTACTACAATATAGAAATGATTGGAGTGAAGTAATTATTACGAGTATATCTCAGCCTATTAAATAAGTCGTTTCCGGTTACGTATGTTGTACCGATGTTTTTTCTTATAAAGGAATTTAGGACTTCATATAATATAACAACTTTGTTATAAAGCTATGTGAACGTAAATTTAATATTTTATATAGATATCGCTACATTCAGTCACTAATTTGCGCTTTTTTAAATTTTATTTACAAGTTTTCTTATATCTGCTGGTTTTTATTTATTAATCTTGTATTAGTTTTTAATGATTACAAATATTCATATGTTATATAAAGTACACGTTTTATTATTTTGTCAACAATCCCATATGGTAGCGTGGCCGAGCGGTCTAAGGCGCTGGTTTAAGGCACCAGTCTCTTCGGAGGCGTGGGTTCGAATCCCACCGCTGCCAAATTGTTTTTTAAATAATTTTTACATAACCTTAAAGCAAAAACGGAGTCTTTTTACTTTAGCCGTAATTCTCCAACCTGAATATCTATGAGTATATGTTAAAAAAATCATTTCGTTTTCTTTGTCTATTCTTGTGTGAAAAACAAACGAACAGACATTTTTATTATAATAATATTTGTAAAGTTTATTCACCATATTTATTTTTAATTATGTATTCAAAAATAGAAAAGCTGATAAATTATATTAGAAAAATGTACATTATACAAAATGTCGTTTAACGAAATCATTTCGAATACCTTTTAGGCAAAGGGCCAATATTATTCTACCTAATTGATTCCAGTAATTGGAACGTAACGCTATATTTTAATTGTACCACGTGAGAATATTACCAGCGGCGAGTTAGACAAGTCATATAGCGAGGAAATTGGATTTTGTATAGAGTAATGAGAAATTTAGAGTAATCGATGAAATAAATAATCTAATTTTGCTTAGTTTGTTATAGTAATATTAACATTTTCGAAAAACAAGTATTAGTAATTTTTTAAATATTTAGGAAATGTTGTTTGAATAACGATATTAAAAAAAGGAAAATCAAATCAGAATGTACACAAGTATATTTTGTAAATAATAATAATAATGCCCTCTAGACCGATTCCGGCCACGGCGGCCAAACTCATTGAGACTAGCCAACTGCGCAGGAGATATTATAGTGCAGCGCGTGTGTCGGTGTGCGCGCAGACACAACGTGCACTCTCTATTCCTGTCACTCTCATAATCCGGTGGGATGACTACTCGACACGACCAGTGAGAGTTAAGGTGCAGGACCAACGGTTTTACGTGCTCTCTGAGGCACGGGGGTGAAACAATGCCAACTTCCTACTCCGGGCGGTTATTGAGGCTTACTAAATAGAAATACTCAATAACTAAGCTTGGCTCAATCCGGGACGCTGAACTCAGGATCACCGGGTGTCGTACATGCTAGCCACTACACCACCAAAATAGTTATTGGTGTAAATATTGAGTAAGTGTATTTAATTCATTATAATAATAATAGTGTATAATTAATTTATTTTTCAATCTCTGAGCAGCTCAATCTCTAATTACTCTGTGTATTGTGCCCTCTTTTCACCACCTACGCTATGCTATTACGACTCATTTGACATCTGAAATAGCTTCACACGTTTGCTACAAAAACTAGCTGCTAATACATGGTAATAAAGTCCATAATCGCATCAAACGAATGCATTATTAAATCGGTAAAGCCTTAGACATTATTTGTTTTTCGTTTCCTATTTGCATGAACGTTAATATCTAAAGCCTAAGGTTGAAATTCGTATGTTAAGGGGTCTATCAATATTGTTTATAGGTGGTTACCCTCCAAGCTATAGAATGCTGATGACATTATCAGTCATTGTCAATTACATATTGGCACGTGACGGTCACGTGGTCCCAGTTGTAAAGCACTGATTGAAATCAATTTATATGGTTGATATTTCTGCCCTTTTTATAATAATAGGCAAATATTGTTTGATCGTAGCAGTTAGTGATCATTTTATTAAATCTAGATTTCATTTATTCATGATATGAAAAAATAAGATTTTAGTTAAATTGCTTTTGAAATATTTATTTAGGGAATATATGAACGTTATTAGCTTATGAATTCTAAAGACAATATTTTATTAACTGTTTTATTAAATATGTTTAGGAAGGAATGATACGTTCGAAGTTGCTAAGTCAGTTCTCATAAAACAATAATTGTTTTGTGAGAATCATACCAATTATATATAATTGTTCGTATTTATTTTAAGTTTTGAAGTCAAATTTCTTTGCGCGCATGAGAGTAAAATTTCAAGGCCGCGTTATGAGAAATTTTCACGAAAACCGTCATGTCCGTGACGCTAGCATTAGGTTGCCATAGTAACCACTGTTCTTGTCTGACATATGATATATATGATAGTTTCTCCGTTGCTATCTTCATAGATTACCATTTTTAACCTCCGACACATAACGACAGGGTGTTATAAGTGTGATGTGTCTGTGTGTGTATCTGTCTGTGGCATCGTAGCTCTCGAACGGATGAACCCCATTTTGATTTTGTTTATTTTTTGTTTGAAAGGTGAATTAGTCGGGAGTGTTCTTAGTTATGTTTGATGAAACTCGGTTCAAGATGGTTGGGGGGTTTTCAAATGTTTAATTTATTTTATTAATATTTTCTAATATCCAAAACATTTATAATTAGCGGTTCACCCTCGCTTAGTTCGGGTTCGTCCCTAGGTACGTTTTAACGGTTACTATGAAATAGATATTTATATAATTCCTCCACGACCGCGGACACGCCGGCGTTACAGTTAACGATAGATTTCTTAGAAATTTAATTAATTTATTAGAAATTTACCTGGAGGTGTTAAATAACTAATGAAGCGAAACACTTCTAACACGAAACACTTTTAACACGTGTACTCTGTACACACTTCTTTTTTATTATTTTTTCTTTTTGAATTAGGCCAGAACTCGGTCTTAGCGGAAGTTCTGGCCTGAAAACCATTAAATGTAGAATGTCTCATCACTTTTTTATATATACTACACTGTAAGAAGACATATTAAAGTACAAATAAATATTTTAACGACTGGCGTTTTCCCTCAACTTTGCACGTGTATTACTATATCTTCAAAAATTATAGTGCATGTGTTACTCTGATGAATAAGCTATGTTATACCTAGTATAGTATTATATGATCTGTGGTTATACTGTAAAGTTACACCAAAATCCGTTTAGTAGTTTTTGCATCCATCCATCCTCATAAACTTTATAAAATTATAATATTAGTAGGATGGAATATGATCCCCTTCGATGTACGAGTATGATCATCTTGTATCACCTTGCGTAACAATCGTGCGACGCACCATTATAGTATATATAGTTTTGTGATAGGATATCAATAGAAAAACATTTTTAAGCAATACTTAAAATTATTATATCGTATACCACTTTTAGCTTACTTTTAATAAAATTACTAGATTTCCTAAAGACACCGAAACCAATGAACATCAGTTTAAAGATGCTTTATTTATATCTCAAAAGATTATCATTCACTTAATGAGTTACAAGTAGGTAGTTGAATATTATTTACATCGTGAACAACTTAATACAAAACAGAAAAAAATTATTATAGGTACAGAAACATCAAATATGAGTTCATTAGGTAATAGGATTAATACAAAATTTTTATATTTAGTCAAACAATATCATTTTTACATAATATTGTGGGTAGAACGGTGTTACAACTGGAATATTTACGTACTTAATTGGTAAACACAAAGATATAAAGAGCTTGTTACTAGAAGTGATACGGATAGAATTTAGTAATAACAATGAGTATAATAATAAAAATATGTTAACTATTATATTATACTAGTAAATATTAAGATTATATTTTGTTCAGTTGTATAAGTACTTCATTTAAGATTTTTTTAATATTATTATTATTTTTTATTTGTTACATTATAGGTAGGTATGTTGTTTAACACATGATTTTTTAAAGGATTTTGAATTTATGAAATGGTTTTGTTTCTATTTAATTTAATGGTAATTTATTAAATATTTGAACGCCTTCGTAAATTAGATTGTGTTTGCCGTAGTTACTAGTTAGTCCTTGGTTTAATTGAACTTATTTGATTGGAATTTTTTAGTGAATGTTTTAATGTATGTGATTCCTTTGTGAAGGATATATTTGTATGTTTTAATTCGTTTATAATTTTGTATATTAAAATTGAAGTATTATACACGTATGTTTGTTTTATACTCATTTTAGTTTCTTGGTACAGTTTTTCAGTAGGAGTCAAAGAGTCATAATAAAAAAGCACTTTTATAAATTTATTTTGCAGTCTTTGTATTCATATATACATTTTTAAGCAATACTTAAAAATTATTATATAGTTTATTACTTTTAATAAAATTCCTAGATTTCCTAAAGACACTAAAACCAATGAACATAATACAAGTTATCAAACAAAAAGCACTTTGAATGTTTTATGAAAGTAAGGCCAGTTGGAATAGTCCTGGCACGAGCTAGTTTAAGAGGTTAAGTTTATATTGTTGAACTTCTAAGACCGCTTTAAAGGAGAAACTCGGGATGACACAGCCATCCAGTGTTTCATACATTTTATGTAGCGATCAGGTTTATTAAATTTAAACTAAACGTTGAAGTGTTGGTTGTGTGACATTGAAGAGGAAATAATTTTAATCCCGGGAGATATAAAAAAAAAAATCTAAAATTTAACAGAATGTTGTAGTAAAGGTTCGTTCCGTGATGTAGAAGGCATAGATAACATTTTTGCAAGATAAAAAATTTGCATTGATTTCTTTAAATCTGTGTATAGAAGATGTTATTGACAGAATCGACCGTAGTTTTACTCGTTTTTTTTTTTTGCTCCATGCACACCCTTTTTTTTTGCTCCAAGGTCCACTCTTCTATCAGAGAAGTACCAGGAGCAATCCACATGGTACATCGCCCACCGAAGAGGGCCACCTCCCACCGCCCACCGAAGTGGCCCAACACCCTGTGCGTTTCTTGGCTTCGCGCCCGGTTGAGTTGACGGGCACTACTGAGCCCCAACCACGTCAAGGTGAACGCACGTTGGGGGGAACCGTGCACACCCTAGATTATCCCACGTTAAACTAAACTTGAAACAAAATTAGTGACATTAAATATTTTACAAGATCATAAATGAGCAAATAACCTGTACAGATTTTATACAGCTAATTAACATTAAGTAATGTTCCAAGATGTGTCCTAGATGCCCCATTAGCAACATCTTTTATCTGAATCATTTCAGGACGAGTGTAGGGAAATATGGTCCTTTGAACGTATTTCATATAATGTAATTTCATCTAAAGATGATATTTGGTTCGCTGTGATTATTATGCCAAATTTGTTAAAAAATCTTTAGTCATCTTTGTTAGTTAATAATATTGTAGTATTTTTGGCACTGTTTTATTACTTTGTATATTTAATATATATATATATATATATTATATATATATATATATATATATATATATATATATATATATATATATATATATATATAAAGATCCCCTCATAAAAGCCTTTATTTTTATATCCAACTCGATAGTTTTGGAAGAAAATTTTTTTAGACAAATCCGCTCCTGAGCTTCGACATTTTAATTGTTAATAATATTGATATCTATCTATACATATAATAAAATTGTAACTAAGCCGACTCTGTACATTATATATTTTTTGGAAAATCTTATTTAAATAAACATTATTATCGATACAGAGGCCGAATCTATAGTTTATAGAATTTTTGTCTGTCTCTCTTTCTGTCTGTCTGTCTGTCGGTTACCGCATCACAGAAAAACCACTGGAGGGATTTTGATGAAATTTGGTATGGTGATAGCTGGTTATCCGGGTCAAAATATAGGATTCTTTTTACCGCGGTATAATATCGCATTTTTGTGAAAAAATACAAAAACTGCAATGTAAGAGTATACTAATATGTAAAACCTAAGAATTTGGTTTTTGGTCATCTGAACACGGGCGGAGACGCGGGCAATGCTGGTATACTATAATTTACATTTTCCCTTACATAGAAGACAAAGGGAACATGTTTCTGAAAGCCTTTCTTGAAAATGTTTTAACGATTGATTTCTTATAAAAGCAATATATATGAGTAACAGAAAGTTATACATTAACTTTTTATATCCAGTTCATATTATGAAAAATGTTTTATACTTTCTTTTCTATGCCCATTACAAGTTATGTAGATAGTAAAATTGCCCGAATGGAAATGAAAATAAACGTTTGTAAAAACAATTTTTGTATTTTAAGAGTTTATTTCACTAACATATTCTATGATGAAACTTATATAACTCTGTATCTTTGAATATGAGCAAGAAGAGGGTAGAAACTATGTCAGGTAATATAGCATGACTTTAATTTATAACGTAACTACTCGTATGTCATCTCACCGACTCTCATTGCAACTTTTAATTTTATTAACTAAAAGGTAAAAAATAATTGAAAGGGGGTTTTAATTTACTATAGATATCTAAACAGACATTTTCGAAGTCGCTGCCAGCCGATGTGAATGAAAGTAAATCTATTGTGATCATTATTATATATATATATATATATATATATATATATATATATATATATATATATATATATATATATATATATATATATATATATATATATAAAGTAAATCTAATGCATCACTAATTGATGTACAATATTTTAACTATAATTAAAGTTCGTACCTTGTCATATTTACCTATTAGATATTCATATCTTAAAACATTGTCGATTAGAATGCTCCTCCTTTTCGGAAGTCGGTTAAAAATCGAATTTCAATTATAAACTTTTTGCTACGGAAATCTATAAACTTCTACTGTTAAATGTCCTACATCACAGGCTGCTTTTGCTAAGTAAGCATTTATTGCAAGGGAGTCGTAGGTATGTAACATCTTACATGTTTATAACAAATATTTTTCACCATCGTGTATGCTATGGAATTTAAACGAATTTACAGATTTAAGGTGTTTCCTTTGTTTTTCCCGTAGAATATGAGTGAAGATTTTATTAAAATTTTAGGCTGATTATTTTGTTATTACCTTTGAAACCGTACTTCAGTCGCTCATAACGAACTTTGTCGTGTTTACTTGATGTTGTTTTAGATGACGCACACAATAAAAAGTTTTTTAATTTTGTTTATTTTAATACTAGCTTTTTCCTTTAATTTAATCAATCAATCACCAACATATCATATACTAAAACCTTCCCGAAACACGCCACATCTTATGGTATGAGTATTATTCCGATCGGTTCAGTAGTTATCGCAGTATAACCGAACAAAAAAATCGGCTCTCCATTTATTAGAATAGATATTTTTTCTATCTCTAGACGGACAAATTGTTGTTACTTGTAAGATAGGATTTATAATTCAAATATAAATTCCTTAGGAAAATCAAACCCGTAAGTAACTGTCGATACAGAAAGAGAGAGAAAGAGTGAGATTCAAATGCCATAATATGATACCAAGTATTTATGAACAAATTAAAAAAAGTACATAGCAACAAAAAAAACATAATATTATTATAGATATTACCCCGAATAATATATTTTGTATTAAATATTTATTATTTATGATTCATTCATACATTTGCGCTCCACTTACCTCAACCCTCTGTAAATATGTCAGGGGCGTCCATAACTAGGTTATCCTGGTATTGAACTTCGAAGATGTCTTCTGTAATGAAATACTTTTCAAATTAATGGAAAATTTAATGCTATTAGGAAATTTATATATAATTCTATACCAACTCTTTGTTTTGACGAGGCTTTTCAATTCGTTTTATTTATTTAGTATGGTTTTGTGAATTTTAAAATTTTCTTTTAATAGTATTTTTTTATTACACAATTTTTACATTATGGCCTTTTCTTATATAAACTTTTAGGTTACGATACATCCAAACAATATTTCAGAAAACAACTAACAAAAACTAAACAACAGAGCATACATACACGCCCGAACATTCATTTATGCATAATCAGTATGAATTGTGTCTTTTATATTGAAAATATTATACACAGGTAGCCCCTTCAGGACAGGATTATATATACAGGTAACCTTCAGGACAATAATAAAATATATTACTTTATGTCATAATTTAACTACGAACTGATGTTTTTGGAATCCGTCCGGATATTCCACGCGCAAAGAATTAAAAAACATACATACATAAAAACTTTAATACGTGTATATTTGTAAGTAGTGACGTATATGTATAATTGTAGTGCCATGGTCGCGCTGACCACTAGTTAATATCGGATATACTATCACCTAGGGCGTAGGCGGAGTAGGGCGGAAAGTAAATAAAAGAGAGTGACAATACTATTTTTCTCCGTCGATTCCAAAAAATGTAGAGGCCCAACAGTCGAATACAAGAAAATACTGACACACTAAATTAAAATGTGGGTAGCTAAATAATAGATTTGGTTTTTCCCAATCATGTGCACTGACATTGAATCAATGTCACGGCTAATTGATAAAGGTATCATTGATTGATTCGTCACGCAACAAGAATACAGCTCTATGGCTTATAATTTACGAGTACAATAAATATATATCGATTTGAATATTGCCTCATATCATGACCGACCTAATTTTATACATGCATTATTGTTTGTTTGTTGTTGTTTTAGTCTTTAGAAAGAGCTTTTGTACCTATATTATATATTTTCTATACATTTAATAAAAGTCTAACTGAGTCGAATGTGTACATTAAATATTTTTTGGAAAATCTTATTGAAATAGTCATTATTATCAATACAAAAGCTGAATCTATAGTTTTAAGATTTTTCGTCTGTCTGTCTGTTTAGGACGCATCACGAGAAAACCACTAGACAGATTTTAATGAAATTTGGTATTATGGATACTTTTTACTACGGGAAATTTTTTACTAGCATTTTTTGAAATTTATCCCATAATGGATACAAACCTACCTTATTAGTTTTTTTTTTGGAATTTTTGCGCGAGCGAAGCCGCGGGTTCTGCTAGTAATATATATACAACAACAACGCAAAATTCTTAACTAAAGATGCTGTATGTTCATACAAACTTTCAACCCAGACAAATTCGAATCCAAGATCTCCAATAAAAACTAAACTTTTAGTACTCAAAGGAAATCAAAAGTACGCTAGTAATAAATTTGACTAACAGCGTAGAAAATGGGTATATCTGCATTATTTACATAAACTTCAAAATCTTACTGAAAGACAATTTATGTTCAAATATTCAAAATTTATATAGCAATCTTCAATGTTACTTTTATCTTTATATATATAATTCTTCTGTGAGTGTGTATGCCACTGAACTTCTCTCAAACGACTGGACCGATTTTGATGAAATTTTTTGTGTGTGTTCAAGGGGATCTGGGAATGGTTTAGATTCACAATTTTGTCCAAAAAGTTTGAAATTTTCAAATTAAAGACGTGTAGACAGGACAACGTCTGTCGGGTCCGCTAGTTTATATATATAGCACAATGTTATGATTTATGTAGAGCAAATATTTAAAAATGTCATAGAGACAGATTTCTCTTAAATACCTGAACAACCGAGGCTTGCTCAGTGTTTTTTTTTTGAACAGATATAAAAATTGAGTTTTTTCAGCAAAAAACACTGAGATTTAGGTAACGCTATATTATTTGATACCAAATATAGATATATTACTAGAGTATTACATAATATTATTTCTATATTTTAAGTACACGTGTTTTCTCCTTTACTGCACAGAAATCCTCAATAACTTTACTTGTCTAGCTCTTGGACCTCGTCTCGGTTATATCGGTTAGCAGACACAAAAATATACAGCCGTAATAAAAACCTTGCCTTTTTTTTTGAAGTCGGCTCAAGAATAACAAGTGTCCAACTAAAAATAGAATAACACTTTTGAAAATCTACCACATAACTAAAACTGAATAGAGTAAATTTATAAAGGACCCTAAATTGTCTGAACTATGCAATCCAATTACTCTGTTGTAGCAACAGCATATAGAACACCTGCGCCATATAGATAAATAAGTGGGTTTAGACTTTTATGCTATAAAGTATTAAGCTTTTACTAGTTATTTACTGCGATTTGGCTCGTGTGCTTTTATTTTGTCCAAGCTCATTAAAATGAAAGCTCCTAGAATGGAAAGTTAAAATTGTATCTCAGAATCTACTTAACTGATTAAAATGGAATATAAAAATATTAAAGAATGAAAATAATTTAGTTTCAGTTGTAGTCGAGATACATCACTACATGTATGTACCTATATAGAGAAGACACCGTCATCCTAAGATTCTATGTTGAGATTTTGGGAAGCTGGGCTTGGAAAAATCATCTAATAGCCCATTTGTGCAGACATTCTATTTTTTATTCCATTATTGAATTTCGTTTTCCATATTTTTCACAATACTTACGCATTAGCAGATGACCATCTTTTAGTAATCCCCTATGGTTAATCAGAAAGTTCTCCCAGCATCACATCAAGCAAACATTTCTTATAAGGGGCCTCTACAGCTTACATGTGGACCTGAGTCGCTATACAAGCCTTAAAAAGTACCACCTGGCTTCTTTGAGTCCTTGAATTCTGAAGCGATACACAATAATAACAACTAAAAATTATAGTTATGAACAAACACTTTAACAGTCAATGTTTAAATAAATATAGATAATATAACCAAACTTATGTAAACCAACATATGAACTTCGCTAAGCTATATATATAACGATGCCTATATTTTCATTAATTGATCAAATTCTAAGCATTGAATTCATTGTTATAACATATATTCCAACATTCAATCTTGGATTGCTTAGAACATAAACATAAAGTTATTATAATAAGTATTAATGATACTCAGATTAAGAAATATTATAGACACAGCTTCATAGAACTAAACATGAAGCCAAACAATGTTTTAATATAGTATACAAATAACAATTTGTATACAGAGTGATAAGAAAATAATAAAAAAGCTAATATCTACATATATAATAATATATAATATATGTATCTCTTTTTCAAATGAAAGAGAGCTAAAACTTAAAAAATATAAAAGAATTATTTTGTTACTAGCAGAACCCGCGGCTTCGCTAGCGCTAAAACTTCAGAAAAACTAAAAAAGTAGATTTCATACAAACTTTCATCCGCTATTTTATTTACCCCCTTATGGGATGAATTTCTAAAAATGCTAAAACACGTATTACTTTAATTGTATTGAAGAGTATTAATACCAAGTTACACGTAATTCAGATCATAAATAATTTTTGGGTTGTATTATAACGTGTTTTCCCGTGGGAATGATATTATCTGACGCGGTAAAAAGTAGCCTTTGTCACTCAACTATATCCATACAAAAATAAAATATTTTTTTGGAAAATCTTATTGAAATAGACATTATTATCGATACAAAGGCCGAATCTATAGTTTTTAGATTTTTTGTCTGTCTGTCTGTCTGTCTGTCTGTCTGTCTGTCTGTCTGTCTGTCTGTCTGTGTGTCTGTCTGTTACCGCATCACAGAAAAACTACTGGAGGGATTTTAATGAAATTTGGTACGGTCTCATAGCTGGTTATCCGGTTAACATATAGGATACTTTTTACCGCGGGAAAATATCTTATTTCTGAGAAAAAATACAAAAACTGCAATGTAAGAGTATACTAATATGTAAAACCTAAGAATTTGGTTTTTGGTCATTTGAACGCGGGCGGAGCCGCGGGCAATGCTAGTATTAATATAATATCCACTGAATCCAAAAAATGTAGGCATTTTCAAATTAACTACTAAACTCAATTAATTATAAACATTTGAATAATTTGATAATTACAAAGAGATGAAATTGAAATAAATTATATTTCTTACTAATTTACAGGTGTTAATAGGAAATTATATACTATAAAAATAATAATCATTGTATACCATTGTTAAACCACCATCCTCGAAAATGAAGCTTATCTAGTGAAAAGATACAATAACTAGGCTCAGAATCAACCCTACGCCCTTTAAATTGACCTTTCCTGTTAATAAGCAGAATTTTAAATTTTAATGTTCAGTGGAAAATACACTACACTACTTTTGTATTGATTTATCAACATACTAGTGACTCGCCCTCGTATCGTTCGGCTTCGGTACGTTTTAACGGTTAGTAGGGAATAGATAGATATATAGAATGTGTGATGCGTGTATTCAGTCCTTTTTAACGTCCCACTGCTGGGCACGGGCCTCCCTTCAGTACGAGGGGGATCAGGCCATAGTCCACCACGTTGGCCAAGTGCGGGTTGGCGGACTTCACATGTCTTTCGAAAACATGCTAGGTTCTCTTAGACGCGCAGGTTTCGCACGATGTTTTCCTTCACCGTAAGGCAAGTGGTAATCATGTTAGAAACGATTAGCACATGAAAATATCAGAGGTGCGAGACCCGGGATTTAAACCCGCTTCACTCGGTTTCCCAAGTGAGCGCGTTACCACTGGGCTACCACTGCCTCATATAGAATGTATACATATTTATAATGTCACTTATGTTTATGTATTTCATATTTATAACGTTAGTATTTATTTGCCTTCCATAATAAAATGATTTTTGTAGATTTGTGAATATTCTATTGTACGATACATATGTATTTAACATCCTCGGTGGTCTAGTGGCTAACATATTATATAGCTGCATGTCTAGGAGTTTGAGTCCTGGGTCGGACCAAGTTTAGTTAGTGAGTCATTCTATTGAGAAAGACTCAGTAAAGGCCCGGCGTTCCCCGGACTGTCAGTCTATCAGTTATCATTTTTTTTTTAATAAATCTTTCTTATCCATATTAAGTGAGCAATTCTTGTATATATATTTTATTTCGTTTATCGAAAACGGCTCTAACTATTTGGATCAAGCTTTGTATTTTTTTGTAATCTCGGGATCTAGTAATCAAAATAAATCCGCAATAAAATCCGAAAAGATAGTTTTATTTAAAATGTCAAATATTCGCGTAACTAAAAGAAAGTATTACTAAAAATATAGATAACAAGTTTTATACACAAAAAGCAGTAACATCATATTTAGGTTAAATTGTTAAAGGATCAAAGATCAAGTCCGTAAAGGATGGAGTCTGTACCGTTTATCCGGAATGAGGGCTTCTTCGAGGTTCCGGACTGATCTGATATATACATTTTATATCTTTTGTGTATTTTCACAAACGTCTCATTTAAAGGTATTTTTTGATGTCCCTCATACCTTTAATGTACTTAGACACAACATTAGGTTACTCTAAATAATTTTATTGCTATGTGGCATTAAAGTAATTTAGTTTTTAAACGACTTGAAAAACTTGTACTTTTTGTGTATGTTATAAAATATTTACGCTAATGGTTAACCAGATTAATAAATTTTTTTTGAATTGAAGTAGAAATATGTAAAAAAGAGATAATTCTTAAAATCGTGCCATTATTCTCTTCAAATTTTGGGTTTTAACCATTTTTAATATAATTACCCCTTGCCTAGTTGTGAAGTAAAACACCGTAATAAAATATGTATGTATGTCTGAGAGTATCTAACTAGTTTTTGAAAGATTCATCATGTTCGTCGATGTTCGTCAACTTGCATTTGGCAAGCGTGGTAGACTATGACCTGATTCCCATTGTAGAGTCTGTGGCATATTAAAATGGCTGAATTATTATTATAATATTAATTCAAAATATTTAGTAAATATTGTTACTACAGATCATTAATAAAAATATCCATAACAAAATTTTAACATACTTGTAATAAATTATAGGTTTACTGAATATAAAAGTGAAAAGATTTAATTATTTTTGTGCAACTTAAAATAGTAACGTGAAATGAAGTTACAAAATTATAAATACCAAATTTTATACAGCATTTTTTCGTTTTTCGCTTTATGGACTAGGCGTCAGTAATATACAAATGAATGCGACCTTTTTGACATTCACGCTACGAAAATGTAATGCATATTAATATACTCTGTTAGATTCCTAACATTTTTACTTTACAGTGCAAAAGTTAGATTTGTAGATTTTGAAACGCAATCTCTTATTTACATACTAAAATAAGCATTTTCAAATAGTCATTTAAATTTTTTCGAGTGTCCACTTTTTAGCATTCATTCTACTGTACTCCAATAATATTGAGGCCATATCGATTTTATCTATATAAATAAAATGCTTTGTCCTGACTGATGAATCAATGAACAGCCAGCTGGTCGTAGAAAGGTCAAACTTAGAGAACGTATTCCTTTTATGATGTAGGCATCCGATAAGAAAGGATTTTTTTGAAATTCATCTCTCTCCTCTATTTTAGGTCCTTCCTATAATAGAGGATGAAAGATTGTATGAAACTGCTTGTGGCCAAAAAGATAAGGGGGTCGCATCATTTACTACTATATATTGCTACTAGCGACTCACCCTCGCTTCGCTCGGGTTCGTCCCTAGCTTGATTCTCCACACAAACTTTCATCCCCATTTTCACCCCCTTAAGGGATGATTTTCGGGATAAAAAGTATTCTTGTCCTTCTCATGGCCTCACACTATCTTCTTACCAAATTACATCTAAATCACTTCAGTAAATCCAGAGATTACCCCTTACAATGTCACAAACTCACAATCTCACAAACTTTACCTCTTTATAATATTAGTATAGATGGACTAAGTTAAGTGAATCTAGAGTAGCCGCGGGCAGAAAGCAAAAATGATAAAATACAATTATGAAACTTACAAAAAGGAGCAGAAGGAGGGTAACTGTAAGTTTCAGGTGTACATAACATTGGGTCTTTAAAAATAACGTAAATATTACCTTTTAATAGTATGTTAGTTAAAAAACCATTTTAGCCGAGTTGCAACATTGTACTCTCTTCTTCTAACTTAAAAAAATGCTCGAAAAATAGACGTAAATAATTTACAAAATATTATACGTTCAATATGTTTTAAGTTACTGGATATTTTGAGTAACGATCGCTACTACGCTACGAAATTAAATTTGTTATCATCTTAAATAAATAATATAAAACACGAACTTATTTTTGCAAATAATAAAGAATGTAATGCGTAAAATTTCCATTTTAGTGTATTTAAATATGTTAGTAAAAACAACATAATATTCGGCGGTACGGAACACTCGGTGCACGAGTCAAAATCATACTCACACATTTGATAATCATTACGCCCATGAAATTATATATTAATTATTATAACATAAAGCCAAAGTTTTTTTTTGTAATTTGATTCGATTTGAATTGATTTGATTTCGATGCCGCATGTTCTGTTAGTCATATAATATAATAAATAAAATTATCGTTTAAATTATATATCAATTAGAATAGTCTGGGCCACTAGCTATATTTGTTTGTAGCTACCGTCTAAGCGTAGGTAAATGCTACGTAAAGTTATCTTTATAAAGAAACGAAACATTTGCTTCTGAAAATCTTTTTGGTAGAGAAATATTTCGTTAGCAGGTTGGTTCAACGTAAATAACGATCTAACAATCCATACTTGTTAAAGTACGCAAACTCTCAATGTATTGGAATGTATGTATGTATTCAGCCCTTTTTAACGTCCCATTTGAATATCTTTTATTAAATAAAGTATTTATGTATATGAAAATATAACATTGGTTTTAATGTTTTCTACATTCATATAATATGTTTATAATATAACTAGCGACTACTATTAACAGTGATTAATTAATTATATATTAGGCAATAAGATGGAATATTATACTAGTATTTCATTCACGCGAAAAATACTGAACGGATTTTGATGAAACTTTACAGTAATGCAGATTATATATTAGAAAAACATAAAAGCTATAACTACCAAGATGTAGTAGGTACATAAGTAAGCTACACGGGAAAACTCTATTTATAAAGTTTTAATTATTTGACATTTATCGGCTTTGCCATCGTTATTAAATTTAACTTATAAACTGGGTTAAACTCAAAGGGACACATGCTAGTGCTGTAGTTCCTGATATTATAATCTTTCATCCGGCCTTTCGGTGACTCTGTATGGAGGCCACGTCCGGTCAAGGAAGATATAAAATACGTTTCAAGGAAAGGCGGGCTATACTTATTCTTTATTATTATGATATTTTAAACACTCAATATCATATTATTCTATTATATTTGCAGAAATAATAAGTGAGTATTTTGTATTTTGTTATTTCTTCACATATGAATCTATTAGATTAATAAATACATGTTAGGAAAAATCGTTAGGTTAGGTTAGTATTAAACGAAATGGCGGGTATTAGATTGCCAAATGGCGAAGTCTCAAAAGCTTAGCCAGATCATAAATTGGCGGATTCAGCGATCGACTAACTCAGGTAAAGTCACAGGCAGTTGTAGTATCTACATAAAATGATGCGGTCAAAGTGATACTTTAGTGCCATTTTTCGGTATGCATTTTCTCAACTCTACATTTAAACATAAAAAGCATTTTTGCGTCTGGTAAATGTAATCATGTCACGTTTGTTACTTTTGTAATATATTATTCAAAGCGACCGTAATATTTCATATGGACATGCATTGCTAGTGGTTTTTACAACTATAATATTTCATATGCATAAATACACGTATTTCATATCAGTATTGAATAACATGTTAGGAATGAAAAAAATGATAAAGAAGGATATTATAACTATTTTTTTTAAAGCACTAAATTACTTATACTTAATCAAGGTTTAAAACTTTAAATTGATCTTTGATGTGATATTTTGTAAACACAATTTTTTTATAATAAATGTTGGAAGTTTACAGCGAATTTAGAACTCAACATAATATCCTTTCTATACAAATCTAATAGCGATTGATTTTTTTTTTAATTTTTCCGATGTTTTAATAGTAATTCTGCTCTTTGGGGTTGAAGACAAATTCAATAAAACAAACATCATAAAAAAGGTGCAGCCGTTCTCGAGTTATAAATGTTGTAACAAATCCGAATTTGTTTTATATATATATATATATATATATATATATATATATATATATATATATATATATATATATATATATATACTAATATATATATATATATATATATATATCATATATATATATATATATATATATATATATATATATATATCATGTACTAAAACCTTCTCCGAAACACGCTGCATCTTATGGTATGAGTATTATTTCGATCGGTTCAGTAGTTATCGCAGTATAACCGAACAAAAGAACGGCTCTCCATTTATTAGTATAGATATAGATTTTGAAATCCATTTTCGTTATTATAGCATTTATATTTACAAAGGAGACATTTTGGTAATAGAGAACAGGTACTATATAAATAAAAAATGTGCCAAAATTAATAACAAAATAAATTATTTGGGACGTAGTACACATGACTAATCAATAGCACGAAAATGAATAAACGGCTTTATGGGTGTATATATTATGAATACAAAGCAAAGAGATAGGATTGGAATTGAATTCCTTCCAATTCGATTTCATTGCCATGAGCTATGGACCCTAGCAGCATAATCTTTTTGAAAAGCTGATTGATGTGTTAAGGTGGCTGCCTCGCTGCTCATCTGCATATATCTATACACAACAAAGCATTATCTATATTGAAATAACCTATCTATATATACCCCTGGGATACTATATAGGCGCATATAGTAGTAGCCCAGTGGTAACGCGCTCGCTTGGGAAACCTTAAGTAGTGGTTTCAAATCCCGAGTCTCGCACCTCTCAGATTTTTGTGTTGTTTTTTTTTAGTGTTATTAATAAAAAAAAACGATTATAATCGAATATAAAACCACTGGATGGTGTCTAGTAATTTTAAGTATATTTTAGGGTCAGTGTGTAACGTTATTTTTATTCTTATTCATAATAAAGGAGTTTAAGGACGATTTTTGATTCATCTCAATATACTCATAATATCATGGTTTCAACATTAATACCAAGATAAAAAAATATATTTATTATTTTACATTTATGCCTGAATTTTTAGCGTTCTAGCTAATAAACACGCATTATCATTCCACAAACACACTGAATATGACACGTATACAAGGAATCTACTAATCAATAACCTCATTTTATTAAAGTCGGTTAGAAAAGAGGAGAAAGTTCACAATCGGAGAAAACATCGCATAATATACAAAAATATATCTGAATTGAGTACGTGCCTAGAAGTACCCTTTGAAGTCGAACAATAAAATGAGTTGTATTAAAACTCATCCAGCCACTTCGAGTAACGTACAATGAAACAGATAGGTAGAAAGATAAAAAAATATTTTGGCTTCTATCATATTTTCCGCCCACGTTCAGATGACAGAAAACCAAATTCTTAGGTTTTTCATATTAGTATACTCTTACATTGCAGTTTTTGTATTTTTTCTCAGAAATGGGATATTTTCCTGCGGTAAAAAGTGTACTATATGTTGACCCGAATAACCAGCTATCACCATACCAAATTTCATCAAAACCCCTCTAGTAGTTTTTCTGTGATGCGGTAACAAACAGACAGACAGACAGACAAAAATTCTAAAAACTATAGATTCGGCCTATGTATCGATAATAATGTTTATTTCAATAAGATTTTCCAAAAAATATTTTATGTACAGATTCGGCTTAGATACAATTTTATTATATGTATGGATAAAATGATTCAAGTATATACATAAACTTTTTAAATATTATGTACTTTAGAGTGAATAAGAAAAAATACTTATACATTTCTTAAATGTTTTAATAACTTCTTGTTCTAGTTAATTATCCGAAAACTACCTTTAACTTTTAAACTTTAGTTTAAAGATATTTTAACACATCAGGATTAATACTTCTTCCACAGACAGCTGTTTGCAAATTCGTCAGATGAATAATACATGAGCATTAGTTACTTCGATGTAGGACATTTAGGTTTTCTTACATACTCTTCTTACTGTAAGGAGCTTTTTGCATCATATATATATATATATATATATATATATATATATATATATATATTATATATATATATATATATATATATATAAATTGAAACTCATCCAAATCTGTCCAGTGTCCAATCGTCTAAACGTGAAGCAGCAACGTGAACTGAAAACCTAGTTTTGAGGGAAGTGAGGGTAAATCTTATATGTGCATACGAATTTATTTAGACTTTACAATATCTAGACTCAAAAGTTTCTTAAACACTTAGATAAGTAAAGCAAATCAATCTTCTACCAAAACCCTCCAATTCCTATAAATTACCATTTTCCACTGATGATGATTGATCTCCTGGAAATTGTGTCGCTGCTACATAAAACCTTTAACATAAAATTGCGCACCTAAAGCCGGACTTGGATGGAATAGTGAACTTTCAAAAGGATTTTCTTTTTACGTCGTCTCACGGTTCGCAAATGGTATTTGTGTTCTACTCGCTTTCAAGTTTCACGTGAAAATTGAGTTTAATATGTACAGATTGGCTTGTTATATGTTGTTGAAGCTGAAATAAAATGTAAAATTAATTTTATGATGTAACACCACACTGGCCCTATTAAAGATTTTTGGTAATAATTTGTAGAAGAAAAGGGTACATTGGTATTAGAATGAGTTCATTATTAATAAAATAAACTTTGTCAATTATAATTTGTGAAATGTATCGGTTTATTAGATTTTTTTACACATGAGAATGATTATTTTTTGAAGTTATACTTCTTTTGGCGCGTTACGAAAAATGAAAAATTAATGACGAGAGTGACACATTTACAGTACAGTATGAAGTTTGTCGTTATTTACTACAGTGTAAAGTTAGTCGTTAAATCTTCCTTTAGTATAGTGTGAAGAAGAAGGCACACACGTTTGGTTCTCGTGACTCCTGCACGAATACGTAAATCCAATGTGGCGGATGTAACAAAATGACGGTTTACACTTTCCATAGTGAATCTTATGATATGGATATCAAATGAAAGGGTTTGTTGAGCGAAACACAATAAGCAAAGTGACGTCCTTGTAAATTTAATATGGCAGACTCCCAAAGATGGCGGACTGTTTTTTATGCACACGCATGATATATATTATGTATATCATATGAAAGAGTTTGCTGAGAAGAATACGATTTTTTTTAAAAAACATAAAAATCAAGCTTTAATTTAAATGCTCTAAAAAAAAGGAAGTATAACCTCTGACGTGCGTACGTAAGTAAACATACACTTATTTTTTACTAAAAAATTCTAGAGAAATGTCAATTCCTAAGGTTAGTTATTTATGTTTATTCACTAGCTAATAGTTATAAACGTAAAAAAATATCTACCTACTTCCTCGATACATACTCACAGATAAAAGGATAGATAAAATGTAAATGATGGAAATGCAAAACAGCTGCTTTAGCATCTGTTTCCAAAAAATCCACCAACACCGATACAAAACCCCTGCAACATATTATACTAAAGACATAAAAACTGTAATATACGGATATATAAACCTAGACCAGGGTGAAATAGTAAGAGGATTAAAGGATTTGGGGGCGCAATGTGACTAATGATTCTGTGTTGCTTTCAGAGTATGAGTTTTTCTTTCCATTGCGTTTTGGGTTAATGTCTTAGGAGAAAGTTTTGGTTACACCTGTGTATTTGTACTCAGCCCTTTTTAACGTCCCACTGCTGGGCACTGACCTCCCTCCAATACGTGGGGTTTCAAGTCATAATCAACCTCGCTGGCCAAGTGCGGGTTGGCGGACTTCATATGTCTTTCGAAAACTTGCTAGGTTCTCTCAGACATTCAGGTTTCCTCACGATGTTTTTACCTTTAATGTAAGGGAAAGTGGTAATCATGTTAGAAATGATTCGTACGTGAAAATATCATAGGTGCAAGACCTGGGCTTTGAACCCACTTCACTCGGTTTCCCAAGAGAGCGCGTTTGGTTATTAATAAAATAACAAGCTACAATTACAATTTACACACCACCAATATATTGATTTTACTATGACCGTATTGGATTAAATTTTATTTTATTAGTTGGCTGTATGAAATAAGTGTTTGCCTGTTTATTTTTTTTATATTGTAACCTGATGGCGTCACTACTTTACTTCCTTCTTCCG
This sequence comes from Brenthis hecate, assembly GCA_951806755.1. Lineage (NCBI taxonomy): Eukaryota > Metazoa > Arthropoda > Insecta > Lepidoptera > Nymphalidae > Brenthis > Brenthis hecate. The sequence goes on from OX638259.1 coordinate 7,429,352, forward strand.
GTTTTGTAAAGCAAGCGTCTAGCGTCTACTTACTGTGCAAGTGTGAATTTCAATAAACTTTTCATTAGAAGTCTTGTTTATTAACCTAATCTCAATAGACCAAAACTTTCTTGCAAGTAACTATATATTTAACAAAGATCTCTTTAAGAAGATATAATAATATAGTTTATTTATATACACATAACAAACAAACAAACAAACAAACAAACGATCAAATTATAGAATGACATCATGTCTAAGCCTCTATTTTTCTTCATGGCATGCAGTATATTTCCACACACTAATAGCATTTAAAGTTACTGAGCCCTTTGTTGTTTTGGGGTAAACTGTTAGGTATCTTAATTTTGAGTATATCGGTGCTTGTTTATTTCCACTTACGTAGCGATAGCATTTGTTTGTTGCTATTTACAGGACAATCTTTCGAACTATTAAAGGGACACTAAAAAATCACTGAGAAAAATCTACGCTATATATAAGTAGTATTTACTAATTTTATCAACTTACTAAAGTGCTAAATTATTTAATATTTACGCATACATAACTTTCGGTATCCTCCTTTTTATATCAGAATTAGCGATTCACCCGTCGCTCGAGTGTATCCCTGGTGTCTGTTGTATTTATATTATTACTAACAGAACCCGCGGCTTCCCTCGCGCTATAACAACAAAATAAAACTAAAAAGGTAGGTTCCATACAAACTTTCATCCCCTATTTTACCCCCTTATAGAATGAATTTCAAAAAAAAATTTCCTCTTTATAATATCAGTATAAATATAGATGTTAGTATAGGTATACCTATATTATGACCTGAAGTGTAATAAAACATGCGTTGAACGCTCATAATAGTTTATTTTATATCTGTTTACATTAATAAATATAGTAAATATTTTCTTTTAATAATTTTATATGTAACATATATGTGAGACATATTATAATCTGTTCTTTTAATACTTTATTACAGATAAAAGTTATAAGGTCAATAAAATCTCTTACGACCTTTTATAAAGAAACGACTTAGAAAATGAAAAACTTTATCCGAATGACATCGTAAAAATACCGAAAATAATAAGATATTTCTTACGGAGTAAACAACCCAATGTTTTTTCTTCGCCTCAATTAAAATCTAGGGTAGTGGCTTTAACAGTGGATCGATTTACATTTCAGTAGTCTGGTCCAAATGAACGCATGAAATTAATTAAAAATAAACGAATGTTTATCCATACAGTGTTAGTAAATTTTTTAACCTGTTTTTTGAGCATGTCTTATCTATTGGTCAACATGTCTGTCTATTGGTCTAGTCCAGCGGCTAGCATGTAGAGCTGCAGGTCGTGAGATTTTGGGTGCAAATCCCGAGTTGGATCGAAAAGGTTCTTCATTTCGAATTTTTCTCAGATTTTTTGTTGTCTACAAACTACATCGATTATAGAAATCAACTTGTTTAGAAAGGCAGATCTGACTTTAAGAAAGTGTAAGTATATATATATATATATATATATATATATATATATATATATATATATATATATATATATATATATATAATAAAATTGTAACCAAGCCGAATCTGTACATTAAATATTTTTTGGAAAATCTTATTGAAATATACATTATTATCGATATAAAGGCCGAATCTATAGTTTTTAGAATTTTTGTCTGCCTGTCTGTTACCGCATCACGGAAAAACCACTGGAGGGATTTTGTTGAAATTTGGTATGATGATATATCTGATATAGGATACCTTTTACCGCGGGAAAATGTTTCATTTCTGAGAAAAAATATAAAAACTGCAATGTAAGAGTATACTAATATGTAAAACCTAAGAATTTGGTTTTTGGTCATAGGAACGCGGGCGGAGCCGCGGGCAATGGTAGTGTAATTTATTTATTGTAATTAGTCTTGTCTTGATATTGCAAGAGACAGAAACCATACCATATATAGATAATTTACTACTAACTGCTTCGGCGGTAGAGTGGCTAGCATGTACAGCTGTAGATCCGGAAATCCTGGGTTCAAGTCCCGGGTTGGGCCAAATTTCTTTACTGAGTTTTTCTGTTAAGATATACTCAGTAGTAGCAGAGCCTCGGAGAGTACGTAAAACCGTCAATCCTGCGCCTTAGCTCTCACTATGTATGTGGAATAGTGAATAGAGGGTTCACTTATGTATGTTTGCGCGCACACTTGTGCACTATAATATCTCCTGCACAGTTGGCTAGTCTCAGATTGGAAGTCGTGGCCGAAATCAGTCAGAAGGACATCATCATTAAATATATATACATAATATTATACATAGATTAATTTGATTTTTATTATATTACATAACTATAACAACATTATAATATATAGTCTGTACTTACATTACATAACAATTGTGTTCTAAATACAATGGGCGTACGTAACGGGGTGGAAAGTGAGCTTTTCATAAGGTAGGTATCGAGCTGTCTGATACGATCGAACGTAAGCGTAGATATATATAATAACAATAGGTTTGTAATAGTTTGTAAAACCTTTGTTTATATAACAAATATTGGCTTCCAGTTATGCTTGAATAAAAAAATGACTACAAAACCATGGCTACGGGTTTAAAATTGATAAAGAAAATACTAAAGACATTAACATACATTTTGTTTTATTTTTTCAATGAGTCGTTGTCTCAGTGCCTATTTCTATAAAATATTTATTCGTACAATACGTTTTATTTTAAAAAAAAGCCTAAAACAAAATAAAATAAATACTATTTATTATTATTATTATTAAATATATTTTATCTATATAATATGAATATAAATCTTAGACATTAAGTTTTTTTTAAATAGAGGAAAAAACTCTCTATTGTAAATTACAACAAGTATTGATCGTTTCAAAACATAAACACTTAGACGGAAACGTGGGTTATTTACACTACTATTATATAGACGAAAGATTTGTATTTTTGTAACGAATAAACCCAAGTATTACTGGACCGATTTAGATTAAATTTGGTAAGAAGATAGTTCAAAACCCTAAGAAGGACATAGAATATTTTTTATTCCGGAAATCATCCTTTAAGGGGGTGAAAATGGGGATGAAAGTTTGTATGGGGAATTAACCTAGGAACTAACCCTAGCGAAGCGTGAGTAACTCGCTAGTTTGTATATATTTAAGCCATTATAGCAAGATAACACTCGACTACGAGAAGAAGTATCAAACGTTCCACGACAAATTGATATACTCCTTCATAAATAGCATTTTAGCATATTAGTGATGTCAAAATGAAATACATTTCGATTTTTCTATATTACATATTATATTTGTATTAATATTAAAATTGTCTTCAACGCTGATACAAAGCCATTCTCAGATTAAACCACGTTACCTATTAGAAGTCAGTGGACAACCAAAATGAGTTAGTTTACTAAAACAATTCATATCAAATGTAATAACTACAATACAAAGTTATAAACCTTGCAACAATGCATTTCTAAGTATATCTAATATTCTGTCCATTTATTGCACTTGTAGATATCGAGTTGTAGCAAAGTAGGGATAGAAACTACATTACATACATCTCGTGTCACGATGTTGGTCCGCGATGAACTCCGAAACTATTTTTAACTTAATCTTAACGTATTTTTGTTCAAAATGTGTGATTTGTTCCAACTTAAAAATTAGGATAATTTCCATCCGGATTATTTCCTTTTTTTATAGCATAATTAAAAATTTTCAGCCTGCTAGTCTTTAACATAACAATGTATGTAACTCTTATTAATTTATTAAAGGCTAAAATGTGTTTGTTATGTCTTTTGTTAAGAAGCAATGGTGTATTGAATCTAGGTCATTCTATTTCATAAGAGAATGTTTTTGGATCTTAAAGGGAACTTTCATCAAATGTTTTCCATTGGATATTATTCCGCTACACAAAATTAATTCAGAACGCTAATCTATACATATAAAAAAAATTGTAACTAAGCCGAATCTGTACATTAAATATTTTTTCAAAAATCTTATTGAAATAAACATTATTATCGATACAGAGGCCGAATCTATAGTTTTTATAATTTTTGTCTGTCTGTCTGTTACCGCATCACAGAAAAACCACTCTAAAGGGATTTTGATGAAATTTGGTATGGTGATAGCTAGTTATCCGGGTTAACATATCAATACTTTTTACCGCGGAAAAATGCCTCATTTCTGAGAAAAATACAAAAAATGCAATGTAAGAGTATACTAATATGTAAAACCTAAGAATTTGGTTTTTAGTCATCTGAACGCGGGCGGAGCTTCGGGCAATGCTAGTAATATATGTTTATCTTGTCATTTCCCAAACCACTGTAATAATATTTATTCTTCAGAATCATATCTAAGCGATATCATATAGTCCAAATAAGACATATCCATATATTTTTATAGTATACTATTAGAATTGACAGGTTATATCTCTCAGATATGCAGATTTCCTTACGAGTTTCTCTTCAAAGTATCAACAAAAAGTAATAACGTTGAACATGAGACTCGCACATTGAAATTTTAAAGGAGCAAGATCCGGTATTAGACCCGCTTCACTTAGATTTAATCGAATTACAGAATATGAACATGATTAATGTTTATAAGTCACGACCGTAAAGTGACAGGGGTTTTGAAGAAGGACCATCATGACAATAAATTTGAAGTATGGCAGCATAGTTGCAAACCATCAAAGTTACAGTCAAATTGGAAGGACACTATAAGATTTTATCGAAATCGGTCGAAGCCGGTGCCAGCCGATGCAAAGCACGTCTAATGTGTTTCGATACGTAAAATACATATTTACCTATTAGATATTCATATCTTAAAATATTGTCGGCTGGCACCGACTTCGACCGATTTCTGGGAATGACCTGGGAAGTATACCCTTTGAAACAAAAAAAAATTCAAATCGGTTCAAAAAAAAGATTCCGACGAATTTAGAACCTTCTCCTTTTTGGAAGTCGGTTAAAAATAATACGTAAAGTGAACTGTGAAGTGACAATGGTAGTGGAACTAATTTTCAATAAAGTAATCAGTCAATACTATTTGTATACTGCGAATGTGCACAAACTGCTGTAGGAAATTCTAGTGTGCGTAGAAGCAGAAATCTGTATTGCAAATGACCTTTAATATCAAATCCCAGAACCAAAACCCCTGAAAATATCTTCTACTGTTACACACGTTTAATACTTTATGTTGAAATGGAAAAGCAGATTTAGCTGAAAAGTACAAATAATACGGTCTAGACCGTATTATTTGTACTTTTCAGATAAATAAGAAAAAAAATTTTCAGCTAGCTCTAGAGCAACATAAACGTTATTGATAGGCACCGATACACCCGAGTAAAGGAAGGATACGTCACTAGTTCATATCTATATCGTATAAAAGAAAGAAGAGTTAAATCGATATCAAATCAGGTTAAAAACACTCACTTGTTATTCCAAAGCCATCTTGTATTCAGTTTAAACAAAGAATCGAGAAAGTATTGCTGGAAATTTAAAATACCACCAGTATTTTATACCGCTTTGACCGCTATGATATATTTATTTGTTTAATGAGATTTTTTCAATACAAAGAGTTGTTTAATGTTTGGTAGAGAATGGAGATTTGCGGTTGAACTAATAATTTAACTTTATAAATGCACGTATTAAAAGCTTTTAACATAAGTATGTATAGTGTTTGGGTTATATTATTATTTATTGGAAAATAGGCGAGCTATGTAATAATAGCAACTAATAATGCCTAGTAATAATAATCTTGGTCAACATGGTGGACTTGACGTCACGTTTGGCTCAGTTTGTAGTGACCCTACTTATTGTACCAGCGGTCGCGTGTTCGGGTCCCGCTGGGGGCTTTAATTTGTGTGAGTATAAATGTTTGTACTCCAGTCATGGGTATTTATAATATGTATGTATTTTAAGTTATATATACGAGTATGTAGTGTATCAACTATCTGGTACCCAAAACACAAGCCTCGTAGCTTACCATTGAACTAGATGGTGTTGTGTGTGAATGTCCTAACATATATATATATATATATATATATATATATATATATATATATATATATGGCCTTAGCCCCCTCGTATTGAAGGGAAGCCCGGGCCCAGCAGTGGGACGTTAAAAGTGGGCTGAATACAAAGTGCATATACATATATACAATGCAACAATGCCTTCTTATCCGATTTATGGTCGCGCTGGGCAATGTATCTTTTGTTATTCCGTTAGAAAATCAATAGGTACTCTCTCAGCACTAAGTACGAAAAAACAGGTAAAGTCACGGGAAATATGTTAGCATCAATGAAAATATTTTCTAGGATCTATTTTGAGACGTCTCATAGTAAATGCGACAAACTTTACTTAGGCCTAAACTGTTTTCTCTCAAAGCAGCGATAAGTTATTTAGAAGACCGTATAACAAAATTATTGTCTCACTTAACTACGAGTATATTAACAATTCTAAATATAGTAAAACTTATTTTAATATTAGAAGCTACTATATTAAGATATATCGAATTGGTACAATTATGTATTGGTTTCATTCACTTTCTTTACTAACTAAAGTCTATGGCTTTTCTTGCTTTCTGTTTAGTCATTTAAGTGTAAATTCACTACAAAAATAATTATGAACAAATATACACCTCTTTTTTAAGTCGGTTATAATAACATTGAATAGTTCCTTAGCTTTATGTGAAAGCTTTTTGACATACTCGAATAGTCCCAATGATTATATTATCAAGCATAACAAAAAATAAAAAAAAAACAATACATACCTATTACTTTTAAAAGTTTTAATTTATAATAATAATAATAAATAAATATATATTATTTTAATAAAATATAAAAACGAATTTATCTCATACAGCCTTGAAATAGCTAAAAGGGCCTGGAAAGGCCAGACGGAAAGAAAAATCAAAATAAACTGAAAAAACTTTCATTTTGTTAAGAATGACTTAATGAAAAAAAAGGTTAAAAAGGTAAAAATTAAAAAAAAGTTATTTAGATTTATTCTCTGTTGTATACAAAATGTTACTAGGTGAGACTTTTAAATTAAAGTATATTTAAACATTTTATTACACTTAGTCATTACATCAGATATAAATATAAATACATTGGGACATTAACACTCAGCACCTTCTAGTTCCATGGTAAGCTACGAGGCTTGTGTTATGGATACCAGATGGTTGATACGGTACATATATATATATATATATATATATATATATATATATATATATATATATATATATATATATAACTTTAAATATATACATATTATATATATAAACACCCATGACTAGAGTTCATTCATGCTCATCACACAAATGAATGCCCTCAGCGGGAATCGAACCCGTGACCGCTGGCACAGCAATAGGGTCACTAAAAACTGAGCCAAACATGTCAAGATATACATAAATACTTTTTCTTAGTATAAAACTGGTCGACGATAGTGTTCAGTTAATTTTAAAAGAATAATTACTGGGCCAAAGATGTAAGAGAAGGTGGAGGGATTCAAACAGAACACGAGTATTCATATGGTAATTTTCTCTTATGCGGGGGATGGGTTAAACATGAACAAGAACGAAATCGCAGGTAAAAACTATTAAGTAAATCCATACTAATCGATACTTAAATACTTAATATTTTAATATTATAAATGTGAAAGTGTGTTTATTTGTTGGTTTATTGGTGTGATTTTTTAAGTGGAGATAGTTGGAGGGCTGGAAAGTGACATAGGCTTTTTGTCGCGGGATTTTTTTTTGTTTTCACGAGATATCACATTATAATATAACCCAAAAAATTATTTATGATCAGAATTACTTCAAACTTGATATTAATGCTCTTCAATACAATTAAATAAATAAGTTTTTAGCATTTTTCGAAATTCATCCCATAAGCGGGTAAATTATAGGATGAAAGTTTCTATGAAACCTACATTTTTAGAGTATTTTTTTTGTAGTTTTAGCGAGCGACATCGCGAATTCTGCTAGTAGGTATATAAATAAATAAAACTATTAATTTATCGGATATTTTCGCCATTTTCTTCAAAATATCAAATATTCGCGTAAATATAAAATAGTATTACGAACGAACAAACTGCTACTATAAAAAAATAACGAGCGAAACGCCTTAAAAATGTTTTATTACAATATCATCTTACAAAGCTAAGGAAATGTTGTAACAAAAAAGTAAGGAGCATGAAACATAAGCTCTTGAAGTTTTATGTGGGTTATGAGGGTGATTCGCAGTGGTAGCCCAATGGTAGCGCGCTCGCTTGGGAAACCGAGTGAAGCGGGTTCAAATCCCGTGTCTTACACCTCAGATGTTTTCATGTGCGAATCATTTCATTCATCAGGAAACTTGCATGTCTGAGAGAGCCTAGCAAGTTTGAAAGACACGTGAAGTCCGTCAACCCGCACTAGGCAAGCGTGGTGGACTATAGTCTGATGATTATCCTTTAGGAAACTTGAAATCTTAATTTAATGAATGAAAACTGGAGAAGTAATCTTTAATAAGTGTATTTTAAATTCAAATATGATGGAGTGCTAATATGGCAATAAAAAAGATACATACAGATGTGAGATGATCATAAGACCTCCTCCTTTTTGAAAGTCGGTTAAAACCAAAAACAAAAACTAGTGAACATTTAACAAACTTACTAACATTAAATTAACAAACATTCTACAACTAATATAAATTGTTAGTTTTACTTTTTAAACTATTTATTTTTTATAATAAGTTTTTTTTTGTTTTACTTATAAATTATTTTTTTATTTAAATATAACTACTTTCATAGTTATTCTTATATTGAACGTGCAAGCTTTTATTTTAATTTCTCCACTTTTTTCTCATCTTGTTACCTCAAGGCTCCGGTGTCAAAGGGTGGTTGTTTCTTTTCGAACAAAGAACTAACCTTAAATGACTTCCAAAACAAGCTATGAAAATATCAAATTCTAGTAACGTAATAGTTTTGTTAGAACTAAGATGTAATAAATAATTGTAAGCCAGGAGGTTCTTTGACAATCCGAAAAGATAGTTTTATTTTATTTAATAATGCATTTCACACTATTATCTATACATATAATAAAATCTATACATCTATACATATAATAAAAAAGCCGAATCTGTACATTTAATATTTTTTGGAAAATCTAATTGAAATAGACATTATTATTGACAGACTCCGAATCTATAGTTTTTAGAATTTTTGTCTGTCTGTCTGTCTGTCTGTCTGTTACCGCATCACAGAAAAACCACTGGAGGGATTTTGATGAAACTTGGTATGGTAATAGCTGGTTATCCGGGTCAACATATAGGATACTTTTTACCGCGGGAAAATATCTCATTTCTGAGAAAGAATACAAAAAATTCATTGTAAGAGTATACTAATATGTAAATTCTAAGTATTTGTTTTTTGGTCATCTGAACGCGGGCGGAGCCGCGGGCAATACTAGTCTATTATAAATGTGAAAGTTTGTAAATGTTTGTGCAATTTGCGTTACTCTATCACGTTAAAATAACTGGATCGATTCTGATTAAATTTAGTAGTCATGATGACCATGACCTCGAGTAACGTATAGATTACTGCTGGTAATATTTTTTTCTAAAAGGTGACGCTACCTGAATAATCCATATCCATATTAATCCATACTAAGATTATAAATGTGAAAGTTTGTGAGGATGGATGGATTTATGTTTGTTACTCAATCGCGCCAGAATGGCAGAACAGATCTGGGTGAAATTTGGCACAGAGATAGATTGTAGTCTGAAATAGCATATAGGTTACTTTTATCCCGGCAAAAATCCCGAAAAAATTGTCTAGGGAGGATCCCGAAGCGAAGCGAGGGTGAGTCGTGGATAGTGTAGATAATAATAATATAAATACACCTAACATTATATTATGTATGTAAATACGAAAGTAATTTGATTTTCGTCCTTATTTCACAGCAACATAGCAACATATAGCCATTTGTACAAAGATAGCTTTATGGAACATAGGTCTATCGTCGTGTCGGTTAAGAGATACTTTCTTACCAGTTAAATCGTAGTAACCTTTTATTATTTATTTAAAGTTTTTTACTTTTCTCCTTTTTTATTCTGGAGTTTTGACTTTGACGTAATTACATAGTAAGAAACATCTATAAATGTCCAACCCCAGAATCCAAACCCACGTCATTCAATATGAAAATAAATGCCAAAAATATTTTAAAAATAACATTTTATTTATAAACTTGTTGTGTAGGAGTTTCTCGATCACCTTTCAGCACTATAAATGCCTCTTTGTACACAAAGACTTTTTAGAAAAAGTATCTAGACAGCGGCTTGCAAGTCAGACTGATACTTTGAAGATTCGATAGCATGAAACATAAAATTTATGTTTTGTTTTAACATAACTATTTTTTTACGCCAAAAGAAAAATGTAATATTTCCCCATCTCCGATATTCGTTGCATTAACGGCATATTGAAGCGTTAAATTATTATTTTGAAATGAAAAATATTTAAAAACCTATTCAATTTATCCTCTCGAAAATCATTTTCGGCGAAATCACTTTAGAAACTCTATTACCTCCATTTTTCAGATTGATTCATCAAAATCAATCATTCAATCGAGGAGAACACATCGCTTACTACTTTGTAAGCAGAGATATCGTACACGTTACACATACTTTATTTGTTCCGAATTGTCTAGTGGCTTACATGAACCACTTAACTACTATATTTCAGCCATATAACTCCAATTGTCTTAGAGTTAAGATAGCTGTGACGTATAGACAGACCGACAGATCGTCAGATGGATATTGCGAAATTATACAGGTTCCATTTGAACCATTTCGCTATGGAACCCTAAAAATGTCACAGTAACTAATCAAAAAGAATCAAGAAAATTACGTAGGTGTTAGTTAATGAGATGATACGTATAATTTAATATTTAATTTCCAAGCTTTCGGGAAGTTGTAATTCAAAAATTGTATATCAAAGTAAAAGTTTTGATTCAAGAATTAGAATATCTTCCCACGGATGCCGCCCGGACCGGCACGTATCCCACGTACCTCTTTTTGCAGAGCAATAATTTTCCCTCAGCGACGCGTACACGCCGGCGTTACAGTTAACTATAGATTTCTTAGAAATTCAATTAATTACTTAGAAATTTACCTGGAGGTGATAAAGCAACATCATATTCAAAAAAAATAACTTTAACAAACACAAAATAGTTATTTTAAAAAATATTGATGATCCATTCACGGAATACAAAATTTTGTAAAAGGTAAGTTTTATTGTTTTTTTTTATTTAAAGTTTTTTTAATTCAATTTAAAGCTTAGACTGAATCTTCTTTTCAACTATTTGAATTAAAATGTCCTGCTTCATTACGTCCAGTGAGGCCGGCATACCAACTACCTTCTTAAAGTAAGCGAACTTAAGATCGAAACACATCAAAATATTAAAGAAATAAATTTAAAAAATGAAGCAAAAAAAATTTTTTTTTCACTTACTTTTAATTTAAAGTAATATTAATTATTTCTGTAAATTAATAGGCATGTACAGCATACATCAAGATTTAATTTTATATTTATGGCGAATATCCTTTTCATCCAAAAAAGACTTCGAAGCCAGTGCTTAGAATAAAAGACAATCTAAACACATTACAATTTTAGTTTTATTACAAATTTTGACTACTGCTATATAAAACTACTATAACAAGTGTACTGTTGACTGTAGCCAACAGAAAATTTTGTAATAAATAAACTTACGCGCCGCTAGTTCATTCGAAGACATCAAGCGCTTTCATACAACCTCTGTGGTGTTCGTCTACGCAGGTACCAGGCAGGCAGGAAAAGTATGACGACGAATATATTGATTGACGTTTGGGCAGGACGTACGATTTTCTGTTGTGTATATAAATTTTATTAATTACGGTCAATATAACGATTATAACAGGAAAAGTGTTTCATTGTTTCACAAAACATTATATTTTTTCAATTTATTAAGTACAGCACCACCTTAACTGTTTCGTTGGAATCAGAGAAACTTAATGAGCTTCAGCCTCTTTGATACGGAGGACGGACAAATCTTAGTTCCTAGTCATTAGCCGACTAAGTTGCATCGTAGCTTCTACGTTAAAGCTAACGGTGGTCTATAAGTTATTTGAATTCGAAATCTATTTTTACCTATTTTTTATCTCGTATTTTATTGAATGTGGTGTATTAATGAGTAAATTTTACTCAATACCAATATTCGTTACTATATAAATATTTTTCGATATGATATCATATTTATTTAATACATGCATTTTAAATTGTTACAATTATGTAACCATTAGATCATGCAAAAAGTAGTATAAATAAATTAAACAAAAATCTTAAGCCTCTTACTTTTTTTATGTTGGGAAATGCATTTATGCATATCACCTATATATATATATATATATATATATATATATATATATATATATATATATATATATATATATATATATATATATATATATATATATATATACAGTAGATATGGGACTCACCGACTAGAAAAGGCAGTACTACCCACTAAAACTCAACAGAAACTCCCTCCATCTTAATGGAGCGTCGCAGGATCGCTTACGCACTCAACCACGACGCCCCCCCATCCCTGCCATCCCTCCCCTCCCCCCCATCCCTCCCCTCCTCCACGGCAGGCCTGCTAAAACAGACCACACAACCAAGTGATGGCTCCCTCGGTTCACTCTACTGTCAGAAAAGTACCAGAAGTAAGCCCGCGTGGTACACCGTCCACCGAAGAGGTCACATCAGCGGGACCAAAGTTTGTTCCTGTACGATAATTTTTTTTAATTAAACGTCTACCAGATTTTATATAGAAAGGGGCAAGTTACATGAGAATCAATATTTTCGGGGGTCCAAATAAAACCAGCCAGGAAAAACCGAGGCAGGTCAATAGTAATTCATTATATATCAAATATCATGCATGACTTTTATCTAAATAAAAATAAGTCCATTTTCTATATGATTCCATAAATGAAATTAAATTCCTTGTAACTTTAATGAATGGTAGATCCTTTGAAACTCGAATCGATGTTGGAACTATTATTAGCGCTGCAAGTTTTGTCCTCAGTATCTTCATTAACTAATTAGTTCACGTTTTAATATGTATTGAACTTGAAATTTCGTCGAATACAAAGAATAATTAAATTATCTATACATATATACAAGTCTCCTTCAGTAATTTTTTACAAATTTATAAGCGTCATGACAGACGTTTTTAACTTCCTACTGCTGGGTCTGGGTCTTCCCTCAGTTCAAGGGCTATCATTCGAGATTCCACCACACTGGTCTAGTATTGGTTAGCAGGCTTCACAAGTCTTTTCAACTTATGAAGCCTTCTCAGACATGCAGATTTACTCACGATATTCTCCTTTACCATATTAGCAAGTGGTAAAATGTTGCAAATGATACGTACATGGAAATGTCAGAGATGCGAGACCCGTATTGGAACTCACTACACTTGGATATTCAAATGAGCGTGTTACGAAGAAGCTACCACTGTATGTTTGTCTGACCTGAGATAAAAAGTAAAATCTATATACACAATAAAATCTGAAGTACAAAAGTACTAACACTTTGGCATTTAAAATATAGTAGGTAAGGATTTTAACAGGCGGACGGAGTGACTTGTCTTAATGCTGGTTTTTTGGGGCCGCGGTTACTGTTCTTTTTCTGAGCTAAGTCAACATTTCTATTATTCATTTAGTTTACATTAATATAATGAAGAAAACTGCCATTCACTCCTAGAAATTCACAGATTTATCAAATACTAGTTTAAAATCAAAATTCTAGTAAATATAGACGTGTATATATTTATATTATCATATTTATATCTAATATTGGTAATTTTATCGCGACATATTATTGTAGTAACTCACTTATTAATAAAGTAATATCGAATAGCGAGTTACACTTGCCTCGCTCGGGCACGTTTTGTACCTTTATACTATTGCATAGTTGAGAGTGTACAACTTTACACCAAAGTATCACGCCTGAATTATCCTTTTGTGGGCTATGATAGTTGTCAACATATTATAACAATATTCATCGACAAAAATGTGATATGTATAGATATGAATGAGACACAAAACATTTTCTAGAAAGGTATTGAGATTACTTGAACATGGACATATTAGAAGTTTTTTTATGTATATTATTATGTCTGCAGCCTTATTAGGCGGCAGACGTATATAATCTATACATATAATATAATTCTGACGGAGTCAAATCTGTACATTAAATATTTTTTGGAAAATCTTATTGAAATAGTCATTATTATCGATACAGAACCCGATATATAGTTTTTAGATTTTTTGTCTGTCTAGTTGTGACCACATCACGAGAAAACCACTGGACAGATTTTAATGAAATTTGGTATGATGATAGCTGGTTATCCGGGTCAACATATAGGATACTTTTTACTGCGGGAAAATGTTTCATCTTTGAGAAATCTATCTATCGAGTGAATAGTTATTTAGAGTCAAGAAAAAGTCAAGAGTACGTTGAGAGTGGAAAGGTAATGTGATAGTGCAAGAAAAATTGGTGGCCATAAAATAGCGCTGAGAGACCAAGCAAAACCTACTGGACGTGTACTGGAAGTGTGCATAAACCATATAAAGTGTTAAGTGACTCTCGTTAAGCTAAAACAATAAACATATATAATGCAATGTACGTGCTTTAATTTCCAATCCTAGAAAACTAGTTCATTTTGAGAATGAGTCGAATCTCAAACTTTTAGCGAATTTTAATATTAACAGTAAACCATGTCTCAGTCCAGGTCATAATTTATGTCCCCCCCAACGTGCGTTCACCTTGTCGTGGTGGGGGGGCTCAGTAGTGCCAGGCAATACAACTCGTGCGTAAATGCATTTCCCAACGTTAAAAAACAAGGTCATAATCTATGTAGTAAATTTCATCCAAATCATTCTATTCGTTTTAACATGGATTAACAAATATATGCAAGCACACAGACACACAAACATTATTAACCCATTCCGCATATTTTACAAATCCAAATCAAACTTGGGCCTTTATTCTCCTATAAATGGAATATTAAAACAATATAATATCTTACACAGAAACTCGGATACCGACATATTTTCTAATAAAATTGAAAAATTTAAGTCTCTGATATTAAACTGCTTAAGAGTTATGTACTTATGGTGATAGATTTTAACTTGTATCTAATGTATTGCTAATTTGTTTATTTTTTTCTCATGATAGATATTGCTTCTTTTTTTATTTCTTCTTTTGTTGCTTTAAATAACTAATTATAATAGTGTCTTTATTTTATTTTTTTTTGTTTATAATTTATAGTGTGGTAATTTTTATTTTTTTTAAATGCTTCGTGTAATTGTTTATGCATGTCGTGGTCTCCTATAAGTATGATAACAGTTGGATTTAGACCTCCTTTGAACAGTTGTGTATTTTGTTAAGATACTGTATATCATGTTGGTGATCCTTATTAAATAAATAAATGAATTAGTATTTATATTTTAGTCCGATTATAACTCAATTTCTACAGTCGGCGAGAAAGCTACTTATCGCTAACATTATGTCACTGAATGTACACATTACACATACTCGTTTATTGAGGTATATCATCCACTTATTATGATTACATTAGACACAATGTTATGTTCAGGCTTCTACCAAAATAAACAATTAGTGAGACAGTGGCTTCATCTGTTTTGTTATACTTGTACCTTTACTGCTTTGTATTTAAAGTATTACAGTTTTCGGATGCATTTTCGGGGTCGAGTCCCGGTTTGGGCCAAATTTAGCTATCGAGTCTGTCAAGAAATTCTTATTAACATTTTTTCCTAACTCCGAGAAATCGTGAAAACCTTTAGCTCATGTACAACTCGCAATAAGAAATTATGACACTTTGCTTCGCTTTATTTTATCGTTATACGTATTGTTCGAATTAGCAGCATGTATTATTCGTATAAGCGATAAAACACAAAGAAAAATAACTATTAAACTATCTATTTGTATCGGAACGCCAATCATTTTTACTTCTTAATATTTCTTAAAATATCCGCCAAATTAGATATACATACATACATGCTTTAAAAATACTGAGATTCACAAGATACCTCTTTAAATGTTCTTATTTGCCAGACCAATAGCTTTACGAGTAGCTCTCCAAGTCTGAAACCTTAAAAATTATTTTAAAATAATTACAGAAATTTTCCAGCCTCTTATAAGAAGCATACCAATGTTGCCAGGTATCCTCATTTCCACCCAACGTAATTAGTTAAAGATACGGTTTCATTTTAGAATTTAATGTTCGAGACGTCGTGAATTGCAAAAGTTTTACAGCATTCATATTTTACAATTAACTTATTAATTTCACTTGGTTGCTGTATTTTAAACTGATATATTGATTTACAATAATATTATAACTAGGAAAATAATGAAATTAAGGTCTAATTCACAACTAGGGTTGAAGAGTAGCTATCACATATGTGGCATACAGGCATATGTACATACTCGTATATGGCAAAACTACTGGCAGTTACTTTCGATAAGCAAGTACGAGTATATTCAACTAATTGTGCCAACCATCCATACTTTTTAATATTATAAATGTGAAAGTGTGTTTGTTTGTCTTTCTTCACGTCGAAACGTACTCTCTAAAACTGACTATAAATCATAATCCAGCGGATTCTGATGAAGTCCGGAACGTGGGTTTCTAAGCAAGATTGCGTGGATCGAGCTTTATGACCCGGCGCCGAGTCTTGCTAAAAGGACCATGCTTGGTTATTGAACATGTTATTAAGGGGCTTAACTACCTTCTCAAGAATGGTATATATATATATATATTATATATATATATATATATATATATATATATATATATATATATATATATATATATATATGATACACTTGTGCCGATGTTTTGATACCTTTTTCAAAAAAATATGGCTCAGTCACTCCTTTATAGCTAACACCCCATCAAACCATCACTGAAGTTGGATAATGCCCACGTTATACACTGTTGACTAATTGGGAAGCTTCCTTAGAGCTTTGAGCATAAATACGGACATTTTGTTTGTTAAAATATTGCTCAAATGTAAAAATTTTCTTATCTGTAAATAAAATTCCCTCCATTTATTAATTTTATTAAGTATTTATGGCCAGACTATGTATATATGTATATGTAATTAGTCATTACGAATACCATTATGATCAATAACTATTTACAGTGTAATCGCGTAAAGTGACATATTGACAAACGTCAGTGATGTGTGAAAATACCACTAATTATTAGGCTTTCGAATGCATATTATACAAATGATTTCTAGCAAATAAACCGTATTAAATTAAATAATATTTAATATGGTAGAATCCCATAGGTAAAGTTATAGCAGTACAACTAAAGTATATACATATGTTATAACAAAACTTTTCATATATTATAATACATATGAGAAGATTTTTTATTAGTGATCCTCCTTCACTTTATTCAAGAGCTCGCTAATAAACAATTCACTTTAAAAAAACCTTAACAAAAAAACCGACTTCCAGACACTACAAAGTAAAAAAATAACTGAATTGGGGTTTTCGTTTACTATAGATACATAATTAGATATTTTCAAAGTCATACAATACATACAATAGACGAACATAGGGCTGCAGTTTAGTATTGGGGACTCGGCCCCTGGCGGAGTGGGTGGTAATTTTGGATAGGGCAGCTAATAGGGAGTCCAAATATATAAAAATTATTTTGAGGAAACAAAAGAGTCAAAAGTTATTGAGACTTAAATTTACAACATTTCCATACATTATTTTGACATTACTACCATTTAGACACTTGGAAATGTCAAAACGTCACTTTCAATTGTCAAAATGATCTCCAGATGATTGTCTTTATTTGTACTTTGCGTGAAATTCGAATTTTCTAGTTTACTAGTCGTTTATGGCACTCGCCGGCCGCTACCGTGGCACGCTCGCTTCGCTCGCTCGGCTCGTGCGTTGTGGTAACTGTTCTAACCTAACCTAAACAAGATATGACGAATAATAAATAAATAATATTTTTCTATTTGTTTATTTATTATATTTTTCTATTTATTTATTTATTATATTTTTCTATTTATTTATTTATTATATTTTTCTATTTATTTATTTATTATATTTTTCTATTTATTTATTTATTTATTTATGAAAATAATATTTTTCTATTTATTTATTTATTAATATTACCAACAGAAATGGCAAAAATAATCAAATATAATCTGTTGTCATTTAAGCGGTAATGTATAACAAAGTGACAGTTTTGCTTTTGTCAAAATGTAAGTTCATTTTGTTTGTGTTGTCGTGAAATTATTAAAATATTAAATACAATAAAGCATTAATTGTTGTGAAAATATGTATTGTACATAAAAAAGGATGCGTACTATTCGTTAAAGGTATGTTTATCTGTTGTAATCACTTATTTAGGTAAAGAAATGTATGGAAATGTGTTAGATATGTTATAACTTTAAGTCTCAATAACTTTTTACTCGTACGTTTCCTCAAAATATTTTTAATATATTTTGACTCTCTGTCACCTCCCCTATCTAAAAATACCACCCACTCCGAATGGTGGTAAAGAAATGTATGAAAATGTATGGAAATGTTGTAACTTTAAGTCTCAATAACTTTTGACTCTTTTGTTTCCTTAAAATATTTATTAATATATTTGGACTCCCTATCACGTCCCCTATCCAGAAATACCACCCACTCCACCAGGGACCGGGTCCCCAATACTAAACTTGTGCCGAACATAGAACCTCCTTTTTGGAGTTGGTAAAAAAGTAGCTTAAATGTAATACTCTGGTTCATAATTAATTTTAATATTTAAACATAAAATCACGACGATCCATGATTCGAAGATAGAATCATATACAATTTACATACATAACCTATGTGTGAACACTACAACCTGTCTCTATTTTAAAAGTCACTAAAATTCATGGCGTGAAAATGTAACTAACACGCAATCACACGCAACTACTTTATTATAACACTTCTATTCAGTAGTTTTATGGAACAATTAGTATGGACATACTAACGTTTTATATAAACTGCACAATAATAAAAATATTCAATCTCTTCATTATCACTTTATTAAATTATTTGATTACTAGCGACTCACCCTCGCTTCGCTTCGGTTTCGTACGGAAACCGTACATTTTCCGGGATGTAAAGTAACCTATGTGCTATTCCAAACTTTAATCTATCTCTGTGCCAAATTTCATCCAGATCTGTTTAGCCGTTCTAGCGTGAAAGAGTAACAAACATCCATACATACTCGCAAACTTTCACATTTATAATATTATTTTATATTATTTGATTTGATTATTTTTTAAGTCCAAAATATCTAAGCACATCAATTCAATTCTTAAGTTCAATGGCTTTTAGGAGGGCACCATCAAATAGATAATTAATTATTCTAAGAAATTACTTCAGAAACCTTCAAAAATTTCTAATTTGAGAATTTAATGATAATAATATAGTCATTCAAAAATAGTATTATATGAAAGGGTAAATGAAATTCATATATAAAAATGTCAACATTTTATTCATAAACCAGTACAAGTACTTACATTAGACAGATTTACAGTATAAAGACTAAAGTACCAAGTCTATCCCATACAAAAATAATCTCTCGTTTAGCCACAATTGTAATTTCAATACCATATTATAGGAAATAGGAAATGAAAAGATATAGAAATACAATAGCTATGCAAAAAGATATATTTATTTTATCTGTTTGTTTATGTGTTTGTAGAAGCTCTAAGCTTACTCTGCCTTTACTACGGGTGGACAAAAATAACTTTTTATCCTAATTAATATACGTTTAAATTTTTATACATTCAAATTTCTGGTAATTATAACACTTTAACTATACTATCAGAAACATGGATATGTAATTTTTTTTCCATAAAATTCCGCCCGAAGAATAGTGTGACATCTATTCTATACACGTGGACATACACTTATACAGTAAATTATATAATAATTCTACCATATTTAATAAAAACAAATAATAATATTCATAAAAATTTCAACTCAAATACAATTTCAATTCATAATTAATTATTGAATATAAATGCAGGAAAAAATACGACTTTGGAATTCTACCGAGGCGACTTTTTCCAAACAACATTTATCATTGTGATTGAGTTAGTATTGCATCAAGCGTGAAAAATCAAGTCAATTTATAGAAAGGAATATTTCATTTCCACTATTGTTATTTATTCAGATTTCGTCTTCTCTACGTAAATAGAAAAACCATTACTGCTGTTTCGTTTTAATTTTGTTGCTGTTAACTTTAGTGTCTATAAAATGCTTAGTAGTGCACCCAAGCCCATATTACCGTGTATTATAATAATTTGAGTGCCTATGACGTCATTAAGATTATGAGTAAAGTTCAATTTAATTTTCTTGTTAATGGCTTCATGACTATAGTTTACCTCCGATGTATCCTCACTTTGTTCAGGTGCGTTCCTAGGTACGTTTTAATTGTTTTGAGCGGAATCCTAATTGTAAAATAAAAATTCTAAAATAAAAGTAGCCTAAGTTAATTCTTATAACATCAACTATCTGCCAGTGAAAGCTCCGTCAAAATCGGTCACACACGGACAGACAGACGGATAGACAAAAATGTTAAAAATTGTGTTTTTTTATATGTACCGTAACTTACTTTCATATTATGCATTTAGTAAAAAGTTGTTATTTTGACATTACAAACAGACACTTCAATTTTATTTATTTGTATAGTTGTCAAAGCGAGTGATTATTATTTTTGACATGAGCTTTACAGTTCAAACCCGTTTATATTTTATACTAGCGGCTCACCCTCGCTTCGCTCGGGTTCGTCGCTAGGTACGTTTTAAATATATATAAATAGTTATTACCCAGCGTTGGCCAAATAAATTTTAATATGGTTGTTAAGATTCTTAAATAAATATTCTTAAATTTTATAATTTTCCGCGCAATTTCTTAATTTTTTTCTTTCATAAGAACCTTCTCCTGACAATAACAAACACAACAAAAAAAAGTTAAATCGGTCCAGCCGTTCACGCGTGATGGCGTGACCAAGGGAAATAGGGATTCATTTATATATATATATATATATATATATATATATATATATATATATATATATATATATATATATATATATATATAGATAGATAGATAGATAGATAGATAGATAGATAGATAGATAACATTTCTTAACACTTGACATTACATTCAGTCAAGTCAAGATTTATTGGAAATATTATAGAGTTACTTATTAAGTTACTTGGCCATGTTTATATGTCATGATAAATCTACGCAACAGTTTTTGGTTCTACATTTACTATTAATATATACTCGTATATGTACTACTCTCATCTCTCCCATCTGCAAATTTTAAATGAAATAAAATTATACGATAGCTTTTACAGCATCTATGAATAATAAATTAGTATTCATGTTAACTCAGAATATGCATATTTGAAACGGTTTTCGATGGAAATACGTAATATTTAATTAATTTACTAAAAATTAAGTAGTGGCTAGAATCATTTAATTATTTTTTATTTTGACGCCATTTTAATATGAGTATTATATATTTCTTCATAACATTACTTTCTAGTTTCTACAGTAAATACAATTAAAGATATGCGATTTTTTCTTCACGAAAATAGGTACCCGCTACCATCATGTTAGTAAGTTCGCTTGAACTTAGCATATTTGACTGATATATTTGACCTTATATAGTATATTATTTTAACTTCCTGCCAAACAAAAATCCCATCACATTTAAAGCATTTCTATTTTATTATTCCGCGTAACATTAAATAATTGATGAAAGAAGAGAAATGTACAGAAAAAGAAGTCAATTCGATTAGTAATTTGTTTATAGACGTATTTGTCACAACACACACTGGTACCTAATTCGAACTGATCATACAACGTAATACAACTTACATAAAAGAATTCGAAATGCACTCTACTTGTTCAATTAAAACCTAACGTATAAATATTTGATTATTTACTTTGAACCGTTAAATAAAACAAAAGCTAATGGATGTCAAATATCAAAAGCTATTAGCAAGCTTCAAACAATTTCACCGAATTTTGAAAGCAGAGAATGAAAACAATAAGAGCTCCCGTCACTTCCTTGAATAACTTTAATTACGAACTTTAGTCCAACCGTACATACAAACATATTACATAGAAATGATAATTCTGAGTTTGTTTGTTTAAAGTTTTTGATAGATATTTGAGATTAACAAAACGCTAATATTATATTTAGAATGTTCTTCTGTGTGTCCGCTTGTTTTTAGTCTAGTATTTATACAATGAGTAAACTGACTTTCTTAAATATTTAACTAGAGATGTAACTTCAAAACAGTTAACTTTCATTTGAAAGTTGATATATACAACGTTTACAGCTTGAGCTCTTTATACAAAATGGGTAAGTATCCGTACAAAGAGCGTTTTCTTTTGAGCGCGCTCGTCCTAAAATTGTCAACAGCTCGAGCCGGAAAAACCGGTTTTGTCAACAGATAGGGCATACGTGAACTCGTCAAGCACGCAGCTTCCGTTATGCACGGTCGTATGAAGCTTTGTTCCTGTAAGTATATTTACTCATGTGCTTTATACTAGGTGGTCTTTTATACGATTAAAAGATTAAGACAGTCGTTAGAATAGAAAACGGTCATTATACACAAAACATATCGATCGAAGTCGCTACTATACTTATATTATGCATGTTAAAATTGTATACAAACACATATACAATAAGTAGAGATATATTATATATAATACATACTTAAAGTAAGTTCCTTTGATATTGATAAATAGATATTTTAAAATACCAAATTACGTTAACACGATTTAAAGCTTCATTTTTTTATCTTATAAAGACTTGTTTATACAAACGCTATTTTTCACCAGAATTATTAAAGAAAACAAAGATCAGAATTCAAATGCAAAAGTTCATCTACTTATTGTCAGACACTAAAAGAATGTTAAACATTCAATATGTTACCAACCAAACATACTTTCCACCGATACTCCGAATAAAGCCGATAGACACTTGATATGAGATTATAAAAATTAATATCCACTATATTATGTAAACACGATACAACATTTAATAGTTAAAGATCAAGTCTTGAATGGAAATGTGCGTTTAAAATAGTAACATCGTGTAAAATAGCTGAAAGCGTTATAAAATATTATATAAAATATTAAAAGTACAAAGTACAAGGATAGGTACACTGGGTGACTGTTAAGAATATCTAATAAACCTGGGTATACATTTAAAATTAAAACATCTAGGATAATTCATCTACTTCAACAAATATCTATTCTATTCAATAATCTACTTCATCACTTAACATTCATTTTCTATAGTAAATGGACTTACAATCATAAACTTCTAATCACATTTACTACTAAATCTTTGGCATCGTGAGAAACCGTGGTTTCCTTAACATATCTTGTGCTCGGTCATTTGTTGATGTAACCAATATTGATCTGATTGTCTCTTCATCTGCGAACAAATTATAATTTTTAACTAGGTACATGTTACATAAATTTGAAAATTGGTATATTAACTGTTACGATTTAACGTTTAGTATAGATTTCCCAGAGATGAGATATTTTCACGCAGTAAAAAGTATCCTATATGTTGACCCGGATAACCAGCTATCATCATACCAAATTTCATTATATCGTAACTTTACTAAGGCAACAGTATCAAACATGTACCTATTATAAAGACTGCTTTTACATAGAATATCTAAAGTTCCATAAAAATGATAAATTTTATTGTGTATTTCCTAAGTCCATTATTGAAATTTAAAAAATATTTATGCTTATTATTACGATTATGATCGCCTAAATTGTTTGGCTCGATGATATTTTTTTCAATTTAGAGCTATTTTTTATATGTACAACTTATTTACCTCTTAGATATACATATTTTATATATTGTAATTTTACCTTCCATTTAAGCAGTTCAGCGCAGAATTCTGTTGATTATTCGCTGGCAGGTTAATGTTGGTCGGGGGGCTCTTGTTCAGTGGGTACCACTGTGCGACCGGCTTCCTGGCGTTGTCCAACATCTCCAGCCAGTGGTCGCGGCCTATACCGATCAGCGTCGAGCCTATTGCTGTGCACCCGATCAGTTCATTGGGCCCAATCCTATGTAACAATTAAAGTTATTATAGTTTTATATAGTATACCAGAAAAAAAATTAACAACGTCAAAACAAAATTTATTATGTAATCAAAATTTATTTTAAAATATATCCGAAAATAACATTAAAAATTTAAGTAATAGTATAAAAAATGTTTTAAAAGACAAAAAAATCGAAAGTGCATATTATAAGACTTCCGCGATACCATCCAGACAAAGAGAGACAATAGCATTCCCAAGGAGGGTTGACGTCAGGCAGGCGGCCGGTCGTAAAACTTTTGCCATCCTATCAGCAGTACAGAAGATGTACTGTTCCGACCCCAAGTGATTGGGAAATGGGCAGGGAAAAGATAGTATACTAGGGATATACTCTCTCGCTCGTGTGTCCTGTATAAATTCGTTTACTTATTCTATATACACACACTAATAAACAATATAAAATTCTCGGAGTTTCAAATCTAGAAATATATACGTATATATATATATATATATATATATATATATATATATATATATATATATATATATATATATATATATATATATATATATATAAATATGTTCAATTGCAACAGTAATATTCTGATGGGTTTTTTTCTATCCTTAAGTTCAAGTATTTTTATAGAATTTCATTATTTTAAGCACTATTCGAAGAAGTAAATGGCAAATTATTCAAGGATCTTTTCACGCTAGACGTGCACCATAGCGTGATGAAATTAATACTGCATACAATACAGTCCTTGATGACATTTAATCACGCTCTTTTCATATATTAAAGAAGATTCTAACATATTTTAAAAGTTTAGATGACATTGAACGGCCTCTTTGGAAAATATCAACAAAGCGGTTTTACATACAAAAAGAACATGTAATCTGGGTTTCATATTGTTAAAAACGGATAATCCACTCAAAGTCGATTACGGCAGTTCACTGGTAATGGCCAATAAGCCGTAGTGATTCTTTTTGATAGCATAGATTATAATAAAAAAAAAGAGAGAAAGAGTAATAAATTACAATGTTTTTCTAAAGGAACAAAGTATTTGGTAAACTACTTGGGTGGAGGTCCCAAATTCGATTTCTCTATTAACATTTTATAGACTGCTCCCAATATCTAACATTCCATGAATACTATTTGATATAAGAAGATAAAATATCTTGTATCTACAAACTATTTTTATTAAAAAGATTACATCAATCCGTACGTTGCTGCGTGAAAGAAGGACATATATAATAGTAAGGGAGTAAAAATTTATGTTTTGTTAGTTTGGTTAGCCTTTTCATGATGTCGAAAAATGATCAAAAGTGGAAAATGGAGTCATTCGTAGTAACTGAACATCTGTATTAACTTGATAGAAGCACTTAGTGAAACTAAAAATTAAGTTTTACATAGATCGATATATAGTTAGAAAGAAAAACAATAGAAAAATAAAAGAAAAAACATAAAACTTTCAAATTATTGCTGGCCGTAATGACGCATTGAGGAGGAATGCAAAGAAAAATTCGATTAACGATTTCAAATGTAACCCGCCCAATAAATTCCCATTTATTGGATACGTTCTGCCTTACAAAAGGTCAAGGAGAGTATTATTTTAGTTTATGAGTATTTGTACAATTTGGCGTACAAATCTTTTGACCTCGTGACCTTGAGCTACCTCTGAAATTGAATTATTGACGTCTTCCTTCCGTTTCCATTACCTAAATGTCCAGAAAAACTAGTTTGTTCTGCCATGTGTCCAATATGGCGGTGCAATTGTATAATGGTATACTCTTCTTCTTATTTTTTTAATTCAACCTTTTTTTAATCTTTATCAATTATAATACTTTCTTAGATTTACGCGAATATTTGACATTTTAAATAAAACTATCTTTTCGGATTTTTTATGCTTTACAGCAATCGTGGTCACGGGAGAGACTGAGGTGTTAGATATCTCTCGATAGTGGTTACAGACAGCCTACCCACATTTTGTTATTTGTGCTGTAAAACATTCGAAACGTCGGGAACCAAAAATCCAAATAAATCCGCGAAAAAATCCGAAAAGATAGTTTTATTTAAAATGTCTTTATAAATTGTAATATGAGACGTTATTATTCAAAGAAAACTAAAAACTGTACATTGAAATTAAAGTATGCTAATAATATTTGATTTGTTGTAAAATTTTATAATACATTGCTAGAATTATAAAAAAATAATGTTGTATATAAGAGGAACCTCCTGGATAGCAGTAGGTATTCAGTACTGCTTTTTATCATACCTACATGCATATACGTACATACTATTGGGTAAACATAAAAAAATCAGCCTCTACCGGGAATCGAACTAGCAATCTCCTTCATACTAGGGGAAGAGTAGTAGAGAAGTCAAATCATATGAATACTTACAAATCATAATCGATGACTTTCACGAGAAGTGTGACGTCGTACACGTTTTCCGCTGGGAGATCAAACACCAAAGCTTCATTGTAAACTGGACTTAACGTGTTCTTTTTAACAGTCGTCTTTTTCTTCTTTATTCGCTTCCCTTGACAGATTAGGCAGATTTTCACGTATGGATCTATTAGAAACGGGGAGATCATATATTATTAATTAATTAATATAAGACAATAGCAAAGATAGCAATTTCCAACATCATTACCACTTGTCTTACGCTGATGGAAAACGTCGTGAGGAAACCTGCATGTCTGAGAGAACTTAGCAAGTTTTCGTAAGACATGTGCAGTCCGCCAATACGCTCTTGGCTAGCGTGGTGGACTATGGCCTGATCCCCCTGGTATTGAAGAGGGGCCCGTGCTTGGCAGTGGGACGTTAAAAAGGGCTGAACACAATAGCGCTGTTAACGTATGGAGGAAGGATGAAACGCATGTGACGAGAGATGATGGAAATTAATAATATGATGGATGGATCGAGGAAGAAGAAGACTGGAAAAAAGATTGATAGATTGCGTGAGACAAGATATGAAAGAGAAAAGGTGAATGACTAGAAAACGAGTAAAAGGGGAGAGTGAAATATGAAGACGTACTGCGCTGCCCCATGTAATTTGAGAAATGGTCTGGAAGATTTTGAGTAGGAATGTTAACGCTTCTAAAAGTAGTCTAAACAAACTGATAAACAGATTCTTTTTAATATGAGTTTCGGCAATTATATACTCTTATCATATGTGTTGAAAATGCATATGAGCCCCATAATAATGTGCCCCATAAATATGTGAATTTTAAACTATACAATTATAAACCTAACAATGCACTTTTGTGAGTGGGTCTATATGTATTTTATATACTGTAGCTAACATTAATATGAGTATTTAAAAAATATTATAATTAACTTATTTAATCATATATAATACACATTATACTAGTACAATATTCTATTTACGAAGTCAAATTAGTTCATGCACTAGATCTTTATAGTGCATCTTAGTAATGCACTGCAGGATATTAGTAAATTTATACAGTATCTTGTTTAGAGTAGGATAAAGTAGGTCAGCGATTTTCACTTTTAAGTTCGTGGAAAGCAACTCAATATGTGGGTAAATGTTAGTTTATCAAGTTGCCTAATAATTTTCGTTTGTTTCGCTCCGGTAAATAGTGCAATGGTGTTATGCTACGGCAACATTTTAAACCAGCATGATAAGAATATTTTGTTTTTTTTTCTATCCGAGCTTATTTGAATATTAATCTTGAAGCTCATTGATTTCACAATTTTTATTTTAAAGACTATAATAAAAATTGTTTATAGCCAATTAAAATGTAGCCAAAACAAAAATCTAACTAAAAACTTTGAATGCGAGTTTGTCAAATATTTACGAGCTAAGTGAGCTTGCCCTATTGGTAATGAATGAATAATAGTGACTTCAGCGCAGTCTTTTTACTGAAGTTCAAAAAAGCACCGTTATAATACAATTATAAAAAATGTGATTTTCGTTTATATGTTTATTTCTTTTGTTGATATTAAAATTAAAACGTAAGGTAGTAAAATCAAACGAATACTATATTTTATAATAAGTAACCTAATCCACGAAATAAATGGCGTACTTAAATAAACTACAAAATTTGACAGTTTAAAAAAACATTTCTTAAATTTCAGTTTGTTTCTTATACTGAATAATAAAAAATAATAATCAGCCCTATTATCTATATCCTATAGTGCCCAGCATGCTTCGGATATTCCTTCAACGCAAGGGGGATCAGAATATAGCCCACCAGGCTGGTCAAACCTAAGTTGGCGGGCGGAAGTTACATGTTTTTTTGTGTTGTTCATGTTACAACTTTTTACAACTTTTTCTTTACCCAAAGGTAAGTGGTAATCATTTAAGCAATTGAAAATTATTCGCTCATGGCAAACCCTACGCTAAAGCCCGCATTTAAACTCACTTCACTTGATCTTCTACGTCAGTGCCAGCGCCATTATATTTTTTTAGTTTACTTTAAGTGGAGGCTTTGATTATATTCTAGAAGATTTAATATCTTAGTAAAATTAAGTCAAAATTTAACTTCAAACTTTTGAACCTTGAAAGTTTTGAAGGTAACGATATTACTCAATATACTAGGTACAAAGTGAGTGTGCAAGTTAAAGTTTCATCGTTACATTACAGCAAAGCAGTTAACTTTGCACTTTATGCTAATTGAAAATATTTGTTACCTCGCTCTATTTATATAAACATTTTTAGATGAGATATGAATTCATAGAAGAGACCTCATACTTTAGTGAAATAAAAACTTTTACTATTGCTGACTACATATTTTGTACAGTAAAATACAATTTTAATTACATAGTATTTTTTCTTATAAATTATGTATTTAATTATTTAAATATAAAAATAGTCTCCTTAAAACAATAGTTTTAAATAAGAACCGAAATTGAAAGATTGTTGAATCTTACCACAACATATTTTGTAGAGCAAAAATTTAATTAAAATTTAATCAAAGGCTTGATCTTGGGCTAAGTTTTATCTTAGTTACGTTATTAAGTTTTGTTTAAGTTTATTTAGACTACCTTTTTTACACAATAGAACTTAGGGGAACTCGATCTCATCAAAACTTCAAAAATTAATTAAATATATTAGTATTTTTATATAGAGAAGGCAATCCAATGTCAACCTGCCCGTTGAAGAAGGCCTGGTCGACTAATTATTACATCTGGAGGGGTCCATTAAGGCAGACCTCAGAAGGGTGGGAATCTCGTAGAATCATATTCTGCCTGGATTAAGGAGGGAAAAGCATGGAAAACTACTGCTGCAGCCGTGAGTTCTACGACGGAATAATAGGACAATATCATATAAGGAAGATCTAATGATATCTATATTGATGAAACTCGTCAGTTGATGGCACTGTAGCGTTAGAACTGATATTCCACACCGTTCAATCGATCGTCATTAAAATTGATACTCAAATCTTAAATCACCAGTTGTTAGATAAGACACAGCATAAGCCAATTGAGCTCGAAGTATAAAATTTTGCACAAGAGTGCTGATATGAAGTGCCAAAAGTGAGTGACTAAGGGTTGACTTGTGAACATTCATCACCCAAAAGAGTGTAATAGGGGTTGGTAATTTATATAGATGTTTGCTATTTTTGGCATTAGAAAGACTTAAATTGATGTTTTAGCGTCTATTATATTGACAATGTAAAATTTAAATGCAAATAAACCTATAGGTAATAACTGCTATTAAAATAATAAAGCCGTACCTGATGACCCATTTATGTCCATCGCTTTCAGATTCCGCCCCTTAATCACAGTCACTGTCAGTCGCCCGGCGGTAGGTAAGTAGCACAGAGAAAGCATAAGCTCTCCTAGATCCTTCTTTTCCTGTATACAAAATACAAAAATAATAAATAAAAAAATTGTTGGTTATTTAAATTCATGTTTATATACTAAGCTCAAAATTTAACCTATGTTAGTTAATCTAATTTAAGAACTGAATTTATTTAAAGAATATACGCTATGTGTTTTTGTGGTTTGACGCTAAACTATGGTTAAAAGACAAGTGACGAATATATTAATATAATAATAATAATACTTTAATAAAACTAAGAAAAATATTTTGATCAAATTGTTAATATCAAACCACCTGTGTCTACTATAAGGTAGCTGATGTTATAAATAGCCCGGTGGTTGACGGTTTCAAAATATTGTAGTGTGTCATAAGTGTGACATAATAGTTTAAAATTGATACGATTTTGACTCCAGATTCGGTTAGATATTTAGTTCAAAGGGATTTAATTTAGGCATGATACATATATATATATATATATGTATATATATATATATATATATATATATATATATATATATATATATTCTACCACATTCATTTTGCAAAACCTTTTTTGTTCAATCGGAGTTTAGATGTCATTAATCACCTGTTGACCTCACGAACAGAAGAGAACCCAAAAACCTTGGAAACGTGAAAATCGAATATTGCGCAGAATTTCCATAAATTATTCAAGTAGAAATTTAAATCACTGAATTTCATATGAAACGATTTCATAACCGTTCATACAACAAATAAAGATAAAAATTTAACAGTAAAATGTCGGTTGCAAGTCTAATATTTGAATTTTAGTTTCATAACATAAATGGGATATGAAACATTTACTCAACAGTTGTTCAGATATTGTTAGTTTTTTAGTTTCTGTGAAAGCGATGAAAAAGCCAAGCTTTTTTGGATCTCACAGCCTTTTTTACCTAATGTTCTAGACATGTTCTTCAATTTCTACAATCAATATCGCTAATAAAGCAAAAAAATCTTGAGCTTGTAAATTACAAGGAATTTTTAATTATAACTAACCTTATTTTAAACTTAAAAGTATGATGAGTGAAAGTAACTGTTCTTACTAATCATGTATTAATTTTTGAATCTTCTTTTCATTATCTTTTTAATTTAATTTATTATTATTGAAGAAATTTCAATATCGAATACCAACCGTCAATAACCGTTTTCTATCTATCGCTATATGGATACCTATTACTGTAATATGCTTAGCTACACTTCGAAGATCCGTAATAAGATGAGAAAATATATGGAAATATTTAGAAAACGTGCAGGTTTAAGGTTGGTATCTGTATATTTTCTATTGCCTGCAACTTTGCCAAACGAGCAAACGTTGAAACTCTCACCGGTTCTTCTAAACAGAGAACTTACGAACTTTCTTCCTTACAATACTGAAGCTTATGTTAAATCTATTCGACTATGATTCATTTTAATTTATTATTTTTTAAAGAAACCCATTGAAATAAGTCCAGCCGTTCTCGTAGTAACTAATCCAACTTATATAACATACAAATTCAAAAAGACTAAGTATAATTTTTATTACTTTCTACACATTTCTAAAACACTTTCTCAAAAATATTCGACATGAAAGTTAATTTAATCCTTTTCAAGTAATACTATGTACTAACAAAATACAGAGATATTTTTCTTTATTTACATTATGTATTCACAATTTCCTCATAAATATAAACAAATAATAAAACAAACAATTTAGGCCATAAATAACAAAAGTTTGGAAAAAAATAAAATGACTTACAAATCTCTTGTAACATGTATCTCGCTAACTTTGTCTCATCTACGTTTAAAGAGAATCTGTTCGCTTAAATTGGCAGTGAAAAAGTGTTTGAGCCGCGCACTTGTTATAATAAAAGCAGTTGCTTATAACTTTTTAAGCTGTACTTGTTCGCAAAACACAATAAGTTTTATAAGATTTTTTATTTATGACTAGTATTATTTATACATATAACATTAAATATTTTGTAAGAGACCATAATATGGATCTCTTATAAAATCGATAAGCTGAATCGAATCGAAGAAAATCAAAGAGGCCTAGAATAAAGTATTTTTTTATAATCACTGGATTTAGAAAGCAAATTTTAATGACATTGAATTTTATTTTTAATTAAAAAATAAATAGGTAAAGGAAAATAATAGTTCTTGATGCTATATTATAAAGAATGTGGCGACAGTGAGACCAACTAGGCTACTACTACATACATTTTACGTACATAAATTTCATTTTACTGTCGTCTAATGCAACCATCGAAGAATTTCCATCAACATGAGAGATACGGTAAATTCCACTTAAAACAAATATTTATTCTTGTCAAATAATTATGATTTACCAATGACTTACCCTCGCTTTGCTAGTTACGTTTTAATTTTTTTGAGCGTAACCCTAATTCTTTTTCTGAAATAAAAGTAGCCTAAGTTACTCGTTATAACATTAGCTATCTGCTAGTGAAACTCCCGTCAAAATCAGTCCAGCCGTTTCGGAGTTTAGCCATAACAATTAGACAGACAGTGTTTTTCTTATAAGTACCGTGTGTTTCGTAATTTTATACGCATTTACTAAAAAGCTGTTATTTTGAAATTATAAACGGACACTTCAATTTTGTTTATTTGTATAGATATATTTATCGGGCATCCTATATATGTACTTGATAACATCGTGAAGACCATTCAATGTACATTACTGTATCTACTGATTAAATATTACAAACTAACCTGTGGCGGTGCAAGTATATTCATCGTGTATTCAATTTCTTGATGCAAATCAGCTGACTCCAGAAGGCCTTTTAAGACCACATGGCCGATGAGATCGTGTCGGCTGAAGCGGTCGAAATCGTAAACCGAGAACTGTAGATAACGCTGGCGAAGCTCTTCATATGGCACACTATATAAAAACAAATATTGATTAGTTTTTAAAACATCCATGTAATAATATTTAATACTAGCGACTTATTCTCTTTGGCTCGTCTACGGTTTCTACAGCACCACGATTTGAAGGCGGATTCGCATAGAATTCGACGAGATATGCCGAAAAGTAAGAATATTTTTTTTCGATTACCTGCTTAGTTTCCGAAATATCGATACTCAAAAATAGAAAAAATTTTTCTTTTACTTTAACCGTCGAATCGCTTTCTATTCGCTCGAATGCATCCCTAGGTGATTATGGCTAGCCTATTTGTGTTCCAGGCTATAATTTATTTTTGTACTAAATTTTATCCAAATCCATCACAGCCATTTTAATATGAAAAAGTGAGAAACGTACATACATACATACAAATTTTCTTATACTTTTATAATTGTAGTTCGATTTTAAAATAATACTATAAAAATGCTGCTTGTAGACAATAGGTACCTTCTTGTATCGCTGAGTGCGCTATCTATCCAATAAATCGATCGATGGTTTGTAAAAAACTTTTGCATTTAAACTAAGAATAACAAGATTCCTTATACTTTTACAAATAATATCTTTGCATTATTGTCTCAGAGTTGGAACATCATAATAATGTTAGGTTGCTAATGGAAAGTGCAGTCTTGCGAAACTTTATAATCTAGCTATAAAGTTTCTTCCTTAAGATTTTAATTGTAGATTACTGTAACCGAATCCAATATTTCTTTTAATAGTTTTTCTTGATCGCTTCATAAATAACAAGTAGATTGTATCTTAAATTGTATTTACGACTAGTTTTTAACCTACAGTACATGCGAAGTTAAAAAATTGCCTATATTGCTATTTAACAATTTACATGCATGCCCTTAGAAAGATCTGTTAAAAAATTCTGATATTTGTAAAAGTTTCAGGTATGAGTGGGTAGACACTTATTTTATAAAGATAGATCAAACAAAAAATATAATTTTGAGCGTTTAACTTCATGTCATATGAACTAAATATAGGAAAGCTGTTTTGTAATGAAAAAATCACAATTTGAAAGTACAGGTAATTTAATAGTTCAATACGTAGCTTACGTAAAGTTTCTAATTAAAACAATTTAGGAAGAATTCGAACTTCTACATCTGTCTGTCAGCACATAGCCCATGGGTTACTTTTTATCCCGAAAAAATCTACGGTTCCCGTGGGACAGGCTTGTTTTTATCTGAGGACGAACCCGAAGCAAATGAGGGTGAGTCGCTAGTAAAGTACTAATATATTTGTAACTAACGTTTTTATATTTGTTAAATAAAGTTTCAAAATCATGTTTTAGGGATGATGTAAATGATAGAATACTATGAATAATTTAGATTTACAACACTAGCTGGAATGATAGCATCTGTTTTATTTCAAAGCTAAGGACTCAAAGGCAATACTTAATTTCTTTTGAGTCGGTTGAGTAAACACAATCCAATTCCGATTTTATACGACCCTATATGAAAAAAGAACCTTTAGACGCTCTAGGCAATTACCTAAATTAAAAAGAATACAAATAGTATTTTTACTGATATTATATGTAAATGCTGAGATGTAATGTTGTCAGTTGGTAGCCTAGTGGTAAAGTGTCCGCTTGGAAAACCAAGTGTAGTGGGTGAATGCTCCGGGTCTCGCACCACTGAGATTCAATTCACACTTAAAGTGAATCATTTTCAATATAATTACAATAAAAAATTAAGGAGATATGCATGTTTGAGAGAAACTTAACTAATTTTCGAAAGATCCACACTAGATCAGAACAGTGTGTTACAGTAACAGGAATATGACCTGACTAAGAGTAATTAACAGAGACCCGTTCCCAGCAGTGGGACTTTAAAAAGACGGAATTGTGATGTTTTTAAAACTGATAATATTTACTGTTTGTTCTACCGAGACGGTTTTTGTATAAATAAAGTTTAACATCATAAGAGTTACATAGGTTTTCTTATATTTCGGTACATACAATATTTCGCGAAGAAGATATTATGTACATCTGTTGCAAATAAAAAATAATTACATTTATTTAGTGAAGTGGGGTGAGATCACTACTCACTAGTAAATTATGACGTAGAGGTCACTTACCGTTATAGAGCTTTGAGTATTCTTTATAAAGAGAATCATTTTCTATTAGAATTTCACATTTAATTATAATGTAACTACAACTTTAGTAACGTCCGTTGAACTTTGTTCATCTTTTATTATAAAACAGCTATTATTGTGAAAAATTGTCATTGTCTGCTTATTATTTGTATTTTCCAGATAATATATTTACAGAAATATATATTGTTTTAAAGTCCTTTGAGTTTTATTTTGTGAGATAAGTAGAATGTTTGATCTTTTTATGTTCTTTTAATTGGAACAGTATTAATATTATATGTAAATGTGAAAGTTTATAAGTATAGATGTTTGTTACTCTTTCACGCCAGAACAGCTAAACGGATCTGGATGAAATTTTGCACAAAGATAGATTATAGTCTGGAATAACACATAGGCTACTTTTTATCCCGGAAATGGACGGTTCTCGTGGGATAGGTTTGTTTTTGTATTCCTAAAGGCGAATTCGAGCGAAGCGAGAGCGAACCGCCAGTGATTGAATATTGTAAGTAATTTCGTTTAAGTTTTCTTTTAGCTAATATAATAAAGATAGATTACTTTCACCCCAAAATATTTAGCAATTTCCTGGGGACAAACAGAATTTGCAGATGTAAAAACTTACCTGAACAGGAAGGTCTCGTTGAACACCGGGTTTAAATTTTTGCGATGGACTTTAGTTTGGAATTTCTTCTTGCGATCTGGTAGCAGGAACACCTTGATGTAGGGGTCGCTGCTACCTGACACGTCCTTTATTGGTAGATCACGGGCTTCAAAAATCTGCTCAACAAAAAATATCTTATGCATTACTCTATACATATATACTAATATTATAAAGAGGTAAAGTTTATAAGTTTGTGAATTGTGAGTTTGTGACGTTGTACGGGGTAATCTCTGGATCTACTGAACCGTTTTAGACAAAATTTAATAAGAAGATAGTTTGAGACCCTGGGAAGGACATAGGATACTTTTTATCCCGGAAATCATCCCTTAAGGGAGTGAAAATGGGGATGACAGTTTGTATTGGGAAGCAAGCTAGGGACGAACCCGAGCGAAGCGAGGCTGAGTCGCTAGTGTAACATATCCTATGCGGTGAATTGCAATACATTAATATGAATGAATCACACTGTCTACTAAATGAATGACGCCATCTTTACCGAATTAAAGTTATGTTAGTCAAGTAGCTATCAGTGTGGGAGATATTGTAGTGCTTAAATATGTGCGCAAATTAAAGTATACTTAATATACAAAGGTTTTGTTATATATATATATATATATATATATATATATATATATATATATATATATATATATATATATATATATATATATATATATATATATATATATATATATTAAGTTTTCAAACGAGATGTTCATTACATTCTCTAACAATTAACATATTGTAACATTAATTTTTTTAAGTAATTTTTGGATATATATGTATACAATACATCATACATTTTACATAAATGTAACATAACTACTATAAACCTTCTATACTTATTATTATGGATACTTTTTGAATCGCTATGTATACATAATGTTTTATGGTAATCATCGATCAAAAAAGTACTAAAACACAATCCCATGCAAAAGTTCTCATAAAACTGTCACCAATTGTGTTTAGGTAATAATTCTATTTAAAATAAATATAGGTACTACAATCTTAATTGAACCTTAAATAAAATGCTTAAATTGTTTTCACCAAAAAAGATAAAAGCGCGCTCGAATGTTCAAATGAGCGCTCATTCGGTGAGGATATTTTTTGTCGCTGGTTGTGTATCTAGGACTTTTTGATCGACGATGATAATACACAACGAGATCACTAAAAAATTATATAATTGAATAAGTATAGGATAAAAATAAATAATATAATAATAATATGTTGGGACATTAACGCACAGCACCATCTAGTTCCATGGTAAGCTACGAGGCTTGTGTTATAGATACCGGATAGTTGATACACAACACATATAATTTTAAATACATACATATATATATATATTGTAAACATAAACACCCATGATTAGAGTACTAACATTCGTGCTCATCACACAAATGAATGCCCCCAGCAGGCCTCGAACCCACGACCGTTGGCACAGCGAGTAGGGTCACTACAAACTGAGCCAAACGTGTCGTCAATAAAAATTATATAGGTAACTTATAAAGTAATAAATATATAGTTTGATAATAAGTACAAAGCAATTAGTTGTTATAGAAACCCAGTTTACGCGAAAGACATTCTAAACATTCACACGTGGCAGCAACGCTTGAATCTAATTATGATAATTAACCTAATTATTGGCATCCCATTGCGTATGTCGCGATTATGCAAATTATATTCCACTGGAAACCGCCTTGTCGTTAGAAATATATATTTCTCTCTTATAAAATTTTCCTTTTATACAATTAATTATTATACGTAAATATTATGATACGTAAATGTTAATTGTAAGCGTATACGTTAATTTTTTAATTTACACGTAGATCTTAACGGTTGTTCTGTAAGATATGCATACTATACTACTTAACAGTACTTCACTAGTTTTAGCTTGAATCTCTGCTCGCCTAATTTACTTATATTTATATATTCTGTATCTAAAGATTAAAGAGCTTGTAACCTCACTCAATTTATACCCCCCTTGGGTATAAAACGCTCTATAATTTTTTTAAATTATTAATAATAGAGGAGGATTAATAAGAAAGTTATTTAATTATTAACAACAGGTAAAGGAGTTGTGCAAAGAAATAATAATAATAAATAATTTTTGTACACCCGCAAAGAAAAGTTAGTATAACAAGAAATGACTCACATCACATGAAATTTTATTATAACAAGAATTGAATTACGACAATGTACAAGAGGCGGCTTATCGCTATCACGATCTCTTTCAGGCAACCTTAAGGTGTTGGAATTTCCAAGCTGTAAGAGGAAAGGGTTCGAACAATATAATTTATAGAAAATCAAGAATAATACGAAACGGATAGTAAGAAGTTGTAACTTCATTTTCTGGAGCCGGTTAGATTAAGAGTGATTTCCGTAATTTACGCAGCCCACGCGTAAACCTAACTCAACAGTTTCTACTTACGAATATGTATAATAAAACCTTTTATAAGTGGAAATTGTATTAGCAGTAGTCGTGGCCTTAGTGCTTGTTTGTTGAAACGACCAATCCTTATAGTACTTTACAGTAGAGAGTTTATTTCTAAGATTTCCTTACATCTATAGGTACATATGTATGTATAATAAAATTCTGAGTCGAATCTGTACTTAAATATTTTTTGGAAAAATCTTATTTACATAGACATTATTACTGATACAAAGGGGGAGTCTATAATTTTTTAAATTTCTGTTGTCTGTCTGGGAACGCATAACAAGAAAACCACTGGACAGATTTTGAAGAATTTGGTATGATGATACGTGGTTATCTGTTTAAACATATAGGATAATTTTTACTGCGGAAAAATACCTAATCTCTGAGAAATCTATACTAAACTTTAAAACGTAAGTAGGGACGAACCCTAGCGGAGTAAGTCCGAGTCGCTAGTATATAGATAATCTACGTATTTTCGACTTTATTAGAGTAAAATGTTTATTAAATACCAATAGAATAGACATTTATAAGTCAATAATTCTGAATTAAAAACTGTTTCGGTTTTATCGTTTAGATAAATAAGTACTGAGACGACGTTCTATTAAAATATAACATTATATCGTTGATTTGATATTGTCTTTAAGTCTATATATTTCCCACTAGAGTAATAAATGTTGAAAGTAATGCTTTCAATTTATTTTTACAAGTTTTCATTCAATATATTCGTATATACTAGAATTAATATGAATTTGTATGTGAATTTATTTTATTTTTAGGATCTGTTTGCTGATAAAAGTTACCTTAAAAATAATTTTAATTTTCTGAAGTAGTAATACAAATTGGAGTGTTGAACTCTAAAAGCTCTTACTTAAAATAACGAAATTCTTTATCGATTGAAATAATATTTTTTTTATTAAGCACATCCTCTTCCATCTATGTGCTTATTAGCTATTTTGGCTCAGTTTGTAGTGACTACTTGCTGTGCCAGCGGTCGCGGGTTCGAGTCCCGCTGGGGGCATTCATTTGTGTGATGATCACGAATGTTTGTACTCCAGTCATGGGTGTTTATATTTATAATATGTATGTATTTAAAATTATATATGTGAAGTGTATCAACTATCCGGTATCCACAACACAAGCCTCATAGCTTACCATGGAACTAGATGCTGCTGTGTGTTAATTTCCCCAACATATTTAAAAAAAACTATAAAAACGATCTACATATATACACATTTGTTAGTAACAAACAGTTAAGATATTTTAAACAAAAGATAAGATAGTAATAAATAGAACATATATAAGAGCATCGTGATTGAGATCTAAATTTTGTTCTATTAGTATTACTTGTTATTCAGAAATTTTAGGCGAGAAATAAAGTCACTAGACATATTCGAAAAACTCACTAATTGAGTTAAGCAACACTTTTTCTTCTATATATTTTAATTTTCACAATCTTTTAATGAGAATAGAACTAAAAAACTTTATACTAATACAAATAACATACCGATAATATTTAAACAAGTAATTAAAATGCATGCTATATAGTGTTATAAGCACATATTCCATACATAAATTGAGTTAGCTCGTTTAATTTATGTTTCCATACATAAATGTAAACGTGTAGGTTTGAACTTATCTATGAAGATTATCTTAGTAATTTGTTTGTAGTGACTTTAACTGCAATTGCTTTGATGGTTAATTCTTAACTGGCAAAACTTATTTAATCTAACTGAGTTAAATACTGAATTAAGAAAATAAAAGAGAATTATCATTAACGGTATGCTAAATATAAACATTTTCTTTTGTTTTAATTAAACTTTTGACATTGCACCAGTGCGCTGAAGTATCGTGTTTGGAGAAAATATGCAAAATATGCAAAAAAAAACAACTTTTCGTCCATTTTGCTGTTTGAGCAAAATAAAATGTTAGCCGGAAGATAAATGGATATATATATATATATATATATATACATACATATATATATATATATATATATATATACATATATATATATATATATATATATATATATATATATATATATATATATATATATATATATATATAGCATAGGTATATTGATTTTAATAAATACAAAAGTTGAGCAGACATGAAGCTATATTTTCTTGGCTTATTTTCGACCATGGCAGACAATTTCACATATTATTAAATTATTATTAATTATAACTCAACCGTCACCTTCACATACAAAAGTTAGAAAACATATATTTTAGTTCATTTGAAGCACCTGAAAAATTTTATAACTTAAAAAGAAAAGTAAGTTGTAAAAGCTAGTATAATTTTAACTAAGAAAAAATCCTATTAGTTCAATTAAATGAACTGAACAAGTGATCTAGTTGGAATAATCCTCCACCCAGAGGAATTGAGCTATTTTACCTTTACCTACTTATCTATGTAAAAGAAACTAAATGTTTCAAAAAAATATATATTATTATTAATAACATTAAAGGTCGTCAATAGCTACTATACAAAAAAAGAAAACCATCGACAAACAGAGACGAAAGGTACTAGACTGTTTTGTCTTTTCCTATTTATACATATACTAGCGACTCACCCTCGCTTCGCTCGGGTTCGTCCCTAGGTTGATTCCCCATACAAACTTTCATCCCCATTTTCACTCTCTTAAGGGATGATTTCCGGGATAAAAAGTATCTTATATCCTTCCCAGGTTCTCAAACTATCTTCTTACCAAATTTCATCTAAATCGGTTCAGTAGATCCAGAGATGACCTCCTACAACGTCATAAACTCACAATTCACAAACTTTACCTCTTTATAGTATTAGTATAGATATATAGAAGATCTAAATAAATTAATATGATTGTATACCTTAACAACAAGGGCCTCTACTTCTTGGTCGTATTTCAATGCGAAATGCAATTTCCCACAGAACTCCAATTCACCGCTGTCCGTAGATGATTGACGCACCAATTCATTCTTGTAAAGCTCCGGCTAGAAAAATAAATTAAAATAAGTTAGCTACAAGATAGAAATATAAATTTAATTTTTTCAATTACTTTTTACTATGTGACTAAAATCGAAAAGAAATCGAAGTTTTCGTATAAATGTTCAATATTTGGTCTAAACAAGTCTGTAATATTTTGAAACTTCTTTTTAAATATTTACTTCTAACAAAACAAATATAGAACCAATTTAAGTTAGCTTGTTTTTTTTTTGTTAAAATTTTCTTATATGCATGTTTCGAGAACACAAGTCACATTGAAGTCCAATACTAAAATGATATTTTTTTGTCCTTAGTGACATTTATGGTGCGCACTAAGTAAGCGAAAGAGACAAAAATCGCCGTGACTTTAACTTGAGATCGAAGCCTAAGAATCTTAAAAAAATATTTAAAAATTAAGCCATCAAAAACCCAATTTGCGAGTCAAAGGTACGTAATAAGTGAAGTTAGAATAACTTAATAAAGTTACGAAATTTTAACGTTATATTAACTACCGTTTGTACTCTTCCAAAGCACAAACTGTTATAAAACAAAATTAATGTACAAAACCAGTCTTAGTTATAAAATTTATAAGATTCTTTATATAAAGTACGATATTTATATTACAGACTACAATAAAAACTATTTAAAAAAGAAATAAAAATACAACCTTTACTTAAGAAATGATTGATTCCCCATACAAACTCCCCCCCCCCACCCCCCCTCCCCCCTTTTATCCCCTTAAGGAATGATTTACGGGATAAAATATACTAGTCCTTCCTAGGGTCTCAAACTATCTCTATACCAAATTTCATCTAAATCAGTTCAGCAAATTAAGCTTGAAAACGTGACAGACAGAGTTACTTCCGCATTTATAATATTAAAGTATGGAAAGATCCAAGGAAATAAATATATACTATTAGCAGGGTTTAGAAGGCCTTTTTATTAGCATGATATAAGTGTCATGATATAAGTAATTTTTATTAGCATGTAATATAAGAAATATTAAAAAGGAAACTCTTTCGTAGAGGATATTGGGGAAATCTGATACCAAAGCTTGTAAAAATCGAGATCACTGACCCTTGCAAGATATCGACGAAGATTTCCGAGAAATTTATTAAATCTTACAAACTCGGCTTGTCTATAATGTTATAAACTTTGAAATATCTGTTGTACAAAATGACTAGTGACTCACCATCGCTCTCGTTCGTTCGTCGGTTCGTCCCTAGTTACGTTTTAACGTTTAGTATAGAAGAGATTTTTTCCCGCAGTAAAGAATATACTAACGAAAGATAAACAGCTAACCTCAGTAAAAATAACCAGCTATCATCGTGCCAAACATCAAAATCTGTCCAGTGGTTTTCTTGTGATTCGTTCAGAGACAGACAGACAGATAAAATTTCTAAAAATATACATTCAGCCTCTGTATCGATGATAATGACTATTTCAATAAATAATTCCAAAAAATATATATTGTACAGATAAAATAGAAAAACATAATTTTAACTCGTTAACAAAATTAGCGAACATAAATGTACTTCATACAGATATGAAGTACAATCACGAATTTAGCTGTTTTACATAAATGTTGTCACAGAATAGCAAGCACTACCTACTTACTGATCTTAATCGGAGTATTTTTGTATATTTAATTATCTTATTGATTTCTTACATTAAATTGGCGTCGTGTCAGTTTTCTGGTTTGGCATTTGAGGATTTAATTTCCTGTTGCGTAAAATATTTAATCGATACATACTATCGCATGGTACTTATCAAAGATTTGTAATAAACTTTCTTCACAAATTGAGTCTAAAGAGGTGATAAACAAAAGGTGGTGGGAGGTGATTGAAAAATTAAATCACACAACGCATTTTTTTTTTTTTCATTTTTTATCAGTCAAAAAACACCACGAAGTATGGAGTTATTAAAAAAACACCTATATTGACGAAGGTGTTTCCATTTTTTTTAATTTTCTGTTATTAAATAAATAGAAAAAGTGAAATTAAATCTACTCTTTAATACTATTTTGAAATATATCATACGGTTATTTAACTGTAAAAAACAATTTTAACTTTTTGAAGTTATATAGGTACTTGTATTGGCACGTTTGGAAAAAATTATGAAAGTTAAATTTTTACGATACGCGCGCACACCGACAGCCAAAAAGCGACATAATGAAGTTAGCTGCATTCGTTTTACAAACAGAGAGTTGTGACATACAGGATGAAATCTTTAGGTTTTTGTTCTGTTATTTTTGTTATTTTTGTTCTGTTACGCCAAAGAAGTATAACTTCTTACGTGCGTACATAAGTACACACACACGTTTTTTTGTTTATACTTTCTACTCCTTGTAACTTAAACTCCCCTGTAGGGTTAACATGCTAAAGTACTATACTAAAGTAGTCGAAAAATAAATATAAAACAACAAAAGTATAACCCGAATAAATATAATATGAAAGTAATAATATTACAATAAAATATTGTCACAATTTTTACATAGAAAAGATATGTTTTGTTCCATTACTAGTATACGTACATAAGTCTCTAAGCGGTTTAGTGGGTCTGTGTGCCCATTGCTCATTGTTACAAAGTATTACGAGTACGATGCGAGATTACTTCAAGCTTGCTACTTATAGGGCAGTAGCATTTGCCGCGGTTCGGCCCGCGTTCAGATGACCAAAAACCAAATTCTTAGGATTTACATATTAGTATACTCTTACATTGTAGTTTTTGTATTTTTATCCATATAAGTATCCTATATGTTGACCCGGATAACCAGCTATCACCATACCAAATTTCATCGAAATCCCTCCAGTGGTTTTTCTGTGATGCGGTAACAGACAGACAGACAA
Source organism: Brenthis hecate (assembly GCA_951806755.1). Taxonomy (NCBI): domain Eukaryota; kingdom Metazoa; phylum Arthropoda; class Insecta; order Lepidoptera; family Nymphalidae; genus Brenthis; species Brenthis hecate. Next base: position 7,473,245 of record OX638259.1, read on the forward strand.
ATATTCTAAAAACTATAGATTCGGCCTCTGTATCGAAAATCATGTTTATTTCAATAAGATTTTCCAAAAAATCTCTAATGTACAGATTCGGCTTAGTTACAATTTTGTTATATGTATAGTTTATTCGCTTCAGTACTACATAAACCAATGATTTTCATCACGAATATATAAAAGTTATAATATTGTAAGAAAGTTAAAATTGTAAGTTGTATGTTTCAACCGAATTCATAAAGGAGGTATGCAATTCAGATTTGTTTTTTTTATTAAAAGAAAGAGCTTTATTTGCGACACACTGCTTGCAGGCAACACAATTAATGATATTGAAAAAGATGTTAGCCCAGTGTGGGCACCGACTTTGAAAATATCTGTCATTCAATGAATTTTATATATGGTGTCCGAGAAAATTTAGAGTTCTCTATTCAACGCCATTTTCATATTTCCCACTTAATTAAAAGAAAATATTTTTTCCATATTACAGTATAGTAATCTAAAAAAATATTTTTTTATGTAATCTCTATTTGCTTAAATGTTCATATGAATATTATTTTCTACGGGTATATAGAGCAAAGGCAGCTTTATTTATTATTTTAAGCACCCTTTTAAAAGACCTTTTGCTCTAACGTTTTAACAAAAATAACTCCTACCCTCTGATCATTATTGAAAATACATATTAATCATTAAGTATGGTTAATAATCTATACTAATATTATAAAGAGGTAAAGTTTGTGAGTTTGTGGGTTTGTAAGTTTGTGAGGTTGTAGGGGGTAGTCTCTGGATCTACTGAACCGATTTAGATGAAATTTGGTAAGAAGATAGTTTGAGACTCTAGAAAGGCCATAGAATACAAATTTTTATTCCGGAAATCATCTCTTAGGGGGGTGAAAATGGGGATGAAAGTTTGTATGGGGAGTCGACCTACGAACCCGAGCGAAGCGAGGGTGAGTCGCTAGTATTAAAATAAATATAATCATAGATGAAGAAATATAATGAAAAAAAGAATATATTTTTATAAAATATATAAATTAAGCTTTGTTTACCTTTGATATAAAATTTGCTATATCGATTTTAATAAATTTTATTATAATAATATAGATTGAGTAAATCAATAACCTATCTTTATTTTTAATACAAATCAGAATATAAGCCTAAGATTAGAATATAAGCTACCTTAAATTGTAAATATATGTACGCTTTGAGTTAAATTAAATGAAAACAATGTATAAAGGATATTTAACAACCTAACATGTCTTGATAAGCCCAACAGATTGAACGCAATATCTTCCTCAACAAACGGCTACAACGATCGTTATTCTCATATAAAACCTTCTTCAAGGTCCCAATATAATTCTAATACTACATTTGTATAAAGTTTATTAAATAAAAAGTTTCATCAAAAACTAATTTGGAAAAGCAACAATCACTTCGAAGTGATTTTAACTAAATTGCATTACGTAAAGTGGAAAAATATTTAATAAGTGACAGCAGTGACGGTAAATTTGTAACGCCGTGGGATGTCCAAGGGCTTTTTATGATAATATTTATAAACAATATGATACAAGGAGAGATATACATGGGATAAATGCTTTGGTTTTGTGGCTAACAAGTCCGGGATTCGAGTCCTTGTCAGATAGAGAGAAGAGTATGTGTTTGCACTGTTATGTACTATAATACGAGTATTTCCTGAGCACATGGCTAGTCTCAGGAGGACATCACACAAAGGCATATATATATATTCGTACAATTCAATGAAATATGTCATATTTACGTGTCTTCAAATAATAATAGAACAATATTGTCTTTTACCATCGAAACTTAACATATGTTAATATTAAATGGAAATTATTACGCAGCATAGTTTGAGTTACTTTTAGTAACATCTAGTTAGAGAGCGTGCTTATGTCACAGAAGCTTATATTACCTTGTGAAAGCACACGGCGGGTAATAGTAATTATTTTAGTAATTACATATACGATGTTAGTTTCCTTGCAATTAGAGGATCGAGTGAACTAAGTAGCTTTACTTTTATATACGCTATTTGGATGATGAAATAAGTATATCTAATATTCATAGTTATTTTTTAACGTTGTATTACTCGTAAATACGTTTTCACGTTTTCAAATATATAAGAATCCGACGTAGTAGACAGTACTGGCTAAAGGCCTCTAAAACCAAACGATTGTCACCAAATCAATAAATTCCACGAAATAAGGTAAAATGTCTTCTGTGGCTTGTTTCATTGTACCTTTTTCTTGCAATTTTTTAATCCTTCTGAGGTTTGATGTATATACAGATATGTACATCCATACTAATATTATAAATGTGAAAGTTTGTGAGTATGGATGTATGTATGTTTGTTACACTTTTACGCAAAAAGTACTGAATGGATTTTAATGAAACTTTACAATAATACAGCTTATACTTCAAAATAACATATAAGCTACTTTTTATCTCGGGAAAATGTACGGCAAGACGATAAAAAGATATGGGCCAATTTAGATTTTTGTGAAAACTTGTAAGTACCGAAATTTACCTTAGTTTGAACCTTTTTTATTTTTCAGAATTTTCCCTTTACTTGTGCTGTAAGACCTTGCTTTTTACTAAAATTGACAATTCTAGGTCAACCGGAGCTTGACTCGACTCAATACCTATAGGGTACCTATAGATTTTGAGTCGAAGATCTATATGGTAGTTCCCGTTGACCTAGAATCACGAAATTTGGCAAAAAACACAGCATTACAGCACAAATAAAGGAAAAATTCTAAAAAATAAAAAAGTTCAAAAATTAAAGTTTAACAGATTTCCTAGTACGAAACCCACGGTGGGCAAGTCCAACACGCACTTGCCCGGATTTTTTTTAAATTAAATTTACATTTCATGCATCAGAACGTAAAAATATTAGGTATAGATATAAAACTATTAATTTGAAAACATAATTTAATATAAGATTTGCGTTAGAAATGTAAATATTGTAATGTAGGTACATATAAAACTACTTATAATTTAATAGAGCAATACGTTATCTGCCTTATATAAAATGTTTTATAAATCTTGAAAGTACGTAGAAAAACTACCCATAATTGATCAATACTACCTTCATGGAATCACTCGAGCTTATGTTTATGTTACTTTGTCATAAACTATTTTTTTACAAAATTAAATTTTTGGTTCAAAATTTCGAAACCTGCAATTGTTTATTGCCGTTAATTCAGTATTGAGATAATATATAAATAGAAATTAATATATTTAAAAAAAATCTATAAAGTGTATTACAAAGCTGTCTGTCGCAAAATTTTAGAAGTCAATAATTATAAGAGTAAAACTGATTTTTTTTTTCAAATAATCGAGTCTATCATTTCACGTGTTTTATTTACTCGTACGTACCTTTACGTAATTAATTTACAAAAAAACACGGTGCAAAAGTTTGCAATTGTACTATTTTCACTATTTTATCTTTATATCTTTATCTTTATATATATATATATATATATATATATATATATATATATATATATATATATATATATATATATATATATATATATATATAATTCTTCTGTAAGTGTGTATGTCACTGAACTTCTCTCAAACGACTGGACCGATTTTGATGAAATTTTTTGTGTGTGTTCAAAGGGATCTGGGAATGGTTTAGATTCACAATTTTGTCCAAAAAGTTTGAAATTTTCAAATTAAAGACGTGTAGACAGGACAACGTCTGTCGGGTCCGCTAGTATAAATATATGAGAAATATATAAAGACAATTTAGCAAAATCAATTCTGTTAGTGGCATCTCTATAATATCTACTACCCTTCATTCGCAGGTTCATCCGCGTAAATAAATAATTTCATTGTGATTTAAACTAATATTTTAAAGAGACAGAGTTTGTTTGTTTGAACGCGCTAACCTCAGGAACTACTAATTCAATTTAAAAAAATCTTTTTGCATTGAATATCCCGTTTATTGAGGAAGGCTATATATAGGCTAAATCCGTATTTCCGTATTAATATTATAAATGTGAAAGTTTGTGATGTTTGATACTATTTCACGCCAGAACGGCGGAAATCCGTTTATCCCGGAAATCTAAAATTTATCCCGGAAAAATGTACGCTTCCCGTGGGATAGGTTTGTTTTGTTGTGAGCGAAGCGAAGGTGAGCCGCTAATATTATATAATAATATAGTCTATCTATTCCACACTAACCGTTAAAACGTACCTAGGAACTAATCCGAGCACAGCGAGGGTGATTCGCCAGTATTATAATATTTTTATTCACATGAGAACTTATAAAATCGGAAATAATTTATTATTTAATATTTCCTTGCGTAAAGGCGAAAATATTATCAAGAAAACTCATTACCGGTACAAAAAGTTTATTATTTCTTTATATTGTTTGATAACAACATCCTGATGGATATTTTTAACATATCCATAATATATACGCAACACGTGCACGTCACTTTCAGAATACATGGTAGTGAAACGATGAATTACATCATCATAACTCATATTTTTAGACGCTCGCGAGTGTTGTGTCTTGTAATATAACATGGGTGTTCAAGTGTTCACTTTTATACAATATTACTATTATAGCAATACGCACTTTTGCTGTCAGAAAAATGAAGGAAAAATATCATATAATAAGAACCTTCGCCTTACTTTTCGATATGTACCTAGTCCCTATTCCCTATTTGCTTTAAGTCGTAGTCTGCCTACGTGCTTTTCAATCAAATCCGTCCAGCCGTTTGAAAAGAAATAACAAATACGTTATTCGCACAGCAGCGCATTCTTATTCGAACTTATATTAGTAGTCCGATTATTGTTTTCCTCCATTTCATTAAATTGTGCTTTTTGACATTATACCTACCTTCCCAAAGTTAAACTTTTGTTAAAGCCTCTAAAGCTTAAGGATGAAGGCAAATATTTTAATATTTTTTTTAAGTACACTGATTATGTTGAAAAGATAAATAACAGATAATGAGCTGTTTAAATTATTATAAATATAAGTACAATATATCTATAGTCTTTATTTTGTACATTTTTATTTCATATAAATAAGAATTTGATGTCATTTTCCTTAAAGGAGTTAACAGAGAGAAAAGAGGGCACTGTCACTCTTTTCTATACTTTTTAACAAAGTTTGTAAGCATAGGAAAAATAAGCAATGAAAAAATGAATGGCGGTTATAAACCATATGCATTTTTCTTATCATTTAAATAAAATATATATAAATACAAAACAAATTGTAGAAGAAAAAATCGAACTGTATGTTTCGTGGTGCGACAAAAAGAAGCCCATGAAACTTTCTTCCCGATCGTGGGAATTCTGTTTTATTTATATAAGCTTTTCCGAAGATTGCTACTTACAAGAAAACAGACATACTGATAGAAACGAAATAAAATATTTTATTAATTAATTATCATTTATATGACCATATGTGCCAAGTGTAGAGAATAATATATGTAATTCAAATACATATCTATTGTACTTATAAGTGTAAATAAAGTAAGTAGTAAGTGTGTCTAGTCTAGAGACAATCCCATTCAATATTTACTTGCTCTCGATCGAACAGATTTAATATTTGTACAGCGTCCTACAGTTAATATTACTATGTATGAAAATCTTGCTATAACCTCATAGAAAACTATGAAAGATTTAAGTGGCATTGTTCGTTAGTTTTAGCCGAAACTAATCCACTGCTGGACAAAGGCCTTCCCCAAAGATTTCCACAACAGTCGGTCTTGTGCCACCCCCATCCAGTGGGCTCCAGTGACTTTGACCAAGTAGCCAAAATCAAAAATCATAATATATTTCATTCAAATAGACTTTTACAAACATTTTTGAAACGTCAATTTTACATTTTTTAAATTAAATGCTAGTATAGTCAGTCCTTAAGGAATCTACAACCGGCTTCTTAGGCAGTTTTTTATCCGTCGGTCTACCTTGTGGAAGACCTGCCCACGCTTCGCTTTCCGGAAGTGGCAATGTACCATACCTTAATTAATCCAATAGAAGAATCAGCGCGTTCCAGGCTGCAAATGCTGAACTGTATAGATGGTAGGTCCAGGCGATGAGACAGCTGTCGTTGAAAGGTCTGATGACGATCTGGCACTATGGGGAGCGTTGTTTGACGAAGCACCTACGACAATAAAATATTATTAATTTATTTATGAAAACATCATTTTTCAAACCCTCTCGCGTTGTAATTTGTACGTTGATACGAAATAGCCTAGTTATTTAAAAAATAGCCGAGTGAAAAAGTTTCTTTACATATAACAAAATAAATTTACTTCTTTGTAATATTACCGGCATCTCTAATAGCCTTTTAAACAAAGAAGTTAACCCAGAATTTCTAACTACAAACCATACAAATACTTTACAATATGTGACAAACTTTATATTCTCGTATAATGGAAAATTTTTAAACTAAGTATAGTACTATGGCTAGGTAGACTAGTATGAAAATATTTAATTTACTTTACTATTATTACGTAACTACGTTTTATTTAATGTTGAGATTCATCTCAAACTCCTTTTGAAGGACCGGAGCAAATAGCCCGAGGTTTACGCTTTGTTAAAATATCAAATGAATAAAATAAAATTATAAGATGTAATGGTTAGGATGTACTTTGTAAAATAGTAAGTTCTCTTAATAAGAATATAAAGTAAATAGTAAACGATGAACCTTATTTTATAATTAATATATTATATTAAAAACGTAAAAGGGTTTAAATTGCTTTATTTCACCTTAGCGCCGCTCCTGGGCATAGTAAAAAATTCCGCCCTATTATCGAAATTGTGAAAATATTGAAAGTTTAATTATTTTTTGTTATTTTATTTTTTTGAAAAATAAAAAAAAAATATAAATTATATCAATTTTTCGAAAAATGTACGAGTTATTTTTTTTAATTATTCATTATTTGGAAAATAAAAAATATATATAGTGTTGCTTAGTAAGTTGTCTTTTTAAATAATAGCAAACTAAATTAAAATTATTATCCTTAATTAATTTTAACTTTTTGAATTACACATAGAACAATTATATGGCTTAAATAATTAATATTATAATTTATACTTTTCTTTAGGGTTATAAATATAATAATGGCAACACTAAATATAGATTACTAATTAATATTTTTAAAATTGTAATAACTATAAGAATAATAGCAAAAATTAAATAAATAATATTCCATATTCAATTATAATTAAAATTATAAAAATGTTTAAAGTTAAAAAATATTGTAATGTAATTGGTGCAATTTTCATTTTGTTAATTGTGGGTAGGCTGTCTGTAACAACTATACCTTCAAGACATGTAACACCTCAGTCTCTCCCGTGACCATGGATGCTGTAAAGCATTCGAAACGTCGGGAACCAAAAATCAAAATAAATCCGCGAAATAATCCGAAAAGATAGTTTTATTTAAAATAAAAAAGATAAAAAGAAGAAAAAAAAATTCCCACCCTCCGAATTTTGCCGATATTGACAAAGTAAATTGTAGCAAACTGGCACACCTAAAACCCACAAAACTAAATACTAACTAAATAAATATAAATTTTACAATAATTATGTAAATCTTTCAGCAGGACGTTTAATTAAATATTTATAAACTTCTAAGGATAAAGTTCAACGTAAACTTCTATGTCAAATCATTATATCAGAAAAAAATTAGAATATTTCTGTGAATTAAAAAAAACAATATTTGTACATGCGAGATAAGCATTCCAACAACATAAAAATATCTAATTTGCGCGTAAAATTTAAAAGTAAAAATTTAAGTTTTTTGTAAATGACTTGTTCAGTGCGTCACCTGAAGATAAAGTCGCAGACTTTTGATATTTAGTATAAATGAAGCTTTCCTTTAGGGTCATCGATTAAACATACCGGAGATTAAAAAAAGAAGAAAAAAATTTTTTTTGGCCTAATTCACTCCACCCTGACGTTAATATGTAATATAATATTGAATTTATTATGACGATTATTTAATTTGACGAGAATTTATAAATTCATTATTTTGTTACTCTACAAAGACTTGACTGAAGAAAAAGTTTTTGAGAAGAATGTTTTTGCGGTTTTGATCCGTTTCTTGTTTAACAATTAACAATGTCCTCTTTCCTTTTGTCGTTTGCAAACACAAAGGCAAAAGTTTGAAAAAATATTAATTTACAATTAAATTTTTACAAACAAATCAAAATTTGTTTAAAGTACAATATTTGTATGTGTTATGTATATATAATTTTCAATTCAATATTTTCACGTCTTACAATTTTTACAATTGTGTGTACATATACAATATGCATATGCAAACATTATTTATGGATGGGATTATTTAAAGGCAGTGGTAGCCCAGTGGTAACGCGCTCGCTTGGGAAACCGAGTAAAGCGGGTTCAAATCCCGGGTCTCGCACCTCTGATATTTTCATGTGCGAATCATTTCCAACATGATTACCACTTGTCTTAACGGCGAAGAAAAACATCGTGAGGAAACCTACATGTCTGAGAGAACCTAGCAAGTTTTCAAAAGACATGTGAAGTCCGCCAACCCGCACTTGGCCAGCGTGGTGGACTATGGCCTGATCCCCCTCGTATTGAAGGGAAGCCCGTGCCCAGCAGTAGGACGTTACAAAGGGCTGAATACATACATACAATACATTTATTCATGAACTCTATAAATTATTAATAACATATCAAATGTTATATTTGCAGCATTTTATTTCAGTAAATTATTTTTCTCAGACGATATGTTATTATTGGTCTAGTAAACGAGACGAATCTTAAACCAACAATCAGAGGTTATCCAATCTTACAAGTATTAATGTCACAGAGTCGATTGATATTTACAAAAGCAAAATAAATAGTTTATGTTATTACAAGCTCTTATTTAACTTGCAATGTTTATATGTATGTTTGTTGGGTCAAACCTTGCAACGGAATTTTAAAAGCATTTATCCTCAACCGATTGAGCTGAAATTTTGCATACATGTTTAGATGACAATGCATGGTTAGATAAGTGACGTCATTTTAAATCCAACATGGCGGACTCCCAACGATGGACGACTTTGTTACTATATGCACCCCCATGATATGGAATGAAAAGGTTTGCTGAGAAGAATACGAATAAATACCTAAAAAAAGCTTTAAATGTAATCAAACCCTTTTCGGATTTTTTCGCGAATTTATTTTGATTTTTGGTTCCCGACGTTTCGACGTTCAAAATAAATTCGCGAAAAAATCCGAAAAGATAGTTTTATTTAAAATGTCAAGTATTCGCGTAAATCTAAGAAAGTATTATGTAATCAAACCCATTTATTACATTACACAATTTATATGATATAAAAGCTTGTTTTTTTTTAATATTAATTTATTTCGTACCTACCTACATGATTGGGATGTTGCTGAATGTTATAATTGACACCACTAGGTAAATTTCTCAGAAATTAATTAAATTTCTAAGAAACTGTAACGCCGGCGTATCCGCGGTCGTTGAGGGATTATTTATTATGTTTTAGTGATTTATTGTACAGTAATAATTAAGTCTACGTTTGTTTTGTGTATATAATTAAGTATATTTGTAATTTCCTTTATTTTATATACTTCTTAATTATATATACTTTCCTTTTTTCACTTGTTCTATTAATGAAAGTATCAATATCCGTTGCGTGGTTTAGAAGAAGTACGCGGGGAAACAGACACAAGCAGACAGCGACTTTGTTTTACAGATAAGCGACTTGCACTGTAACTAAGCTTTACATTATGCGATGTTAAGGAGAAATTTCACTAGAGTAAATTATTGAATATGGTTATTATAATTCTGCTACTAAAATTTGTTGTGTAATAAATAATTGAAATTTTTGTATAAAGGCAACACGGCCAACCAGTTATTGTGTGTTGCCGTGGGCATGAGAGATTTTTCTGTAATACTCGTAAAAGGTATTGTCAATGTTACCCGAGTAATAAATTATTACTGCACAAAATTTCATTAAAATCAAACACATATACAGACAAATATTCCAACAACTATTGTTTTGGGGTATATATTCTGTAAAACAATACGTAACAGTCATTATTTTTTTAAAACATTTCATATACAGATTTCGCTTTGTTACTATTTATTTATATGTAGAAAAATAATAACAAGTATGGAAGTTTAAACAAAAAATAGCATAAAGGCATATTAAAGGCGGCCTTATTGCCATGAAAGGCTAACTTCTTATTCTTTTTCGAGCGTGAAATGATGTAAAACATCCGGACAATAATATCTAGTACTTGTATGGTTTCATGATCCTACTAAGTATATACTCGTACTCGTACGTATGATGTTGAAAACCTTCATCACTCTTGACTTAAGAGATCTTTAAGGCCAGAATAAACATCTATAGCCGTATAATAGGTATCTAACACAATTGTTAACAAATCTGTTTTAATATTTTTACATTTTAATATTAGTATATATAATATATATTATACGTCAAATTGTATAAGTTCTGGTCTGACCTAAAATAGTACAAAAATAAAATGCCCTATGGGATATAAACCATCACAGTCCATATAACCTATAGCACAAAATGTACATTGTACAGACGTCATAAAAGCTTTTTGTTGTCACGGTTTAATCGTTTCCACTAAGTGGTATAATATTTTCTTCTGCAATACTATTCGATATAATACATTTCACCGAAGTTCAGAGAAATTTTGAAATATAGACGGCGCAAATTGAAAGCCCTTATAACAATTTCATGGAACGGGCAAAATAATTTGCTGACAAATAAGAAATATCTATCTGTGTGTATAATAAATTGACGTATTTATTTTTATTATTGAAGATATAATTTATTTATATAAAACTAAAACAATTGTTTCTTGATGTAATATTTTTTTATATAGTAATATAGATTTGAAAAACATAGTATTGTCATTTTGACGCCTTTTACGAATTTTGTACTGAGTTTATGCTGGATAAATAATATCTACTATATTATATTTTATTTTCAATTACTGCATCTACATTATTTCTCAACAATATCCACACGCGATGGACGACCTACGTTCTTCGTTATTGGATCCATATTGTTTATTCAATTAAAAGTTTTTAAGCTTTGGAAATTAGTTTAACATTTTCAAATTTCAGTCCTTAGGATTAGGAATCAATACTTATTTTGTTATAAATACCAAAGTGTATTTGTTAGTTTGTCCTCTTAAAGTATGACAGCGGATTATGATCTATGTAAGATTTTGTATAGATATTTATTTATATAGCAACAAATGAGAGATAGTTTTATAAAAATAATGTCGTCCCAACCGATTTCGACTAAGACGCCCAATCTCACTGGGTGAGACCAGCGATTTGTGCAGGAGATTTAATACTGCGCAAGTATGTGAGCAAACATTTCATCTTTTCTCGTTTCACTTACAAAGACGACTTTTCAGCTTCGAGTTATTACTGTTTTTGTCCTCATAGAAAGACCTAATAACTATATTTGACCTGACCCCAGACCTAAACTCAGGAACTCCTGATCTACAAACGTGCCTTCTAGTAACTAAACCCGTAAACTGTTCTGTAAACAGTTGCTACTATTATATTGGTATATCATATGGCGAAAGTGGGATAATATGATTTTGCGAAAAGTCTCTAATGGCCACACAGTAAGTTACTGTTAGTTAAGCTAAATAAGAACAGGTCACTAATTACAAGAAAATGGTAAAGCCGTCACGAAAATTGATTAGATGTGATTCATTAATCAATACAAATTTTGATAAGGGTTGGCACAAGCAACAAAAACAAGGTCGTACCCTTTTACCAAAGGGTTCTAGTAAATTTTAATCAACTTATTTAACATTAAATTAATTAATACCAATTAAACCATACCTATAGTATTAATGTAGATTTCTTGTATTTTGTTTCCTATGAAAATTGCAGAAGGTAGAAAAGGTGTTTAGTTCATAGTACTATAGATACTAGCAAAAGTTATTATTTATACCTTCATCACTTACTCTTCTATACAAAATTAAGAGAGATATTTCCGTTACTCATTAATATCAACTTCTCGTCGTCGTGAGGGATCACCAAATGAAAGTAACAGGAAAAGTTAGGGCTGTCACTACTAATAACAAAAAATTGGAATACCTTATTTTACTACATAGAAATTTTGTTTATTGAAATGCTTTTGTATATTAATAAATCAGGTAAGAACTAAACAACATTAATTTCAGATTCAAACACACGCACCTATATTTAAATACGTTACTGTTAACATATTATACAAATACATACATCTTATCGCTCATATCCATATATCGACTAAAAGAAATCTCTTCCAGGAATAAATCCACGTTGGTTCTTTTTTTTCTTTTTCGACTCAGAATTTTATTATATGTATAGATATAAATAAAGAAATTTACAAATATACTTAATTATATATGCAAAACGTATGTACACTCTTGGCTCTTTATATTTTTTAACCGACTTCCAAAAAGGAGGAGGTTCTATGTTCGTCTGTATATATTTTTTGTTATTATAATTATATCGATCTATCATTATTATCTGAAAAGACCAAACTGAGTCAGTTTCTGTACTAGAAAGCCACTCAATGCCACTCACGCTAACTCTAAAATGAAATGGAATTCTATAAAGTTTCTTTACCTTTTTACCAGCATCCTTGTGCTCTTGAACGTATTCTTGCTTCAATGGCTCGGTCTGCAAGTCTGGAAGAGAGTGGCTAATGCGGATAGCAGCTTGTCGAGATAGGGAGTCACAGTTACTGTCTTCTGAATCACGCCGTGTCCTGAGAGAAAGAAACCTAGTTTAATCTTATATTTATCTTAAATATTTTTAGTTATATTTATGAACTTTTTTATTATACTGAACAAACTCCAAAGAAGAAAGAGGTTCTCAATCCGAGTGTATATTTTTTTCGTGTATTTTACGCTGTATCTTTGTCTATTGGAAACCGATTGCAATGTTAAAAAGTAATTATTTTAGTATTGTGATTTCGCGTTTTCAAATAAAAAGTTTTTTTAGTGATAATATTATTAAATAAAGACTTTATAAGATAGAAGTTTAGTAAAAGTTACTGATCAATGCACGAATGAATTTAGGGTCTGAGTGAAGTCGAAGTCTAGTTTAAAATATGTATAATTTCAAATAAAATAAATAATTCTAAGAGAACCGAAATGGATAGGTGTGAATCTTAACACTTAGTATTCAGGCCTCTCTAAATGGGATAAGCAGTGAAATGTCGCGTTTCATTTCAAGTTGGCATAAATAATTTTACAATCTCAATCTCATTATTTTTTTATAATTCTTATTGAGCTTGGATATAGCAATTTTTAATTTAAATTATTGGAGTTTATTGAGGTTTACTCTTTAAATATCCGATTTTCATATAATGCGCCCGGTATGGATATTTTATGAGGAGTGAAATTAATAAACACGTTAACTCATAAACGGAACGTTTTACGTCATTGTTAATCCAATATGGCGGACTCCCAAAGATGGCGGACTGTTTCTTTTTACGCACCCCCAAGATATGTATTTCAAATGAAAAGGTTTGCTTAGAAGAATACGAAAAAACAAATTAAAATTATTATAATCTAATTAAATATAATGTATAAGGCTAGCAGATCCGGTCAGTCGTTGCTGTACACACATATTAATTTTGCAATAAAAAAAGGGAACGTTCGGTATAAAAACTATCCTATCTTTTAAGTTGGAATAAATCACACATTTTGAAAAAAAATACGTTAAAATCGGATAAGTAGTTTCGGAATTCATCGCGGACCAACATCGTGATACGGGAATTTTGGTACTTAACTTTGGTATTAACGCCGCCACTGTAGATTGGCGGCACTCAAAACCCGCCAAATCTGTAGCTGCGGTGGATATTATTATAAGGATTTGTAGCCTTATATTTAATAGCCTTTATTGGGATATTAAAAAAATATATTTTAGGTTGACTATTGATTCGACAGTTTACAATCTCGCGAGATATATTACAATCTAGCGGCTCTTGCAATTTTACGGTGACATATACATATATTACATATATTTTAGTGAAAATTAAATTATTCCTTTCTTTTATCCAATATTCTGCAAACATTGAAACCGGGATTGCATTGACATAGTTAATTCTCACTGTTTCCTTCGATCATTGAGAGCTTTTATCGAAACTGTTCACCCCTTAGGCCTATTATTTCAAGTCAATTTCCTTCAGATAACCTACGAGTATGAGGCATAAAACCCGATAAGCTATAACATAGTCGTCCTATCTCACATATCTGAAGGTCAATAAACTACCTAACTTAGTATTGTTTTATAAAAGAATAAAAAGTTAGGTAAAGTTTATTGACCTTCAGAATATATATTTATATATTTATTATATATTATATTATTTATCAAAATAATATTTATTTAGAAAGTATCTTATAAAATACTTTATAAATAAATATTATTTTAAAATAATATTATTTTTGAAAGTGCGAAAGCTATGTTCCATTATAGCTTTGCGTATAAAAGTACACCGACTTTAAAATCCTCTTATTATATGGCGTACTATACGAAAAAATATATACTTCACTTGAATGCGTGCGTATAAAGCATCTAAACGGCCAATTTTATTCCAACTTCAATTAACAAAAATAGCCTATAGTACTCGGCGGTAACGTTTTACTATTAGAGAAAAAAATTATAGAAGCAAATCATTAGTTTAGATATTATCTCTACATCCAAACACATACACACAAACTTTACCTATCTACCTATATGCTAATATTATAAAGAGGGAAAGTTTGTGAGTTTGTGACGTTGTAGGGGGTAATCTCTGGATCTATTGAACCGATTTAGATGAGGTAAGAAGATAGTTTGAGACCCTGGAAAGGACATAGGATATATATATATATATATATATATATATATATATATATATATATATATATATATATATATATATATATATATATATATATATATTTATAATATTATAATATTAGTACATAATAGTAGATTTTCATTTTAGATGTAAAAAATAATTTAATAACCGCATGTATACATTAAATTAAATAAATTTCATCCTACCTGCCCATGATCCAGCGCCACGTGGCCGCACACTGGTAGCCCACGGCTGCTAGCAGTACCGCCGCCATCGCTGCAAGCATCAACGCCGCCGCGTAGTCTACCGAGCTGCCTCGCACTGCGCTACTAGACTGATCCTCTAACCCTTCTGGCCACACGTCTGTAAATAAAAGTTTCATTATTAAATGTCCATCTATTATTTACGTCTTTAAATGCCAAAGTTATTATTCTTGTTACTGAAGCTGCTAAGCAAATATGTGATTTTTTGCAACAGAATAGTGGGTAGTATTAAAAAGATATTATACTTATAAATACCTACTTTAATTTACTTTTTATTTTTTGATCTAGTAAAGTTTTCAAATGACTAAATAGGTTTTGATAAAACTTCCTCATATGAATAGGTAATATTATTATGACAGCACAACAAATTGTGCGTTTCATAGAATTCTCGTCAATGTAAAGAAAATACTGCTTTATTTTTATTTTACTTTTAATTACTCTACTATAATATATTTTGGTTATAAATTAACGCTGGAAAAAGGAATCAGAAGAACAAAAATCATTGGAGTTTTATTTATTGTGCAATGAACCCGTACATCCATACTAATATTACATAATATTAGTATGTTTCCTTATTTGTTATTCCTACTTTCACGTCGAAACAGAGTGACGGATTGGCGTGATTTTTTGTGTGGTTATAGTTAGGCTAGAAAGTGACATAGTCTCCTTTTTACCGCCTGAGAACACGTTACAAAACAACCTAAAAAAATATTTATGATCAGAATTATTTGAAACTTGGTATTAATGCTATTCAAAACATTTACATGAACGTGCAAATTTATATGAACGTGGGTTGAATATTTGTATGAAACTTACTTTTTTTGATTTTTTTTCTGTAGTTTTTATGCGAGCGAAGCCGCTGGTTCTGCTAGTATGTATGAAGAAGGAAGAAATAAGAAGAAGGTGAAATTATGCCTAAAAAATAATAACAAAAATTCAAACTCTCTAACATTTCTTGAAACAAAGTTGATAAGCCACGCAGCCCAAATGCGGGTTAGTGGAATTTATGTCTTTTGTTACATTTTAGAAAAGATCTCTTAGAAAATATGCAGGTTTCTTTAGGAAACTACGTTGAAATTCATACATAAAAATCTCAGAGGTCTAAAACTCGAGCTTTAACCACCTTAATGTAAATTTCCTATACAGGTATTCTATCAATGGGTAAAAACCTAATTAAATAAGTTAAATAAAGTAAATAAGATATAAATGGTGCAAAGTAAAAACAATATACAAAAAGCTTTGTTGCAACCATTTAATTAAGAGAAAGAGAACTCACACTCTCATTACTGTATAATAAAGACAACTACGTGTACTAAAATACTACTTTCAATATACAAAACACACACATGTACAGTGTTATGTTTCGTATTACAAGCCTCGGAACAGATAAGATGACATCTATACATATAATAAAATTGTGACTATGTCGAATCTGTACATTAAATATTTTTTGGAAAATCTTATTGAAATAAACATTGTTATCGATAGTGAGGCCGAATCTATAGTTTTTAAAATTTTTGCCTGTAATTCTGTCTGTTACCGCATCACAAAATAACCACTGGAGAAATTTTGATGAAATTAGGTATGGTGATAGCTGCTTATCCGGGTCAACATATAGGATACTTTTTACCTCGGGAAAATGTCTCATTTCTGAGAAAAATACAAAAACTGCAGTAAAAGAGTATGCTAATATGTAAAACCTAAGAATTTGGTTGCTGGTCATCTGAACGCGGGCGGAGACGCGAGCAATGCTAGTAAGCAATAAATTTAAACTGAAAGACAATACCTAACTAAAGTATGTCACGTGGTAAAAATGTGATACAGAGCTGTTTTGTCGATTCTAATTATTGCTAATGGCTTTGTTAAGCAATTTACTGTCCTTTCCCTTTCACCATTTATTTATTTTTAAATCATGATTACATATATAATTTAACAAAATAAAATTATCTTTTCGAACCTTTTCGTCGATTTATTTTGATTTTTAGTTCCCGAAGTTTCCGAAAATCCGTTAGATAGTCTTAATTAAAATGTTAAATATTAGCGTAAATTTAAAAAAGTACTAAAAAAATGAATTAAGTTCGGTTGTTGTACACTAAACATTCGCCATTCATAAAGCGCGAGCGTTTGCAAACAGACAACGCCTATTCTATAATCGCGAATATCGATTCCTCCGATATATCGATTTCCCTTACCCTTGAACCGTACTATAAGAAATTAAAGGTAAATATAGAAAGTAGGAGAGGGGAAAAACGGTCAATAAGACTTTGACGACACGTTTGGATCAGTTTGTAGTGGCTCTACTTACTGTGCCAGTGGTCGTGGTTTCGAGTCTCGCTAGGAGCATTCATGTATGTGATGAGCACGAATATTTGTACTCCAGTCACGGGTGCTTATATTTATGATATGTATGTATTTAAAGTTGTTTATATGTGTAGTGTATCAACTATCTGTTATCCATAACACAAGCCTCGTAGCTTAACATGGAACTAGATGGTGCTGTGTGTTAATGTATTTATTTTTCTTGTAAAAAAAATGTTTAGAGCAGAGAATAAATGTGCAATGCGCGAATATAACGAGCGAATAGAGTCAATTAAAAAAAAAACTAAATTATTAGGTCAGTCAAACACACTAAGCCTAACTGATTTACATTCAGATAAAACAATGTTAGAGTTTGTATGAAGGATCATTTAAGTATTATATCACCTTCAAATTTAGTGTATTATTCTCATAAATCCTTAATTTATATCTGAAATCGCTCGCAAAATAATCTCCCAGTTATTGTATACGTGAGAGCCATGACAATTACCATTCGTGAATAGGTTTCAATCGTTAATCATTCTCGTCGCTGTTGAGAGAAAATTTCATTAATTATACCCAAATAGGTAACTGACACTTTATCAATACATATAATAAAATTCTAATTGAGTCGAATCTGTACATTAAATATTTTTTTGAAAATCTTATTGAAATAATCATTATTATCGATACAGAGGCTGAATCTATAGTTTTTAGAATTTTTGTCTGTCTGTCTGTCTGGGAACGCATCACGAGACCACTGGACAGATTTTGATGAAATTTGGTATGATGATAGCTGGTTACCCGAGTCAATGTATCGAATACTTTTTACTGCGAGAAAATATCTTATCTCTGATAAATCTATACTAAACTTTAAAACTGGGAGCGGAGTGAGGGGAAGTCGCTAATTAATTTAAAGTATTCTAAATATTTTTTTCCTATTGATTCATTCGTTTCCTATAAGAATATTGACATTGATGCGTTTATTGTAATTTTAGCAGACGTTATTAAAATTGATATTGAAAGGCAGTCGAAACCCAGTGTTAACGCACTCGTTTGGAAAATTAAGTAAAGAGGATTCAAACCGAAGCTTTTCATGTGCGAATCATCCTCAATAGGATTACCACTTGCCTTATAGTGAAGGAAATCATCGTGACGAAACCTGCACGTCTGAGATAACCTAACTAATTTTCGAAACACATGTGAAATCTGCCAAACTGCACTTGCTCTGTGAGTTGATTGACCTTATGACATTTTAAAAATTGTTACTTTATCCCATTAAGGTAATAACAGTGATTAGTTTTCACCACTTGTATTTTATTATTGTAATTTATTACTCTAATCTAAACTTTTAAAGGCTTTCGTGCCAAACTTTTTCGGTTATTTATGGATATGACCATAAAAAATATTTATAACTTAATAAATTTCAACTACAAAATTACATCTACTTCAACCATTTAAAGATATTTATACAAAATTTTGACGACATGTTTGGCTCAGTTTGTAGTGCTATGCCCTACTTGCTGTGCCAGCGGCCGCGGGTTCGAGTCCCGCTGGGGGCATTCATTTGTGCGATGAACACGAAAGTTTGTACTCCAGTCATGAGTGTTTATATTTATAACATGTATGTATTTAAAGTTTTATATGTGTAGTGTATCGATAATCTGGTATCCATAACACCAGCCTCGTAGCTTACCATGGAACTTGTATATGGTGCTGTATTAATGTTCCAACATATTTATTTATTAATTAAAATTTTATAATTGTAATAAAAGTAGCTATTTAATTAAAAAGTGATTTTGGATTCGCTCATTTAAGTTAGAATTTTTTCTTTTAATTTTACATGGACCCATATACATTTCATGAGTTCAATGGGTCTATTCATTAAAACGAGTTATGAGAATTGGTTTACAATTGGAGAACATATCGGGTAACATACTCGAAAAAGACACCCATTTTAGCTTGTCCTTTAAATTCGGTGAAGTATAAAATATACATAATCAGTATCTTTTTGACCTAAAGCTACATTACTCTCTCATACATACATACATATTTGCAATTAGTATAGTAATATGTAGGTTATTATTAATAAATTAATATCTATAATAAATATCGATTAATAAACAGCACCACACCACTAAGTCGTTGTAGCCCAGTGATAACACACTCGCTTGGGAAACCGAGTGAAGTGCCTTCAAATCCCGGGTCTCGGATTTCAGATATTTTCATGTGCGAATCATTTTCATCATGAATACCACTTGCCTTACGGTAAAGGAAAACGCGAGGAAAGCTGCACGTTAAGAGAACCTAGCAAGACTTGTGAAATCTGCCAACCCACATTTGCCCAGCGCGGTGGACTATAGCTTAATCACCCTTGAAGGGAGGCCCGTGCCCAGCAGTGGGATGTTAAAATAATTATGTGGGTAGGTAGTAGGGTAAAACTTGCTGTTGGTAATAAAACTAGCCAAAAAGTGGTTCTGCCTGTATATAATACTCATATAAGGCTTGTATCATAATATAATTATTATTAGAAAAAGGCACTCAGGGACGCACCCGACCGAAGCGAGCTTAAATGTTAATTTAATGATAAAATTGATCAGTTTTGTAGAAAAAGATAGCTAAAAACACAGATTTATATTCATCTGAAATAAAGAGAAGCAGTTTATTCTTTACTATAAAAAAGCCAGTAACAATTTAAACATCGTGAGTGGAATCCCAAAGAAATCTTTTGACAAAAAAGATAAACAGTGGGTGCTGAAAATAAGGAACATAGAAAGAAAATTGCCTTTTGATTGTGAGATTCAGTTAAAAAATAAAATGTTAGCGACTTAGCGAAATTGTGATAAAGCTTATTGTATTATACTTAATACGCACAGGGTTTTGCCAATCTTTAGAATAAAAATTTAGATTTTTAAAGTTTAGTTTGAATATTTTAAATATTTTATAGGCCTTACCTGTTTTATACGAGAAACTCTCTTGCAAATTTTCCCAACCCCGACTGTTTAAGCCAAGCATTAGAAAGCCAGTGTTAGAGTCTTAATAGCCAAACAAAACTTTTATGCCACTCATGTGCGAATAAATGGAGCATTATTCTGAATAAATTCAAGGAGCAATAGACATAAAAGTAACTCCTTCCTACCGTTTCAATGAATAAAATTACCAAATAAATTAGGTCTACTAAACGCTTATATCATAATCCGAGTCGTATGATATAATACCCTGAAATTGATTAATTACTTACAAACGTTATTACTCGTCTCCCTCAGTGTCTCAAGGCCGTCTACGATCAAATAAAATTACCATTTAGCCACTATAGACCGAATTTTAATTGACTTATACTTTTTGATAAGCTTAATTTTGTAACGAAGATTTCAAATGCCCTGGATAAGTCCAAATGTGTTTGATGAATATTTGTTCGATCATGTTTATCTTATACTAGGGTTTTCTCGCGGCTCCGCCTGCGTCGTTTTATTATGTAGTACTATAGACTTACCCCCGCTTCGCTCGGATGCTTCCCTAGCTATACGGATTTCGTTTACAATTTCATGGTTTTTAATTTTTACGCGGAACCCTGTTTTTTTTTCTAAAATAAAAGTAGCCTAGGTTACTCCTTATAAGACCAGCTCTGCCAGTGCAAGTGCTGTTGAAATCGGTCCAGCCATTTCGGAGATTAGACGGAACAAATGGACAGATAAAAATTTTAAAATTATTTTTTGATCTTTTACCTTATATACTTTCATATGCATTTATTAAAGAGCTGTTATTTTGACATTACAAACAGACACTTCAATTTTATTTATTTCTACAATTTGTAGAATGACTACGCTCTCGTATGTCGTAGTGCGATGTAAGATATCCTATAACCTTCCTGAATAAATAATCTATAAAATACAAGAAGATTTTTTTCTAATCGGACTAGTATATCCAGAGATAAGCGCGATCAAACAAATAAATTAACAAAAAGTTAAATACTAAGTATAGATGAGCCTGGGAAGACGTACTTTGTTTGGCTAATAAAAGGACCGAGAATTACTTTATATAATATGAAATTAGTTATTTTTGTATAATATGAAGTTTGTTAGTTTTTATATGACACAAGTACAATTATAGTTTTCCCTATTTTTAAAATAATGATGGTAGTCACATTCGATGATAGCCTGATTGGATCGTAAGTTATATTTATACATTTTCACTTATATGTAATATATATATATATATATATATATATATATATATATATATATATATATATATATATATATATATATATATATACTTCGTTACAAAATTAAGCTTATCAAAAAGTATAAGTCAATTAAAATTCGGTCTTTAGTGGCTAAATATATATATATATATATATATATATATATATATATATATATATATATATATATATTCCTCAGAGGGTGTCCTGCCAAGTATTTGTCCGATATTTGTTTCAGGACATACGGGTGCGCGACCCCGGGTCCTCGAGCCACCACTATCATACCTTCACCCAGTCCGTGAAAGTGGTGTCCTCTCACCCCCCCCCTTCCTCTTTCCCTTTTCCTCCTTCCTAACCTGTTCTCTTTCCCTCTACCCCTCTTTTTGATCCATTTCCTACCCTAGTTTTACCCACGAAATGTGGGGTTTTGGAGGTCAGATGGCAATCGCTCCATTTAAAACCAATTTCGCCATTTACATGAAGAGAGAAAAGAAAATTCTGGGTACGGCTAGGGCGTCGCCGCTAAACGACGCGCAGGCACATCGCCCTACACCTGCGACAAGTGGGAAAGGGCTACCGTGTCAAGTACGGGCACGGCTAAAGACGTTAGTACCCAGACGGAAGCTCCGCTTAGCAACGTGGAATATTGGCTCTCTAACAGGACGATGCAGGGAACTCGCAGATGTACTCGTGAGACGTCGGGTCCAGTGTGCTTTCCTTCAGGAAACTCGCTGGAAGGGCAATAAGTCCCGTAACATCGGTCAGGGTTACCAGCTTATATACACTGGGTCACCTTCAGGTAAAAACGGTGTAGCGGTAGTGCTTTCTAAAGAGCTTCGGAATGGTCTCCTTGAAGTTGACCGTTGCTGTGACCGGCTGATGCGGGTAAAGGTACTGATTAAAGGTGTTACCACCAACTTAATCAGTGCCTATGCCCCCCAGGCAGGCTATAGTGAGGCCGAGAAGGAATCCTTCTGGGAGCAGTTTGAAGAGGTACTACGCGCTATACCGACTACCGAAGTGATAGTTGTTGGGGGGGACTTGAATGGTCATGTGGGTAAGGCAGCTGAAACGTATGAACGTGTCCACGGTGGTTTTGGTTATGGTCGTCGCAATGCAGAGGGAGCATACATTCTAAAAACCTGTATTGCGTCTGATCTGGCCATCGTGAACACGTTCTTCCAAAAGAATGCTCAGCACCTTATCACGTATAAGAGCGGTCCTCACTCAACTCAAATTGACTATCTCCTGACCAGACGGTGTCATATTGGCAAGGTGACTAACTGCAAAGTCATTCCGGGTGAAAGCCTAACGGCCCAACATCGTCTCCTTGTCATGGACTATATGTTTACCCCGAAAAAGAAACTAGCCGAGAAACGCAAACCTAGAATCAAGTGGTGGTTACTGAATGGGCCGATGCGGATGGACTTCCTGGCGGAGGTTGAGAAACAAAATGTATCGAATGACACCGAAACCGCCGAGGAGGCTTGGGATCGAGCCCAGTCAGTAATTACCGCGGCAGGAAGGCAAGTTCTTGGCGTTTCTAAGGGAGGACGAGTCATCGACAAGGAGACGTGGTGGTGGAATGATCAGGTGCAGGGGGCGATTCGAGAAAAGAAGACTGCGTTTAAAGAGTGGCAGCAAACCAACACTCCTGAAGATAGAGAAGAGTACAATGCAGCTAAACGTGCTAGCAAGAGAGCTGTAGCCAGAGCCCGCAGCGATAGCTTATCTCCATTATATGATAAGCTAGAAACTGCGGAGGGGCAAAAGCTCATATACAAGCTGGCACGTGCCCGGGATAAAGCGACGCAAGATATTACAAAATGTCTTTGCGTCAGGGACTCACAGGGCACGCTGCTTTGTAACCAAGCCTCTGTGAAGGAGAGATGGAAAGTTTACTTCCGGGAGCTCCTGAACAACCAGCACTCATATAGTCTTCCCCCCGAACCGCCCCCTAACCTAGGACTTGTTGCCCCAATAACACCTGATGAAACTCGGGATTGTCTTCGCCGCATGAAGAACCGAAAAGCGGTGGGACCTGACGATATACCGATCGAGGCGTGGAAATCGTTATTCTCTCTTGGTGTACTCATGCTTACTGATCTCTTTAACTGCATCCTGAACACTGGAAAGATGCCTAACCAGTGGCGCTTAAGCTTCATTACCCCTATATACAAAGGCAGGGGCAGTGTTCAGGATTGCGGTAGTTATAGAGGGATCAAAATCATGTGTCACACCATGAAGCTCTTCGAACGCGTGATCGATCTCAGGCTCCGCCGAGAGTGTGCTGTCTCTGAATGTCAATATGGGTTTCAGCCGGGATTGAGCACCATGGACGCCATTTTTGCCCTTAGAACTTTGGTCGAGGCTTACAGGGAGAAACGGAGAGCTCTGCATTTGGCATTTTTGGACTTGCAGAAGGCCTTTGACTGTGTGCCTCGTCAATACATCTGGTGGGCGTTGCGATTCAAGGGCGTGCCCGAAATCTATATTGACATTATCAGGGACATGTACCACAATTCTGCTTCCGTAGTTAGAACCGCTGTTGGTGATACCGAGCCCTTTCCGATCACTGTAGGGGTCCACCAAGGCTCGGCTCTCAGCCCGTTCTTATTCAACGTAGTACTAGATGTTGTCTCTGCCTGCATCCAGGACCAGCCTCCATGGCTGATGATGTATGCAGATGACATAGCACTCGTTGATGAGAACCGTCTGGAGCTGGAGCGTAGGGTCAACCTATGGAAGGGTACGCTTGAGAACGGCGGTCTCAAACTAAATGTGGCAAAGACCGAGTACATGGCTTGCGGGAGTCCGGACTCTAGCACGATCCAAATAGGGCTTGAACCAGCCGTTAAGTCGGAGAAGTTCAGGTATCTTGGATCTGTCCTGCACGAGTCCGGTAGCATCGACCACGACGTTCAAGCCCGTATAAGCGCTGCTTGGACCAAATGGCGAGAGGTCACAGGTGTGGTCTGTGATCGCAAAATACCGCCCAAGCTCAAGGGACAGATATACAAGAGCATCATCCGACCGGTCCTTTTATACGGAAGCGAGTGCTGGCCAGCGCTATCTCGGCACACTCAGGAGCTTCACGTCACGGAGATGAAGATGCTGAGGTGGATGTGTGGCGTAACGCGGGCTGACCGCATACGCAACACGTTCATCCGGGGTAGTCTCGGGGTCCGTGACGTAGCGGATAAGCTCCAAGAGCGGCGTCTGCGGTGGTATGGCCACATCGCACGTCGGTCTGAGGACTATGTCGGAAGGAAGTGCCTTGATATGTCTGTCCCTGGAACAAGACCTCCCGGGCGCCCAAGAAAGCGATGGCTGGATGTCGTGAAGCAGGATATGAGAGCCAATGGACTTACGCAGGATGACATTAAAGACCGTGCAAAGTGGAGGAGACTCAGCAGGAAGGCAGATCCTGGCAATAGCCGGGATTAATAATGCCAGGCAGAAGAAGAAGAAGATATATATATATATATATATATATATATATATATATATATATATATATATATATATAACAACTACCTACATGTTCAATTTTTTTAATTAAAAATATATTAAAATACAATTTTTTTTTGTTTTTTAAAAATGGAAATATATTATGTTTAATGTATATGTTTGTATTTGTGAAGCATGGTTTCCTATACATACTACCATATATGACTTTATACTAAAGATTTTGCTGTAGATTTGTTTGTATGTGCGTCAAACTACATATAAATTAAGTCAGACCATAAATCGAAAGACAAGTCCATCTCCTAACATTATCCATACAAATTATTCTAATTTACAACTGACTCGAGTGTAGACTGTAAATAACGCGGGAAGAACGTTCAACTTAAGAAATTTTAAGGCAGCTTCTGCACTGTGCGACAGTATGTGCTTAGAATTATTAATTAGCATATTATATTATATGATAAAATATACATAGATAAAACACACTATAAATAAAATGCGAAAGTTTGTGTGCGTGTACTTTTGCGTGTACGTGTACGCGTGTGAGAACTTGTTTCGCTCTACATTTATATCAATAATATATACTCGTAGAACCAAAATGACGACCACGGGTATGTCGTAGCGGCCTTTTATGTGGCTATGCATCGCATCAATTAAGCAATAAATATGAAAGTATAACAAATCTTTATCCTAAGTTTTACCTAAATTATTATTAAGAAATTGTATCTGTTGTTTTTTCCTCATTTTGATCTTTTAACGTGATTTTTACATAGACGTGCTTTATATCTTTAAGATAGACTTAATGAAAGTGTTATATGAAATCCAAAATCTCAGTTGATATGCTAATATTAACACACTAGCGATTCACTTTCGCTTCGCTCGGGTTCGTTGTTTCTTTAGCGGAATTCTAATTCTTTTACTTAAATAAAAGTAGCCTAAGTTACTCATTATTACATCAACTACCTACCAGTGAAAGTCCCGTCAAAATTGGCCCAGCCGTTTCGGAGATTAGCCGGAACAAACAGACAAACAGACCAAAATTTTAAAAATTGTGTTTTTCTTATAAATACCGTATATAATTACATATGCATTTAGTAAAAAGCTATTATTTTAACATTACAAATAGACACTTCAATTTTATTTATCTGTATAGATAAAAAAACTGTTT